>BDMV01000010.1:7863745-7878164 GCA_008326285.1 Oryza officinalis
GTGTGCAGATATTTGCCGCTTCATCCGCCGCGATGTCTGCAACCATTTGGGCGATTTCTACGATCCGGAGAGCCAGCTTGCGACGGAGGATACCTTCAAACGACTTAGAGAGTGGGAAAAAGAACATATGTATAGTAGCTAGCTAGTACAAATATTTCTAATTAAGGATATATTTTATGTGGTTTTTTAAACTTCTGTAAATTGCGAGACGCGGTGATACGTATATTATATACATATGTGATGCATGCGTACAAATTTAATATCTTAATTCCATGAAAAAATAATTAATTACGTTCAATATTCTTAATACGAGACATGTGTATGTATACTATTACGTACTGAGAGTGAGAGAGACGGAGAGAGAGAGGGGAGAGATAAGGTAATATATTCACATAAAATAATAAACCAACATATAAAATACTATTTTATATGCACATAAAAAAATGGGCAGATCGCTTATCCCGTGCGGTCGCGTTAAGTGGACCGCACGGAATAAGCGAATGCCGTGCGGTCCACTTAACGCGACCGCACGGGAAGATCGCTTATCCCGTGCGGTCTGCTTAAGCGGCCCGCACGGGATAATGGATCTTCCCGTGCGGTTGGGCCAACCGCACGCGAAAATGGTCTTTTCCCAGACCTTTTCGCGCGTGCGGGCAGGCCTTCCGCACGGAAAGGTGCCTTTCGGCCCGCACGGAAAGCCCCTTTCTGTAGTAGTGTTACACATATTTAATTTGTTTGAACTATTATTTTACAATTAAATAAGTAAATCAAGATCTATATTACTTATATTTGATTATATAAAAAATAAAATATGTCATTTGAACATAGACCTGCAACCAAACAAAATGAAACATTAAAAAAATTGATAATATCTATTGAGTCATCTTATGCTTTGTTCAACGGTACGCATGGAAAATGGAACGGTCCATTAGCGCGTGATTAATTAAGTATTAGCTAATTTTTTTAAAAAAAATGGATTAATTTGATTTTTTAAGCAACTTTTGTATAGAAAATTTTTGCAAAAAAAAATACACCGTTTAGTAGTTTGAAAAGCATGCGCGTGGAGAAAAGGACTGGTGAGTTGGGAAGACAGAGTAACAAACTAAGCCTTAAAACATTACCCATTAAATGTCCTATACAGCACTATTAAGCCACAACCTGTCACATTTTAAAAATTAGAAAAATCTTATAAATTCAAAGGATAAACAAACTATCTAACCACCAGTTTCCATTTAAATCGATTACTTATTATTTTTAACCACCAAATCTACTTGTAGAAAAATCTTGGGCCACGAGATGCCACGTCTTAAAAATTAGGGGAAAAATCAAAGAAATATGAGAGAAACAACATTTGATCATCAACTTTCTCTCAAATCATTTAGGTAAAATAGAAAATAAAGTCCCCTCCACCTCTCCCTCACATCCGCAAAGCACTACCCGGGCTCTGCGCTCTTAATTTCTCTCTTCCTCCCTATTTTTACAGTTATGAAACTAAAAGAGAAACAACTAATAATGCACATCTCATTTCTAATCTAATTGTTTCTTTATTTATAATCAAGCTAACAATATAAGATCCATATGCCTATATTTTTCTATATAAGAAATATGGCATTTGGACATAGTTGACTCATTCCCTTTGCATGTCATTCAAATAGAAATAAAATGCTATAAAAAATTGTCAACATATATTATGTCATTATACATCAATCAACAACACGGTTACATCATCACATACTGTCCTGCAATCATGCAAAAGTAAATTAGACATACAATACCTAAGAAAAAAATAGCTCAAATATGAATAATAGTCCCAGCTAGAACATAAAAAATTTGTAGGGATGCATGCCGTTGGCCTTTTACATCTCATCCGAATTGCCATAAAAAATTATGAAATAATATAACAACACATGTTGCACCATCATACATTGATAGCTAAATTGAGAAAAAGAACTAACTTAAATATAAATAGTCTATGTGTTGATGCAAAATTATGTCACGACACTCGAAGGCCTGGGAGATCTGCTTAGCTTCAGTGTAAGTCCTATCAATCGGGTTCAAAACATGCCAGTTAGTTTGATCCTACAACTAACAAGATAGAAATAGATCGATGAACAAAATCGGCCAATAAGCCAATGTGATGTAGCGAGGCTAGCCGATGTTGATAAGGTTTTGATCAATCAGCTATAGATCTAATGTAGATTCAAATAATCAGATGAACAGTGAACTTTATGTTATCATTGGTTAAAACTAAACTATACATAATCATCAATAAATTATTCTTTATCAAAAACAATCTTAATAGATCAGACTAAACCGAGATAGTATAAGATTAAAGTCGATAAAGATATATTTAACTAAAGATTATACAAGTTTGAGTATAAGCTGATGTAACTCAAAAATTGTTATGAAATAATATAATGTGAACCAATCGGCCAAAATTGATATAGTGTGATAGATGTATATCCGATGGTTAAAGCATACATCGGCTGGAGATCCGATGTAAGTAAATTAAAATGTATATCGGCTAAACAACTGATACATCTGATAACTGAAGCTCACAATAATGATAACTCATCGGCTAGCACTCCGATGAATGTTGCATAAAAACCTATCGGCTTTCTAGAATTAAACTTATTAGAAACAATCTAATAGATCGGACCTAACCGAGACAATATAAGATTGAAGATAATAAGAAAAATCTATTTAGCCGATAATCTATACAACGTGATGGATATAACAAATCTATCTATAATAGCAGTACGATTAGAGAAATATCAACTTAGCTAGAATATTAGACCTAACCAAAAAAGTCTGAGCTAAGCTGATACAAATCTATACAGCAATGCAGTTAAAGATAGAATCAATATATCAGATAGGCAATTCTTGCGTCCACCTATATAGAATATCGGACTTAACCGAGAAAGTTGTAGCCACGCCCATACAAGCGAAGTTGATGGAACTTACTTCTTACCGGAGCTCAAACTTAACCGACGCAACCCAACTCAAAACTAAGAACTTACCAGGATAAAAGGGTGACGATGCGCTGAAAGTAATTGTATTGATTTGTGGAGATGATTTACAGAGACATTGAGTATACATATTTATACCCTTGGGTTGATACTAGTCCTTATCGGACACTAGATATAACTTCCTAAAGATAAAAAAAATTACTAAATCTTGCCTAATTAATAGATAGAATTAAATTATATTGTCGCGGTCTTCACGATTCCTTATTAAACTCGGTCTCTTCTCGATAAACTTCCATCGGCTGGTTGACCTCTTTTCTTAATCATATCCACTAAAGAACGTTACCAAATTTTGATGTTAACACTAAGCCACTAAGTTAAATATATCCAAATATACCCAGTGCCTTTAGTTAGAGAAAACAATCCAATCACTTCATATTTTTTTAAAATTAATGTGCTCAAATAATCTAAGCAAGACAAATTATCATCCATGTAAGTGGTCAAAACTATATTATAAACTATATTATTATTTTATCATCTAATCAACTTTATATAGTGTTTGATGCACTTTTAATATGTCATCCGTAGTATTCAAAAGTGTATTAATAATACATCTCATTTCAAAAATAACGATACATGAGCAATATATCTAGCCGTCTGGTCTTATTCACTCTAGATTCTGTGGAGCACGCACACTCTACATGAAATATTCAATCATATCGGACCCTACAAACCCATGCATTTAGCCTAATCTAATGTCCCATCCAATCCATCCGTTAATAAACAATGAGAATCTATGTCGGTCTTACTTGCTGATACAAAAGGTGATTGAATTTTTCAAAAAAGTTGACACAAAAAGTGTAACGTTCTGTCATTACTTATCATATCACAAACTTTTAACGTAAAATATGACTTGTAAATAAAACAGAAAACATAAAAAAATGTCAATAGGGACTAAAAAAATGTCAATAGGGACTAAGTTGAACCAATTGGAGAAAATCTTACAATTTCTTGGAAATGTTAATGACTTTTTCTCTATCCTACACCATGGGATTATGGACATATATATTATTGCATATATAAGCCAGTGGTACATGGTTGGTTAAAAAGTTATATTTCTTAGTATTAAATTTAAGATACAAGACTCATGTTAATTTGGTATTATTAAAAAAACACCATAAATTACACATATCAAAGTGAAGTGAGACCTAGGATTTTGTATATATATATATATATATATATATATGCTGTTCTT
Organism: Oryza officinalis; assembly: GCA_008326285.1. Taxonomy (NCBI): domain Eukaryota; kingdom Viridiplantae; phylum Streptophyta; class Magnoliopsida; order Poales; family Poaceae; genus Oryza; species Oryza officinalis. The sequence goes on from BDMV01000010.1 coordinate 7,867,967, forward strand.
TATTGATTCATATGTACAAATAAAATGACTGCTAATTTTTAATTTGTTAGCAAGAATATTTTTTAAGAATTGTTAGAAGAAAGTAGCCCCTAAACATTTATTCTTTTAACAAAATACCTTACTTTTAATTTACACTTAATTTTTTACATTTGTTTTCTAAACAAACTAGGTCTACCTTATTTTAGATGATGATGAAGAGATTATAAATAATTGCTTATAGGGATGAATTAAATATTATATGGTATAAAGCTAACTAATAGGTTAGAAAAATTATCTTAACAATGCTAATAAAAATTTCTGGAGAAACTATATTTTTCAAGCATGGTAGGTGTTTTACAGTTAATATTCTGTTCTTATAATCTCAAACATAGCCTACGATGCAGATCCACATGAATGCGCGGGCTACCTTCCTAGTTTAATTTAAAAAATCCAATTAAAATCCTGCTCAAAGTTTGGGGCCATTATCGACCTGTTCTTCCTCTTCTCTTCCTGCCGGCCTGCTTCAGTCCTCTCTTCTTTTCTCTCCGTTGTCACCCCCTCCCCCTCTTCCATTTCCTCTTTGGAAAAAGTCCATGTTAGGTTCCTCAAATAGGTGTTGAGTTTCAATTGCATCCCTCCGCCATAAAACTGAATATATAGCACCTCAACTTCTAAAACCAGTGCAAATTGAGTTCCTCGGTGGTTGTGATGGTGGTTTTGGTTGACATGGCATGTTAATCCGATCGGCATCCTATGTGACACTAATCCGATCGGCATCCTATGTGACACCTATTTAATTAGAGATAACAGTGGGACACATATAATTGGCATCCCCTTCTTCCTCCTCTACCTCCTTGTCTCTCATCTTTTGATTCTACCGGTGGACACATCGATGAGGGAGAAGAGGAGGGGGCTACTCGAAGACGAGGAGACCATGGGGCTCAGTCAGAGAAAGCGACCAATGCTGGCGTGGCGGTAGGATGAGCAGGCGACGCCATGTGGAACAGCGACACATCGGCAAGTAGAGCTATGATGGGCTCGATTTGTAGACACTTGAAGGCGGAGTAGCAACACGGTCGGCAGGCAGAGCAATAATGGTGGAGCCAGCTTGAGCCGTTCATGTCGAGATCGGGCACCGATGACCTTGATCTAGGCCGTCCATGTCGAGCTCAGGCACTGATGGCCTTGATCTGGGCAGCGAAGCTGCTGGCTCCCCAACAGTGGCGAAGACTAAGGGCGGGTGGAGGCGGTGCTGGCGATGGCACTAGAGGGTATAGTTAGCCAAAAGGCCTACAGCCCGACGGCTCGGCCCACTGCACATATTTGGCGCGGCCCAAGCATAGCACGGCCCGACTGTTGTCGGGCCCATGCTGTTCCGACCCGGTCGACCGTTGGCTCATGCCTGGGCCTCTTCCTCAGCACGACATGTTGTCCCGGCATGACACGGCCCAACTGTCACGCCAAAAATTTAGCCAAATTTCCACACTATTTTGTGTACAAATCTCTGTCCACGAATTAAGCCATGGTACACAAAACGACAAATTAATATACAGATCCAAATGTAAATAAAGTGTAAAAACATATAGAAGAGGCACTTGGTCCTCACAACCAAAGAAGGCAACAACGAAAAAAGGAGCGATACTAGTGGGACTTCAGCTCCACTCCACAGGCAAAAACTCAACTGGGGTATAAGCCTTGGTCCTCTAACTTCATCTTCAGCTCAGAAGCACTACACTTCTGAAAAGAGGGAACATAACAAGGCCGAGTACAACCACCGTACTCAGCAAGCCACACCAACGATGCAGACATCCAAAGGGAGATGAAGGGAGGTTTGTGGCTATTTGTATATGGGAGACAACTGTACCCACAAGACACGATTCCACACATGTTACCATGCCCTGAAGTACCACCATGGTACTACAAAGGGCGAAATCTTGACAAGACCTATCGCATAACTCCCTCTAACCAAGCACACCACACTACAGGTTTCACCCCCACCTTTAAAACAAAGGTTAGTCTGGAAGCCGATCAACCCTTATAACCAGGACCGACCCAACTCCATCACGCCCACCCTTGCCCGGGTCCATGCGAGCATTGGTCCGCGGGCGCACCACGTGGCAGCCACGTAGTGGTCATAGCGGACAGGAAGGGCAAGGTGGCGCCGATGTGGCACCATAACAGCGCCGACATAGGGCAGCACCCGGAGGCCACGCGGATGGCCCGGATTCATCCAAGGTGAATCAGGAGGCCACAAGCAAGTGGGAGCAAGCCTCGCTGATCAACTGACTGGGAGCGGCGGCACGTGGCCCAAAGGTCGACGGCGGTAGCCACCGATGCAGCGGCATGTCTGGGAGGCAGCGGAGGAGGCGAGAACGAAGAGGGTTGCTCACTGAGTGGCTGACGGTGAAAGGAGCAGCCGACGGTGCTGAGATGGTGGCGGAGGGCATCCGGGCGGCAGTGGGTATGGCGCTCTGATGATGGGCGGCACTCGAGAAGGGTCGGACGGGCCTCCCCATGACTTGAGTAAGAAGGAGGTGGGATTAGGTAAGGAAGAGAAGGCGCAAGGCGGTAGGAAGAAGTGGTTGACTATGGGAGCTTTAGGCGGAGCTCACCTCGGGCGGGAAGAAGAGGGCTCCTATGGTGCTCGGGGAAAATGGATGTATTGTTGGGCTTCTCCTTGGCCCGGGGAAGGCGATGGAGGCGGCGGTGCAGCAAGAGATGACCTCTGGCGACGATGGTGGTCTGCCGAAGGCAGCAAGCGGCGGTGGTGGCTCGGGTTGCCGGGGTAAAGGCGACCCGATGGCGACAGGGGAACATTTTTATAGCCCGATGGGGCGACAGAGAGGCCGGGGAGTGGTGGATTTGGAGAGAGAGGGGGAGATGGTTGCCGGGCGATGTGGGGTGAGTCCCTGCCGTATTTCGCGGGGAGTGGGGAAAATGGTGGGTGTGGGACAAGGGGGGAGTGGAGGCGACTCAGTCTCCACTCCGGTTGAACGAGGAGGAGCGGGAGGAGGATGCCTGGTTCGGCAGGGCATGGGTGCCACAACAATTACCGGCCAGGTGGCTGGAGAAAGGGGAAGGAGCTGACGGGTGGGGCCATCGGTCCCACCTATCGGTGAGAAGGAAAGAGGAGCGAGGTAGAGTGGACTTTGTACCTGGAGAGGAGAGGGAGCCTAGCATGCCGGCTAGCGAGCTGGGTCGATGACGAGAAGTAGACTTGCGAGGGAGCAGACAAGCTGGGTCGGCGGCGGAGGAGGAGAAGGCATGGAGGGGATGGCGGCCCGGGAGGAAAAGGGGAGATGGGCCGAAGGGGGGAGAAGCAGAGCGGCCCAAGTATGGGAGGGAGATTATAATTTGTTTTTCAATTTAATTAATTGATTAACTGAATTTTGTATTTATTAAAATTAATTTTTGTGCTCCAAAAATTCATGGGAAATTTCAAAGAGTACTTTAGGGCATGGAGAATATTACAAAAATATTCTCAGCCATGATTTTTAAAGGAAATTTTATTTTTCACATTATTTTCACTTGATAATTTGCTTTAACTTTTCATAAAAATTCTAGCAATTATTAATTAAGCAATTTTTAATCCCGACCGTAAATCGGGGCATGAAAATCTACCGCCCTTACAGGTATTTCGTTCCGAGATTCGGGGATGGTTAGAAAGAAAGTTGGATGTGGGTGGTTTTAGTCTGGTCTGCTCACTTCTACTGGTGCCTCTTTCTGATTTCCAAATGACTGATTAAACGACCCAACTTGCATAACTCAGCCGACTAGCATAAATCTCAGCATTCTGTTGCTTTCCCAAAAACTGCACTGACTGGTCTTGGCCGATCTGACACTACTCTAGATTGCAGGTGTGCATAGAGCTTACTTTCCATGGACTGAAAGTTATTCCTGGCACCTTTAGTAACTTTAGAATTCACTTTGCTGTCTAGAAATTTGATGGAGCTTTCTTGAAACCATTTAACTAACTTTAGTAAACCCAAAGACTCTGAATTTGTTTGGAACTGCTCTTGACTTGGACAACAAGCATCCCAAGAAGCTGCTTGATCTGTCCTTCATTTCAACTACGGGGGTTTTAAGTTGTCACTTCACTTGGCTGAACTGTTGACACGATAACTCAAGTATACCTGAGAAGTAAATCTGTTGGCTTGAGATTGGTGTAACTCTCCTAAGACCTCGCAACTGACTTCTATGAGTTCTACCCAATTTGTTTCACTAGGTTGAACCTTCAAGCGTAAAGGTTACGAGGTAAACCAAACTTTAACTTTACCAAGGTAGTTAAACTTTCACCTGACTATGAACAATTTAACTGTTATCCTTGAGAATACCAAACTTCATTGATTTTCATGGAACCCTGACTTGAAAACTTAATACTTCATCGATCAATCGAAATGAGGCAATGACGGTGCACTTTGATTCCAGGAAGGCTTGGACTTAACACTCAGTTAATGACAGGAAGTTCCACATAAAAGTGACTCTCATTCAGCTCATGAACTTACAAACTCTGGATTAACTTTCCCCTCAGGTATAACTGCTGGCATGACTGTTTTGTTTCTAGCCCGACTTCAGTGTCGACCTCAGGTATAACTCCTGAACAGGTTGCTTACTTGATATCTTTGAAATAAGTACTGATCACTTAGCAGATCATGCCCCAAAGGTTATTCCTTCAATATAACCTTTCACTTCTTCGCTTCTCCTTTGCTAGTTCTTCTAGGTTGATGGACTATAAGCTCTGTAAGTGCTTTTCCAATAAAGCCAGAATCTATACAACCTTTGAAACTGCCTTTGATGTTGCCAAGAGTTTCTGCTCTTTGATCCTAACAAATTCATTTTCAATCTTTGAGTGTGGATGATTCATCGAGAAGGATTCCCTACTGCATACTTTACTAGCTGGATTTTTTGGCTTGACATATGCATCCATTTACTACGGACAGAGGTGATGGAGCAATTACAATGTCGTCTTCCAAGAAACTCAAAGATGGTTCACGGAAACTGTGACAGTTGCCGTGAACTAAGGAAAACCATTCTTGATCCATGTTCACACTTTCTAGGGTGCAGTGAGCACTTTCTAATCTCTGGGGAACTTCCATGCTCAGAGAGTTCCATTATTCTTTCCTAGGTTATCCCCGGACACTTCATCACTCTTTTCATTCTCGTGAGCTTTCGCTCATATCGTCCTTGCGACAAACCAAATCATGGTGAGTGTTATTGCGGTCTAACCATTTTCTAATTGTTGGTTAACCATTCCTTTTACTGGCTTGCAACAAACCAAATCATGGTGAGTGTTGTTGCGCATTTTTCTGCGTGCCGCTTGCTCTGCACGCTGTTCTGCTGTCTGCAGCTGGTCCTCGAATGTGACGACAGTGGTTGGGGGAGGTGATGAGCAGCTCGAGCTCAGCGACAACCCAGCGCATGCCCCTCTGCCTTCTTCTTCGACCTTAATCTCATCCTCCTACCCACCCACCGACTCCAACTCCTTGCTGATGCGGGCTAGTGGGCTGCTCACCAGCTGCATCATAGGAGAGCTTGAGCTCTGAGCTCATCTGCTTTGTGGAGGCATAAGAAGCAAACACGGCCACTGGCCGCATTGCTCGGTTACTGGGAGGGATGGGGAGGAGATGATGTCACCGACATGTGGGGCCCACTTCATTTGTTACTCTTTTTACTATAATTCCACAGAAAAGCTACATAGGACAAAACTGCTGAGGGACTCAATCTGCACTAATTTTGCTAATTAAGGGATTCTCTGTACCCGGTTTTGCAGTTTAGGGATGCGAACGAAATCCCTCTGAACCAGCCCTGGCCTATCACGTGTGATGCCCAAGCCACAGGGCCAGTTTGACATCCCGCACCTCATCTGTCCCTCCCACTGACATTTGGGACCAGAACCCACATGTCAAATCCATCTCCTAGCTTATGCTGGAGACCGGCTCCCATACGCCACGTCACTAGTACAGATCCTCTTATCTCTGACGGGCCCTCACATGCCTGGACTATTGGGCTGTCAAAACCAAGTCATCTCAATCGGGCCTAAATTTGCGCCGTTGTAGATGTACTCGTGCAGTCATACTCCAGGCCCAAGTACACATAGCCCGTCACCGATGACACTCATCTGTGACGGGCTCAGCTTTAGGCCCGATTGAGATGACCCAGCATATCTCAATCGGGCTCGTCTACAGAGCCCGTCAGAGATGAGGATCATCGGTGATGGGCTCCAAATATGGCCCGATTGAGATGGATTTAAAGCCCGTCACCGATGACTCGTATCTCAATCGGGCCCTTCTAGAGAGCCCATCAGAGATATGAGTCATCAGTGACGGGCTACAATTATGGCCCGATTGAGATGTGATTTAAAGCCCGTCACCGATGACTCATATCTGTGTCGGGCTTTGCCCGTTAGAGATAACTGTGCGCCCGTTAGAGATGTCGGTTCATTGGCCCGATTGAGATATATTTCGCCCACTATAAATAGACCACCCGATTGTTGTCTGAAGTTATCCCACTATTCACTATTTTGGTGGGAGGTTGAAGGGGGCGAATTTTTGTCATTTTTTTTCAAAGAAAAACAGAAAAATCTTAGAAGTAAGTAAAAAGGTAGTAATAATTTTTTTCAATTTAGTAGTATGTTAACTAATATTTTATTAAATTTTGCAGCGATGGATCGAAGTTGGATGAATGCGACAACTCTAAAACGTCATTGCAAGGAGTATAGAGATGGCATTTTAAGTTTTATGAACGTTGCGGAGGAGGATAGGAGAAGAAGAAATAGCAAATACATGTGTTGTCCATGTAGAGATTGCAAGAATGATATTATGTTTAGCGGAGAGGAGGTACACTCTCACTTGATACAACGGGGATTCATGAAGGGCTACACATGTTGGGTGAAGCATGGAGAGCAAGAATCCGGTAGTGGTGCAGCTGCAGACAGAAGTGGTGCAGACAATCATGAAAATAAAGATGAACATGACATGTTTATACCAACTCCATTGGGCGGTGAAATGGTTGATGTGGATCCTGATATGCTGCAAGAGAAGTTACGTGATGTTGAGAAGCAAGCTCACAACGAGAGAGATTCCATGAAGTTCAACAGGTTGGTCAGTGACTCCGAGACACCTCTAAACGCCGGATGCAAGGCAAAGCATACCAAATTGTCAGTTACCTTGGACCTAATGAAGCTGAAGGCAAGTAGTGGATGGACAGACAAGAGTTTTACGAAACTTTTGGGAATATTGAAGGTCATGCTTCCTGAAGAGAACACATTGCCCGAGATGACATATGAAGCAAAGCATGTTCTGTGTCCGCTGGGGTTAGAGGTTCGTAGAATTCACGCTTGTCCAAACGACTGCATATTGTACCACAAGCAATATACGGACCTAGATGCTTGTCCTGTGTGCTAGGCTTTTCGATACAAGCGAAAGAAAAGTGCGGGGGAGGGAAAGAAGTCAAAGCGGGGTGGTCCGACGAAGGTTGTGTGGTATCTACCTATCATTGATCGCTTCAAGAGAATATTTGCCAACCCCAAGAAAGCAAAGTGAGTGCGTTGGCATGCCGAAGATAGAAGGAACGACGGTTTGCTAAGGCACCCTGCGGATTCGATTCAATGGAGGAATATCGATCGAATGCACAAAGACTTTGCTGCTGATCCCAGAAACATGAGGATATGTCTGTGTACGGATGGCATGAATCCTTTCGGAGATATGAGCAGTTCTCACAGCACTTGGCCAGTTCTTATTGCGAACTATAACCTCCCACCATGGTTGTGCTTCAAAAGAAAATATATTATGTTGTGCTTGTTAATCCAAGGTCCAAAACAACCCGGCAATGATATCGATGTGTTCTTGGAGCCTGTTATCGATGATCTTGAGATTCTTTGGAAAGAAGGTGTCGAAACCTGGGATGCATACGGTCAGGATAACTTCAAGCTACGAGTTCTATTGTTCTGCACCATTAACGACTATCCTGCACTAGGTAATCTTTCCGGACAAACCGTGAAAGGAAAGAAGGCTTGCTCTGACTGTATGGAACATACACGCAGTAGGTGGCTGAAGAAATCAAGAAAGATGGTTTACATGGGTCATAGGAGATGGCTCCCGCTACGCCACGCCTTTAGAAGAAAGAAGAAAATTTTCAACGGTCGGAGAGAACTTGGAACTGCTCCCAAGGATTTGTCTGGAGACGAAGTCCACGACATGGTCAAAGACATAACTAACGAGTTTGGGAAGAAAAGAAAACGTGGCAAGGGACATGATAAGGGTATGTGGAAGAAAAAATCCATATTTTGGCAGCTACCATACTGGAAAGACCTTGAGGTCCGGCATTGCATTGATCTAATGCATCTAGAGAAGAACTGTTGCGATAGTTTGCTCGGGCTACTACTTAATATGCCTGGAAAGACAAAGGACGGGTTGAATGCTCGCCTAGATCTGCAGGAATTGAACATTCGCAGTGAGCTTCAGCCTGTTACGGATGAAGAGACAAGCAGAGTGTACCTCCCACTAGCTTGCCACACATTGTCGAAGGATGAGAAGATCGCAATGCTATCATGTCTGGCTGATATTAAGGTTCCTTCGGGCTATTCAGCAAGCATCAGTAAGTACGTTAAATTGGAGGATCTAAAACTGGTTGGAATGAAGTCTCACGATTGCCACGTGCTAATCACACAGATCTTGCCAGTTGCTATCAGAGGCATTCTACCCCCCAAAGTCCATCACACGATCCAACGGCTCTGTGCTTTCTTCAATGCAATCGGTCAGAAGATTATAGATCCCGAAGATCTAGATAAGATGCAGGCTGATATTGTCAATACCTTGTGTCACTTGGAGATGTATTTTCCACTGTCTTTCTTCGATATCATGGTTCATCTCCCTGTTCATCTAGTGAAGCAAACAAAACTATGTGGTCCAGCTTTTCTAAGAGAGATGTACCCATTTGAGAGGTATATGGGAGTTCTTAAGTCGTACGTTCGAAATAGAGCAAAACCGGAGGGAAGCATCATTGAAGGGTACACGACGGAGGAGGTTATTGAGTTCTGCATCGATTACATGGCCAAGACTGATCCTATCGGAGTTCCTGCGTCTCGCCACAAAGGAAGGTTGGCAGGCCTTGGCACAATAGGCAGAAAAAGAATTGTACCCGATCAGGCATCCTATGCACAGGCTCATTTCGCTGTGCTACAACATATGGCCGAAGTAACTCCATACTTTGAGGAGCATCTAGCGAAGGTCCGACAGGAGAACATGGGTCGATCAGATACGTGGATCAACAGAAAACATAGTACTCGCTTCAATGAATAGTTCAAGAATCGTATCGCACGGAGTACCGATGGCCCAAGTGAGATAATACGAAGGTTGGCAAGGGGCCCAAGCTGGGATGTCGACACATGGCAAGGGTACGATATCAATGGATACACAAATTATGTAGACTAACTTGACGCCTCGCATGCAGGAAAAACTTTCGGCAATTCCGGAAAACAACTTCAATATCATTAGAGAGGAGATAGCACAATTCATACTAGATGACCTCTTGTCGCCGAAAGGAATGTTTAGAGTCAAGTCCTAGCGGAAACAAATGATTTTGCGACAAACATTTGATTTTTGTAAATATTCTTTGTAATACAATTATGCACGTTCTTCTGTATATATTTGCATTTCTTAATTACATATATACTTGTTCCAATTTATAACTCAGTTTTACAGGTTTTGATGCATGTTGGCGGTTTTGTGAATTGGCTGTGAATTGGCTGAGAATTCTGTGAATTGGCTGTGAATTGGCTGAGAATTTTGTGAATTGGCTGTGAATCAGGAATGCTGGGAATGGGGTTGCTGGGATTGTCATTTTTTGCAGCGGGCATGGCTAGCAAAGGCCTGAGGCTAGCCAAAAAAACGAATTTTATTTTTTTTGCTGACATCGTCATCCCTGACGGGCATTTAAGTAACGCCCGAAAGAGATAATAATCCGTGACGGGCTCCTAAGAAAGCCCGATAGAGATATAGTCATCCCTGACGGGCTCCTAATATAAGCCCGATAGAGATAAGTCATCCCAACCAGGAATATTTTGAATCAACAGGTGGGGTCAAACCTATCGGTGACGGCCTCTTTGGTAAAGCCCGTTAGCGATTCTAGTCATCGGTGACGGGCTGAGTATTTTGCCCGATTGAGATTAGTCATCCGTGACGGGCTCTACCCAACCTGGTTTGACTTGTATTTCTTGGTC
>BDMV01000010.1:7878264-7929542 GCA_008326285.1 Oryza officinalis
GCAATTCCGGAAAACAACTTCAATATCATTAGAGAGGAGATAGCACAATTCATACTAGATGACCTCTTGTCGCCGAAAGAAATGTTTAGAGTCAAGTCCTAGCGGAAAGAAATGATTTTGCGACAAACATTTGATTTTTGTAAATATTCTTTGTAATACAATTATGCACGTTCTTCTGTATATATTTGCATTTCTTAATTACATATATACTTGTTCCAATTTATAACTCAGTTTTACAGGTTTTGATGTATGTTGGCGGTTTTGTGAATTGGCTGTGAATTGGCTGAGAATTCTGTGAATTGGCTGTGAATTTTGTGAATTGGCTGTGAATTCTGTGAATTGGCTGTGAATCAGGAATGCTGGGAATGGGGTTGCTGGGATTGTCATTTTTTGCAGCGGGCATGGCTAGCAAAGGCCTGAGGCTAGCCAAAAAAACGAATTTTATTTTTTTTGCTGACATCGTCATCCCTGACGGGCATTTAAGTAACGCCCGAAAGAGATAATAATCCGTGACGGGCTCCTAAGAAAGCCCGATAGGGATATAGTCATCCCTGACGGGCTCCTAATATAAGCCCGATAGAGATAAGTCATCCCAACCAGGAATATTTTGAATCAACAGGTGGGGTCAAACCTATCGGTGACGGCCTCTTTGGTAAAACCCGTTAGCGATTCTAGTCATCGGTGACGGGCTGAGTATTTTGTCCGATTGAGATTAGTCATCCGTGACGGGCTCTACCCAACCTGGTTTGACTTGTATTTCTTGGTCAATCTTATCTGTGACGGGCTATATGGTTAGGCCCGATTGAGATAACGTTCATCCGTGACGGCCTTGTGCCCGATTGAGATAGTTTCTCACATCACTGACCTTTGGTCAGTGACGGGGGCCCTACCCGATAGTGATGAGGGTTAATGCCCGTTAGAGATAGCCGATCCCACGGTAGTGCGTCTTCCTCCCCATCAAATCCGACGAGCCCGTTGAAACCCTTCCAAATCAAAGACGGATCCCTAATCCCCTAGGTCTCCTCTTTCTTTTCCCCCGAGTGTCATGAAGAATCCCAAAAGAAATCAATGCGTCCTTGATGGAGTTGACTTTGACGAGTTCGATTACTTGTCTGATTAAAAAATTTAGTGCAAATATCTAAAAATATAAGTCACGTGTAAAGTATCTTTTATAAAAAAAAGGATAGCAAAATAAATGATATTTACATAATATTTTTAATAAGTCCAATTGTCAAACTTCTTGGTCAAAGTCAACTGTACCAAATATTCTTGACCGGGGGAGTAAATGAAAATGTACGTAGATACTGCTATATATTTTCACTAACGAAATACACAACCAATTGCTAGACATGTATGGCCACATTCCTCCCTTGAAATTAATCAAAAATTTCCGCTGTCCAATCTGTGTATGTTGCGCTCTGCTCCTGTTAAGTTTGTTTTTTTTCCCTCTTCACTGACTAGAGGGAGTGCCATACTGTAGCATTCTTACACGTTAATAACAGGCTTACAGGTTGTAATACAACAAACCTTATTTAGTACTAGACGACGGGGCGCGCCACTTGATTGCTCTGGACAGCACAATAGTCAACCTAGCTTAGCTCCTTAAATTTAGATTTCTAGATGAGTATAAATTACAAGCCAACAAAAAAATCAACAAAGAAAGATTATATTGCATGGCAAAAAAAAAAAGCAAATTCTGGAAAACATTTGACTGGAGATACTAAAACTTTGCAGGAACTGCTTCCATCCAAACATCTAAATATGGCATGTCCAACAAAGAATGTGCAGCATACAAAAATTACGATGTGTCAACTTATAAATGATATAGGGAATTACGGATTCCACATTATTTGTAACACCAGCATATCTACATGATATGCTTGGCAAGTAGCATTCAAATGTTCAAAGTCCGTAAAGCAAAAATAATTAAGTGTATACACAGATTTGAACATCTCGGCATTTTCTCTAACAACTTCATGGTTTTGCCACCAGAATTCTAAACAAATCACATGAAACAGTAAGGTGTGAAATGATATGTGGCTAATAGAGTGTTATGGATATAATTGGCTAGTTCTTATATCAGATTTAACCAATGTCATAAGGGATCGGTCAGAAGCTAAAATTAGAATATGTAATCCCTTATAAGTACAATAGTGAAACACCTGACATCTTCCTACAAATTTTCGTTCTAGTAACATACTTCATATATGAAGGCAAAATCAGATTGATGATGAGATGTTTTCATATTAGTTTCCTATAAGAAATCACAAAGTGATATATATAGACATATCCGTTTTTGATAAGTACTCAGGGGACACAAAAACACATCCTGGTTTCGTGCGTGCATGCGAAATATATTTACGTACAACAATCTTATGTCATGAGCTTCACATTAACTTGAAAATTCTGAAAAATGGTAACTGGAAGAAAAGGAAAGGTTTTCACCATGGAGGTGACAGAACATGCCATGTAAAAACAGGGCTAAACCGTGTCAGAAGGAAGGCAAGCAGAGAAAAAATTACAATGTTTTCTTTTGATTTTAGAATGATACGCTAGCAAATACATATGTACAGTGAAACATAGATTTGAATTAAATTACTCCATTGAAACATCTCCAAAGGGCACATACCAAAAAAAAATGGTTTGCTTTTATAATTTCATTCTTTACTAAAGAATAATAACTTAATTTCAAACTGATGAAGAGTAGAGGGAGCAACTTGGTGTTGAAGACGTCAATGGCAGTTCCTCATTGGCAAACTATTGAACTTGCAGTTCCTTTCAAATCCCGTGGGTAAAATTTTGAGGAAAGAAATATCACCAAGCATCTATCACCTCACTGTAGGTGGGTGATAAAGATTAGATGGCATAGTAAAAGTAAAAGTATATGATACATGAGGTAACTTAATTAAGCATGTAACTTTGTTTGCTACAAAATGAATAAAGGCAAAATACCATTCAAATAGTGCGCCATGTGTGAAGCAATAGGAAATTGGCACGAATTGAGCGCACATATGTGTTTCAAACAATTAAGTCATAGTCACTTACCTTACTTGAAGAACAGATAGAAAAACCTCCATTTGGATGCCAGTAACATTGACTCTAGAGAGACTGAACTAGGAGCCATGAGATTGCAAACATTAGAGGTGAACAGGGGCTAGGAGTCCATGGCATTAGGTTGTTTAAGCACATCTGATAACTTACCCATAGCCATATGCTCATACCAAACCCGCAAAGGGATAGTGGAATATGCAACCGAAGGTGAGGCTCTTTTGCAAGTAAAAAGCATCAGTTGGCCAAAAGCCTCTGCGAGGAAAATTCAGAACTAAACAGTTAAAGGCGACACCCAAGTGTTTGCATTTCTTAATTAATAGAACCAGCAAGCCGCTGAAGTGATCTTGCTCACATTTCAGAACAAAAACACCATAAAGTTTACTAACCTAAAGAGCTTGACAAAGCCATGTCTCTGACAGGACCCAGCATGCCAAAGAGCGGTCAACCAATAAGGACCATGAAAACGCCAAATCCAGAAGACATTGAACCATGCATAATAAGGTATATTTTCTAGATCATAAAGGGGATGGAACTGAAACAACATGGCCTCTTCATGACAAAGGAAGCTTGCAATGGTGCAGACCTTGTGATTCTTAGGTTTGGTGAAGAATTACACAGTTAACTGCAGTCCAATGGTCAGTGAAACACCAGACACATCCTGAATCTAGCAACAATGGAAACAACTCCAAATCCAATCAAGCTCAGCCCAATCTATGTGGAGGAAAGAAATGATGAAATGATTGAACCAATGAGATCTATACGCATAGTATATTACTACATAGTTACAAGGAAAATGTAAGTTTAAATAAGGTATTTAAGTACACAACAAATAGTGTTTTATTTATCATCAAGTATTACATGTCAGGGAACTTACACTACAACGGTCACCCACATCTCAATCGGGTGGCAACCCCCATCTGTGTCAGATATGACGCCCGTCACAGCGTAGAAGTCACTGATGTGAGAAGTTATCTCAATCGGGCATACGGCCATTACGTATGAAGTTATCACAATCGGGCCTCAACTAAAGCCCGTCACTGATAGCTTTGATCCAGACGACCAGTCAAACAGAGCTCGTCATGGATGACCTATCTCAATCGGGCCCCAACTACAGTCCGTCACGGATGACTACTAATCTTAATCGGGTATAAACTAGAGCCCGTCACGGATGACTAATAATCTCAATCGGGCCTAAACTAGAGCCCATCACGGATGACTATAACTCAAACGGACTTTAACTTATTGTCACACCCTGAAGTTTCCCCAAATCGTAAAAATCAAGTTTAATAATTTATCTGAGAAATTGTTTAATTAATCTGGAGAAAAATCCAATTAATTAATGCATTAAAGAAGTGGAAATGGCAAGGTGGAATTTTTCTTGAGTTCCCCATGTCAAAATACATTAACAGGATTTTTAGTGGAATTTTCAGAGCCCTAGAAATAATTTTAAACCAATTAAAATCAAATTCAGAATTGAATTAATTCCAGGGTTCTTCCTTTTCCTTTTTTCTTCTTTTTCCTTCCTTTCTTCCCTCCCGTGCCGGCGGCCCAGCCCAGTCGGCCGGCCGAGCATGCACCCTCCCCCTCCTCGCTAGGCCGGCCCAGCCGGTCCCCCTTCCTCGCGCCTGCCTCCCTCCTCCCTCGCGGGCCGGCCGAAGGCTGTGGCCCACGAGCGTCGCGCTCGCCCGGAGGTCCATTCCCCCTCCCCCCTCCTCGCCCGAGTCGCCGACAAATGGGCCCCACCTGTCGGGCCCGTCTCCCTCCTCCGGCCGGCGGAACCGGAGGGGAGCAACCGCCCGGCCGCCGTCTCCGCCCACTTCCCCGCGCCCCGCACGCTCCGCACGCGTGTGCGCCTACGCTGCGCCCCGTCCGCTCCCTACTCCGCCCACAACCGCCGCACGAGAGGGGCGGGATCCCCTTTTCCCGGTCTCTCTCTCTCTCTCCCACTCCGCCGCTGATTACGCCTCTCCCGGCCACGATCTCCCACTTCCACGCGCTTTAAATCGTTCCCCGTGTGCTCCTCTCGCTCTTTCCCATCTTCCCGAGCCTCCCCGTGCATCCCTCCGCCCTAGCGCCGCCTTGCTCCCGCGCCGCCGCCGTCCGCCGACTTCGGCCAAGCCCCGCACGCATCCGCCGCCGCGTCGAACTCCGCNCCGCACTCGCCGCATCCTCCCGCCTCTCGGCCGGGCGCTCGCGCCGCCGGATCCGCGCCGGAGCACCGCCGCCCCTCCCTTCTTCTCCGCCTCCGGTGGAGCTCGGTGAGCCCCTCTTTTTCTCTCCCTCTCCCTTCCCTCTCTCAATCCTAGCCGCGCCGCTCCTCTCCGCGTGTGCGCCCGAGCGCCACGCTGCCGCCCGTCCCCACCCGCGGCACCGCCTCCCCGGCCACTGGCCGCGCTGTCGCCGCCGCCGCGCGCCATGGCTGGCCCGGCCAGCTCGGTGCCAAGCCGCTTGGCCACCCGTGCGCCTTGGGCCGTCGGATCGGCCACTTGGGCCGAACCCGGCCGTTCTCCCCCGTCCTGCGTGGCCGCCACATGGGCGCCGCGTCGGGGCCACGCGTGCGCCACGTGGTGCGCCGTCGACCCATGGGCTCGGTCCACGGTGGACCAGCCGCCGTCGTGCTGCTGATGTTAGCCTTAGGCCTAATTGCGCAATAATTCGATTAAGGTTTTTTCTGTTATAGTAAAAACACAGATAACTCCAAAAATTAATAACTAATTCATTCGTGCTCCGTTTAAGTCCATTCAAATTCCATTAAATTCATAAAAATGCAGAGACTCCATTAAAAATGGTTTTGTGCTTTGTTTCAGTAGACTTATAGCATGTATTGTTATTTGCTTTATTTGTCGCGTAGATTTCGGCAATTCCGACGCTCCCGTTTATTTCGAGATCGTCGCAGAAGTTGCTTCAGCTCAAGAGCAAGGCAAGTCTTGCTTCGCATTGATCATATTGTACCCTTATTTACAAATACCTTATTTTTCTGTAAACACCGCATTATTTTGTAATATCATTTCATGTGGGTTTTTACCTATTGTACTCAGCCATGTATATTGATTATCATGTACCTTGAGTAGCCTGGGTAATTAACTATTAATCGCTGATTTTAGGAATGCTTAGCCATGGTTAGCTAACTTAGCTCACTAAAGGGGATCACCTTAAATAATTAATTAATGTAGTCCCTATGGTGACACCTTGGTTTAGGAGCCACCATGGTAATAAAAATTAATTAAAATATGCTAATGGTGGGCTGTGGGTGCATGGTTTTGATGGAAGCACCCATGGCAATTAAGGACCGGTTCGCGAGAAACCCTGGAAGAAATACCATGCGTACCACAAGACAGCGTGGGCAACGGCTAGACTTGTAGTGTAGCTTTCCTCTAGCTGACGTACACTGGCTAGGGTGAGCGTGATGGAGTGCGGATGGACCCCGCGAGGGTCTATGCGGCTGCCGGATTCACCAAGGCACGAGGGGTGGCTGCCCATTGCCTTTTGAGGGGTGGGGGCGAAACCTGAGGTGGTACGATTGGTTAGAGGGGGGTTATGCGAAGGGTCCTGTCGCAGTCCCTTTCCGAGGTACCGTGGTGGTATACCGGCACGCGGAAACGTGTTGTGGGGCTGTGTCTTATGGGTACAGATGTACACCTCTGATCAGAGTAGAACTATTCGAATAGCCGTGCCCGCGGTTATGGGCGATCAACCAGATTCACCGTGATTATTCCCACCTTCATAATAACTGGAATTACTGGAACTGGTTTAGTTGAGGTGGATGGTTTGGGCCTGTCGCAACGTGGTGTAGCATTGGACAGTGATGGTTAATATTGATCAATTGATGGTTAATATTGATCAATTAATTCAATGTTTTTCTACTGCTTTCAACTACTGTTTTAAAATGCTTACTTTATGCAAATAAACCCTTGCCTGCCTTTGGAATACCCTGCATGATACGTTCCTTCCCGGTATGACTTGTTGAGTACAGTGGGTAGTACTCAGCCTTGCTTAATTTTTCCCCACACCAGAAGAGGAGTATGCGTCCGATGGAGGCTTCTCAGAGGAGTAGGCTTCGTCCACCGTCGAGGATGCTTGTGGAATGGTGCCAGCCCGCTGCAAGAGTCCTGTTCTAGTTTAGTTTGTTTTTTTTTCGTCTTTCCGCTGCATTTCTGTAAGATTTTTACTGTGTTTGTAAGACGTGGATCTGTATGTCAACATTGTCGTCTGTGTACCCTGGCTGGTCCTGGACAGGGAAATTAATACACATTCAGTTTCGGAAATTCTGGTAGTGAATTTCCGGGCATGACACTTATGCCCATCACGGATGACTATAACTCAATCCGGCTTTAAGTTAAAGCCCGTCACCGATGAGTATGGCTTACAAAAAAAATAAATTTTGTTTTTTGGCTAGCCTCGGCCTTTGCTAGCCATGTCCGCTGCAAAATAACAGAAACAGATATATTCCCCAGCATTGTCAATATACACATCCCAGCATCCCCATTCACATGCACATATGCCATTCACATATATTTCACACATCCATTCACATAACATCCATATTATTCACATATTTCGCACATCCATTATTCACATATTTCACATATTCAAGTGGTAAGCATCATAACCTACAAAACCGAGTTAATTGGAACAAATATATATTTAGCAAGTATTTACATAAACATAACAAATATATAAACATCAGTGTTACATAATCACATGTCTTTGACAATTCATTTAAGATGTTCAACAATGTTCATCATTTAATCTTAACCCTAAACATTCCTTTGGGGTGAATTATTTCGTGGAGGTTGAAGCCGGCTATCTCCTCACGAATCTCCTCAAAGCTTCTAGCCGGATCCTTGGAAATTTTGTCCTACATGTACATAATTCGAAATTAGTCAATCGATCTCTTTGTATATATATATATATACTTCGATGTAGTTAGTATATATCACAATTAAGAACACAAACCTCAAATTCATCCTAAGTCTTCACCTTATCTTTGTACAAAAGGTGCATGTTGTGGCACACATGGAATCCGCACTGGTCGCCTTTTTATTGTTTCACCGGGAAGTCTTTTTTGTGGATAAGGGCGTCATTTCCTATCTTGCGAAGGCCTCCTTTTTCGACATATCGGCCCCACACTTCATCTATCGCTAGTTGAATCGGGGTCCAATCATATGCTTTCTTATCAATTCTGGAGTTCAGGTAGTGGCATGTACTCCACTTAGGCGTTATGACCAGAAGGATCCAATGGGCACTGTGGCATTAATATAGTGAAAGTTACATACTAAAGCTATACGTGTCATGCAATTGCATATATTTAGGGAACACACATACTATTGATTATAGGACCACATAATGTACTCCCTATCTTGTCGGGCCCACAAGGTGTCAAAGATGTAGTTTACCAATCCTTGACGGTCGCCTTTGAGATTTGTGATAGTGACTACTTGTGGATCAAGGAAGGCAACTTCTGGTGCATTCTTCAGACACCACTTCCAACTATACCTACATGCAAGACAAACACTCTTATAAGCATGTTATACAGATTGTTATTACCAATTTTCATGAGCAACAATACTTATAAGGAGTAGCACTTAAGGAGGTTTATGTCCACCGCTCAGAGCCTATAGAGGTCGAATAGATCCTTGAAGTCGATCACGATAAAATTTGGTGGCCCAAGGAATGGCGCTCGGTCGTGTTCGCCTATTATATCGCTCTCTCTATTCTTCCTCCTCATGTTGGATCTCTCCATGTAGTATACGTGAAGCTCCTTGCAAGCGGTGCCCACCGTGCCTAGCACGTCGTCTCCAACCAATAGCATGCCTAGTTGGAAGGACGATGGAGGAATGGTCTTCTTCTTTACTTCCTGCCCCTTGCTCATATCTAGCTTCATTGGAGCCAGAAGTGAGCCCTGCAACTTTCTTTTTCCTCACCTCCTTGCAGCAGGTTTATCGATAGTTATTCTCTGAGGCAAAGAATGCGCCTTCCTACTCTTTTTCATGGGTGGGGGTTTAGGGATCGCCATGCTGTCGGCCTCCATATGCTCGTCCCTAAAATCCGTGTCATACTGTAACTCCACATCGTAAGATTGTTCATGACGAGCGGGAGCTGGAGGGGCTGAAGGAGTAGGGGTAGGTCTTAGTGGCGGATGACTGCTTGGTGCAGTGGATGGCCTCGGAATCACCCTTATCTCAATGAGGTCCTTGGGCCATTGGATGAAGGTACCACGTGCATTTCCTAGGGTTAAGACCTTGTCGTTCGGTGGATGCATCAGTGGGAAATGATCGAATTCGGGCTTCACCGAGTCAACTTGCACTTTCGCACAGTCGGCCCTAAGTTGCGCCCTATGCACTCTTGTCTCTAGAGTCGGCTTGAACGCAAGTCCCTCGGTTGCTGGAACTGTGAAGGTCGGCATCACCCTAACTGTCAGGGTGCAGTCCGTTGGTTCCTACGATAGATTCATCCATATTTTTAGAATATTATATAACATATGGATTCGTTAAGACTTTTATGCATTGTGGATGAGAGTTTTACCGTTATGTGTTCGACGGTGGCAGGGACCGATGGTGGATTTTCTGCCACCTCAGTTGATGCGCAACTGCTGCGCCTCTGGGTGGGACTTGCTAAATCTTGTTGCGTAGCAATAGCGGCGGCCTCCAGGTTCTGTTGCTCTTCTCGGATCTCTTGCCTGATACGGGCCCTCCTCAACTCGAGCTTCTCATCGAATTCAGAGCTCAATTCGGCTCTGACCTACTCCTAGATCTGTGTAGGAAGGCGTGCATCTTTCTGCGCCTTCGTGGCAGTCCGCTTCTTGTACTACCACGCATAGTCTGGAAGTCCAACATTCCATGGAACATTGGAGCCAAGGCCTCTTGTCCGTCCACGGTGTTCCTTGGTGCCCAACGCTTTAGTGAGGATGTCGTCCTCGTGTCTTTGAGACCAGGCCTCTTGCGAGGCTTGTTGCTTGGCAACCAACTCCTTCTGCAATACAATTGAGTTCGGGTTAAATCAAAAGTGCAATGGAAACAATGCGAACAAATACTGAGACTAGGCACTTACTATATTATCATACACTTGTTGATCTTGGGGATTTGGCAACGAAATTGTCCCATCTTGATTCTTCTGATACCTTGCTCGAGCCCAGTTCCTTGCCCGTGGGTGTGGGATATCACCAAACACCGGCGGCGTGTTCGCTGCCACTGCCGCTTCATCCTCCTCCTACCATTTCTCTTGCTTCCCGGCATATCCTACGGTGCCAAGCCGGTGCGGATGCAAGTTCCTAGCTTGGAGTGCGCGATAAGCCTCGCTTCTGGCCCGGGATTCGGGGGTCGACTTCTTCTCATAAAATGTCTCCCAGACGTTTGCCGTGATGAAAGGCCAGTTCTCAGTTGGATCCGGAGTCATCGGGTTTAAGACGCACTCGTTGACTAGCCTGCTCTTAAAGTTCTTCCAAGCATTGCCCATAATCTTGAAAGCAGTCTGCTTGAGCCTGGCCTCATCGGCTGCAGGATACTCGAAGCTTTCCTTGAATTTTAGCCAAGCAGCGTTCTTCTCTGCTTCGGGCACTTGCTTGATGTCATCCACCAGAATTGTGAAGTTCTCCCTCCCTACGACACCGCAGATCGACCTAAACCTGCTCAAAACATTCCGAGGATGGGTCGGCAATCCAACCTGGTTGACCTCTGTTATGGTGTACCGTTTCTTAGCGATTTTGTTCCCTGTCCTAGGAGTCCATGCCCTTGAGGACCCACTAGTTGTCATCGACATTTGTTCACCTTGCTGAGACAGCGTCTAAATAACTTACAAAATAACAAAATTAATTAATTTCCTAAACCACATCACAAATTTCCTATTAAAGTTCATTGGCACCCGAAGCACCTCGTATTTTGTGCTGATTTGATAACGTACTTACTATCTACACTAAAATGAATCATCCATCAACCATCATTCATCACTAAAATATGTACCTCACATCCCCTGATATAAATAAATTGCATCTACATTTTTGCATAAAAAGTTTCACAAATATCACAAATAATTGCATCTACTTTATCAAAAATTTCACAAATATCACTCTAAGTCCCACAAATTTCACAAATATCACAAATTACTAATCACAAATTTCACACATATCACACATATCACAAATTGCTAATATCACAAATTTCTTATATGAAAAATTTTAAAAAGTAAAAAATGCTTACCGGCGGCTTGGGAAGGAGGTGGCTGGCGGCTGGGGGAGGAGGTGGCCGGCGGCGGAGGTCGGGGAAGGCGGCGGCTTGGGGAGGATGACGGTGCCGGTGGAGGTCGGGGAGGCCAGCGGCACGAGGGCTCGGGGACGGTGGCCGACGGCAGCGGCGAGTTCTCAGAGGGTGGCGGCGCTAGGGTTCTTGGAGTGGCGAGACTTAGAAAAATTTTTGATGTAGATCTGAGGGAGAGAACCCTAATCTTACTACGGTCAACAAACATCTCAATCGAGCCTACACTAGAGCCCGTCACGGATGACTCATTTGTGACGGGCAGTAGTTTACTGCCCGATCGAGATGACGTCATCTCAATTGGGCCTAAACTAGAGCACGTCACAGATGACTCATCCATGACGGGCTCTAGTGTAGGCCCGATTGAGATGTTTGTTGACCGTAGTAAGATTATTTAAGGCCCGATTGAAACAAATAATGTTTACATTTGTTTGCTGACCATTGTTGACCTGTAGTCAAAATAATTAACTAAAGTAAAATAATTCATTTATTTTAACAAATAATTAACTAAAGTACAATAATTCACTAAATTAACTAAATAATTCACAAAATTAACTAAATTCACAACAAAAATTATTATTTTCATAAACTGGAATAAATAATACAAAATACTAATAGAAAATACCAATACAAACTGCACCAAATTAACAAAAGGCTGTTTACTAATACAAAATACTTCATTCGTTACAAGAAATAATAGAACAAATAAGTACAACGGGATCGGTCAGAAGGTTATGCCTTCCGTATGATTTGATCGAGTATATGCCACAGGCTCTTGGGGATTATCGTCAAGGTCGATGTGAGGTCTTCCATGAAGATTCTGGTTGTATTTTTCTTCATCGACGACGTTGTCAACACCAACAATTCAGCGCTTGCCATCCCTCACGATGTGCATCTTCTTGTTTGCAGGGTCTTTTATGTAGAAAATCTGCTCGATCTGTTTCACAAGTACGAATGGTTCGTCGGCTTATCCAACCTTGGATAGATCTACTAAAGTGAAACCTTCCTTATCGACTTTAACACCAGTGCGTCTATTCACCCAACGGCATCGAAACAAAGGAACCTTGAACTTCATGTAGTTCCGCTCCCAGATCTGCTCAATGCGCCCGTAGTATGTGTTCGACCCAACTTGATCCTGGAATGCATCTATACGGACTCCGCTGTTTTGCACTGTGCTTTTGTCATCTTGTTTGACGGTGTAAAATGTGTATCCATTAATATCGTATCCTTGCCATGTGTCTATGGCCCAACACGGTCCCATCCCCGACAATTGTACTGTCTCATTTGGGATATCCGTCGACAGTGTAATACGATTCTTGAACCATTCATTGAACTGAGAGTTATGTTCTCTGTTAATCCACGTCTCCGATCACCCTAAGTTCTCCTGCCGAATTTTTGCTAAGTGCTTCTCAAAGTATGGGCCAACTTCTGCCATATGTTGAAGCACATCAAAATGAGCCTGCGTGTAGGAATCTTGATCGGGCCTAATTCTTTTCCTCCCTATTGTGCCAACACCTGACAACCTTCCTTCGTGACGAGACGCTGGAACTCTGATAGGATCGGCCTCAGACATGTAATCGACGCAGAACTCAATAACCTCCTTGGTCATGTAGCCTTCAATGATGCTCCCCTCCGGTTTTGCTCTGTTCCGAACGTACGACTTCAAAACTCCCATGTACCTCTCGAACGGGTACATTTCTCTTAAAAAAGCTAGGCCACATAGTTTTGTTTGCTTCACAAGATGAACAAGGAGATGAATCATGATATCAAAGAAAAACAGTGGAAAAAACATGTCCATGTGACAGAGGGTATTGACAATATCGGTCTGCAACCCATCTAGATCTTCAGGATCTATAACTTTCTGTCCGATTGCATTGAAAACGGCACACAGATGTTGGATCGTGTGACGGACTTTGGGTGAAAGAATGCCTTTGATAGCAACCAGCAAGATCTGTGTGATTAGCACATGGCAATCGTGAGACTTCATTCCAACCAGTTTTAGATCGTCCAATTTGACGTACTTACTTATCCTCACTGAATAGCCCAATGGAACTTTAATATCTTTTAGGCATGATAACATTGCGATCTTCTCATCCATCGACAGTGTGTGGTAGGCTGGAGGGAGGTACACTCTACCTGTCTCTGCATCTGTTACGGGCTGGAGTTCACTGTGAATATTCATTTCCTGTAGATCAAGGCGCACGTTCAACCCATCCTTTGTTTTCCCGGGAATATTCAGCAGCAGGCCAACCAAACTCTCACACACATTCTTTTCTACATGCATGAGATCAATGCAATGAAGGACCTCAAGATCTTTCCAGTAAGGTAGTCGCCAAAATATGGACTTTTTCATCCACATACCCTTGTCCTTTGCCTGAATACGTTTTTTTTTCTTCCCAAACTCATTGGTTATGTCCTTGACCAAGTTGTGGACCTCATCTCTGGATAAATCCTTGGGAGCAGGCTGAAATTCTCTCTTACCGTTGAAAATTTTCTTCTTCCTTCTAAATGCGTGACATAGCAGGAGCCACCTCCTATGACCCATATAAACAATCTTTCATGATTTCTTCAACCACCGTCTGCATGTATGTTCTATACAGTCGGAGCAAGCCTTATTTCCTTTCACTGTTTGTCCGGAAAGGTTACCGAGTGCGGGATAGTCATTAATGGTGCAGAATAATAGCACTCGTAGCTTGAAGTTTTCCTGACCATATGCATCCCAAGTTTCCACACCTTCTTTCCAAAGAATCTCAAGATCATCGATAACAGGCTCCAAGAACACATCGATATCATTGCCCGGTTGTTTCGGTCCTTGGATTAGCAAGCATACCATAATGTATTTCCTTTTGAAGCACAACCATGGCAGTAGGTTAAAGTTTGAAATAAGAACTGGCCAAGTGCTGTGAGTACTACTCATGTCTCTGAAAGGATTCATGCCATCCGTACACAAACATATCCTCATGTTTCTAAGGTCGGCAGCAAAGTCTTTGTGTTTTCGATCGATATTCCTGTGTTTTCGATCGATATTCCTCCATTGAATCAAATCGGCTAGGAGTCTTAGCATACCGTCGTTCCTTCTCTCCGTGGCATGCCAACGTACTAACTTCACTTCCTTGGGGTTGGCAAAGATTCTTTTGAAACGATCAATGATAGGTAGATACCACACAACCTTCGCCAGACCACCCCGCATTGACTTCTTTCCTTCGTCAGGACTTTTCTTTCGCTTGTATCGAGAAGCCTTGCAGACAGGACAAGCATCTAAGTCCGCATATTGCTTGTGGTGCAATATGCAGTCGTTTGGACAAGCGTGAATTCTATGGACCTTTAACCCTACGGGACACAAAACCTGCTTTGCTTCATATGTCGTCTCGGGCAATGTGTTCTAATTAGGCAGCATGACCTTCAAAATTCCCAAAAGATTTGTGAAGCTCTTATCTGTCCATCCACTACTTGCCTTCAGCTTCATTAGGTCCAAGGTAGCTGACAATTTGACGTGCTTTGCTTTGCATCCGGCGTATAGAGGCGTCTCCGAGTCACTGACCAACCTGTTGAGCTTCATGAAATCCCTCTCGTTGTAGGCTGGGTCTTCAACATCACGAAACATGCCTTGCAGCAGATCATGATCCACATCAACCATTTCACCACCCAATGAAGAATGTACAAACATGTCATGGTCATCTTCATCTTTCTGATTTTACGCACCACTTTTGTCTGCAACTGCACCACTTCCTGATTCTTGCTCTCCATGCTTGACCCAACATGTGTAGCCCTCCATGAATCCTCGTTGTATCAGATGAGTGTGTACGTCCACTCGACTATCAAACATATTCTCATTCTTGCAATCTGCACATGGACAACACATGTAATCGTTGTTTCTTCTTTTCCTATCCTCCTCCGCGATGTTTATAAAATTTAATACCCCATTTCTATACTCTTGACTATGACGTTTCACAGTTTTCGCATACATCCAACTTCGATCCATCGCTACAAAAATAAAAAAAATTAGAGAAACATTTTATCAGATAAGTATTGTTAAATTAATGAGAATTGATGAATTTTCTGAATTACTGATTAGTATTTCTCACTTACCTTTATATCTTTATGAATTTTCTGTTTTCCTTGGAAAAAATAAAATTTCGCCCCCTTCAACCTTCCACCAAAATAGTGACTAGTGGGATACAGTTACACTAGGCGGTTCGGGGTATTTATAGTGTGCAATAAATATCTGTAACAGTCCAAAAAATAACAACGGTGACGGGCATATAAGTTATCTTTATCAGGCCTAAATAAAGGCCCATCACCGATGAATGTCATCTGTGACGGGCGTTATTGTTATCTCAATTGGGCCTCAAGTTGGTGCCCGTCACAGATGACGATCATCGGTGACGGGTTTCTTTTAGGGCTCGATTGAGATATTGAAAGTTATCTCAATCGGGCCTAAACTAGAGCCCATCACTGATAGGTGTCATTCGTAACGTGCTTGAGTTTTATGCACATTTAACATGTCTGTGTGACCATATCTCAATCGGCCTCTTGTTAGGCCCGTTTGAGATGTATTCGTTGTGATGACCCGCAAAATCTAGTTAAGTTACAAGCCGTCACGAATGAGAAGATCTGTACTAGTGTTATGAATTGAGATGAACCATATTTAACAGACAATTTGCTAGGATTATCAATGGATAGAACAACAAGAGCTGAAGTTCTAATTATGACAACATTGGAGAATCTTTTCCACCTATAATAAATTTCAAATTGCTACGCCAAATGTATTTACACATAAATTTAACGGTAAATTCCAGCAGCATTATGACTTACGAGCATTGTTTGCCACATCTAACAGTAGAGCAATCACTAGTACAGAAACGCCTATAGGTGCCGGTTGGGAACTGGCTATAGGTGCCAGATTCCCAGTCGGCACCTATTACTCGGCACCTTTGCCTCAATCTTATTGGTGCCGGTTTTAGAACCGGCACCTATATTATTAAAAAAATAAAAAAAAAGATGGCCCTCTACACTGCCGTCGGCCTTCTCCGCCGCCGCCACCACCACCTCGCCCGGCCTCCACGCCGCCACTTGGGCGTGCCTATCTCCACACCGTCAGTTGCCACCCAACGCCGCGCCGGAAGAGGAGGAGAAGGGAAGGGGGGAGGTCCCCTGGGAGAGAGGAGGCCGGCGAGATCCAGACCCCCTCCACCACCACCACCGTCGCCGCCACCTCGCCGCGCCGGCCTCCACCTCAGCCGCGCTGCCGCGAGGAGAGGAAGGCGAGAGGGGGACGAGCCTCCTCCAGCCGCCCGCGCCGGCCTCGCCCGTGTCGGCCGACCTTCTCCACCGCCGTCGCCGCCACCTCGCCGCGCCGGCCTCCACCTCACCCACGCCGCCGCGAGGAGAGGAAGGCGAGAGGGGGGCGAGCCTCCTCCAGCCGCCCACGTCGGCCTCGCCTGCGCCGGCCTCGCCCGTGTCGGCCTCGCCCGTGCCGGCCGGCCTTCTCCACCGCCGCGCCACCCTAGAGGAGGAGAGAAGGGGGGAGGGCCCCCGGGCAGGGAGAGGGCCGCCGCCCATCTTCTCCGTCTGCTTCGAGAGTGAGACGACGAGAGAGAGAGATGGATGGATGGATAAGGGAGAGGACGAGAGAGAGAGAGAGACGACGAGAGAGAGAGATGGATGGATGGATAAGGGAGAGGATGGATGGATAAGGCCGGCCGGTTTTTTAAATAGGTGCCGTTTTTTATAAAAAACCGGTACCTATACTAACTTTTATAGGTGCCGGTTCTGCTAAAAAACAGGCACCTATACTATAGGTGCCGGTTTTTCTCTAGAACCGACACCTATATTTATATTATAGGTGTCGGTTCTGTTGAAAAACCGGCACCTATAGTATAGGTGCCGGTTCTATATTTTTTTATCCTGCGGAGAGGTGGGAAAAAGCTCATAGGTGCCGGTTTTAAATGAACCGGCACCTATAAGGTCGGTCCCTATGAGGGTTTTTGTAGTAGTGAATACACAGTAATAACAAATTGGTAGAACTGCAAACTGCACGTGCGGGCTTTTTAGTACATGGCACCAA
Organism: Oryza officinalis; assembly: GCA_008326285.1. Classification (NCBI taxonomy): domain Eukaryota; kingdom Viridiplantae; phylum Streptophyta; class Magnoliopsida; order Poales; family Poaceae; genus Oryza; species Oryza officinalis. The sequence continues at coordinate 7,895,632 of BDMV01000010.1, forward strand.
GACCAGTGATCTTCCTCAAAGCTGCATAGCATGCCACCGTTGCAACCCTTGGCTATTGATGCTGGTGTGACCTGCATACCCTTCTCTGTAGTTTAGTGTATTGTTTGTTTCTTTTAGACAAGAATAACCACAACAGCCCAAATATGAGCATGCTACATGTGACATCACTAGGGTTTTACTTACCGACAGTAACCACGCGGTTACCGCCCGTACCGCGGGGTACAGTTACCCGTACCACGCGGTATGGTTTGCCGAAATTTGCCCGAATTAAAAAATTCAAAAAAACAAAGAAAAAAATCAAAAAAAATAGTGATAGTAGTGCTTGATTTGTAGTGTTTTATGGTGAAGAAATTTCTCGAAAAAGAGTAATATTTATTCAAATTTGAGAGTAAAACGGATAATAAATTTAGAAATTGAAAAAAGAAAAAAATGGGCCGCCCGTTACTGTGCATACGGCCCATAGAGGCCCAACCAAGGAGAAAATATCTCCTCCCCATTTCTAGCGTGCGCTCCATCTCTGCTCTCTCTCTCTCCCTCTCCGTCCAACGCCTCAGCGACGCCAGACGCGGCAAAACCGCGCCAGATCCACCACCACCGCGCCGGCGAGCGACGATACCACGAGGTAGGGCGCGGTAACCACGCGGTACGCAATGGTAACCATCCACGCCAGTGAGCCCACGGTAAGACCTCTCCTACCGCACGGTTTTGCGCGGTACCCGCGCGATTTGCAACGTTTATCGCGCGGTTTTGCGCGGTTGCCATAGCTTTAGGGTTTAGGTTCCGGGCGCTATAGAGAGCGGTAACCGCGCAATACCGTGCAGTAACCGCGCCTAAACCGTGGTTACCGCGCGCAAATCGACGTTAAACTGTATAGCTATATTTTGTAATTTTGATTTCACAATGCAATTGTCTTGCTTGTTTGTTATCACTACAAATTTTGATTCACTCAGATACAAAGTGAAAGTAGTGGAATGCTAGTAAAATAAGTCCATAACAAAACCTAGCGTACATGTGCGAGTATAATTTGTAATTGAGTGTAATTTTGATTTCATATGCATATTCGAAATGTCTATTAGTAATAAAGGACTATGTGTAAGTAGAATTTTTATACGTATGACATTAGTGAAATAAAAATGCCGCCGCGCTTTGCTGGAGGTTGAGATGTACCACCACAAGACTGGTGAATTTGGGAGGGCCCTTGCAAGAAAGATGGCAACCGATGAAAAAACTTCCCCTGGTATGTTTTTAATTATTTGCACATGGATTATATCTTGATGCTTTACACGTATTCAGTGTTGTAAATTGACATAGAAATTGGCATGTGCAGCACAATGGTGGTCTATGTTTGCCTCAGACACGCCGAATTTGAAGAGGCTTGCGTTGCGCATGGTTGGTCAATGCTGCTCTTCAAGTGGATGTGAACGGAATTGGAGCACATTCGCATTCGTACATTCCAAGGTCCGTAATAAACTTACCCACAAGAAGCTGAACAAACTAGTTTATGTGAACTACAACCTTCGCCTGCGAATTCAGCAAGCAAATGCCCAAGTTAGGAAGGAGGACGACGATCCCCTTCAAATACTAGCGGACCTATCATTCTATGAAACTAACAATCAGATTAAAGAATGGATGGATAATGCTCGATCCAATGCCAACCCAGAACTAAATGAAGACTCAACTGAAAGTGACGCCCCCGTGCCTAGTCCACTTGTAGCCAACCTAGTGGACTCGACTGACCTGCGCAGAACCATGGGAGCTTCTACTATTGCAGAGTGGGCTGATGTGAATATAGGTGACACTCATATTGGAAAAAGAAAGACTCGGCAGCCACCAAAAGAACCTACTTCCAAAAGAGCTAAGGGCAAAGGTCCACAGTCTCGCAAATGTTGATAGCGATGAAGAGACTGAAAGAAGCCCAGACTACCAAGAGTCTAATGATAGTAGCTCAAGAACTGATTCAGACGACGGAGACAACAGTGGTCAAGGAGGCCAAGGCACCACTGAAGTGCCTTCTGGGGGTCACCACAGCCCTATTCAATTCACTCAATTCACTGGTGAGATGTGCTTCAATTACCATTTAGACCTTTACCATGCATTTCACTATTGATTAATCTCCTTCCTACAATTTCATTTGCAGGTGAGGCCGACTTCACTCACGCGACTCAGGACTGTGATCACGGTGCTCCAAGCTCTCAACGAACTACCGTTTCACCGAGTGACCAACAACAATGACACCATCTTGACATACCACAGGATAGCTACAGCTCATTTAGTGCCTCTAGCATTGAAAGTGGCTATCCAAGGTATGCGTACAATCGTCCCCAACCTTCTGATTATCCCCCTCCTACATGGGTGTACGAGTGGCAAGAGCCCCAGTGGTACGCTCAATTGTATGCTCAGTGGCAAACAACAGCATCATGGATAGGTAAAAGTTGGGAGGAATACAAGGCAGGGTTGCTACACTCGCATGGCTTGATACTCATGTCCACAAAGGAGTACAACATGACATATAATCAGTGGAACTTATAGCTGGCTCTATGTTGGTACGTCTTTCTCTATTTCCTTTGATTGATCACAAAACTTTTATTTTTATATTGCTTGTCATGTGAACTATCATATTGTGGATATTATATTGTGGACTCTATTGTGAACTCTATATTGTGAACTGTATTCATTTCACCTGTGAACTCTATATTGTGGACATCTCGACATGTGGACATGTGGACACCTTGTGCGATATCTTCAGATTGTTGATTGTTGTTGTTGAAATATTATGTTATGAATTGTTCAATTGATTTCAAGTCTGTAATATAGCAAAGATCATGCCAAAAATTTTTATTGTATACCCACAAGTATTGTTCAATTGATTTCAAGTCCGTAATATAGAAAAGATCATGCTAAAATTTTTTATTGTATATCCACAAATATCCTACATATTTTAATTATTATCCCAAAATTCTACACATTTTTAAGTGTTTCTTCAAATTTTTTTTCATTTTGTTCTTCTTTTGCTCTAACATTGCGCGGTAACCACACCAAACTGCGCAGTTATCGCGCCATACCACACGGTTACCGCGGCTCAAACCGTGGTTTCCCTGAATTTTTGAATTCAAAATTTTCAAACCCGAATTTGTCGCAGTTTTTGGCGGTTACCACGGTTACCGCGCAGTAACCGCCGTACCGCTGGGTGGCGGTAACCGGGCCCCCAGCGGTAAGGTCAACCCTGGACATCAGCACTCAAAGTGCAACCCAATCTAAGGATCAATGAAATCAGTGCAAACTTGGTGAAGACGCTCATTAGGTGGGCAGAGAAGGAGTCACCGATGTGCTCCCTGATGCACTGGAGGTGGCTCAGGGCATAATTGGCTGCAGCCTCCTGCCTCTCCCATTGCTATCCTCTTAGATCCTGAAGCCTGCACCACAACCAAATCATTAGGAATATCATAAAATTAGCAGATTTTGTTCGGACCCAATGACACCAGTACGGCACAAAAATGTACTCCTTAAGAAGCAAATACAAAACAGTAGTGTAATACCTTCTCTATGTTAGTAGTAGTATCCTTACTCTCATTGAGAGGATGGCGCTAGAAGAGTTGGGGCAATTTTCTGTTTATTCCTCACAAATGCCATACCAACCTGTTAACACCAGAATTTGGTAAGCCCCGAAGTCCCAGGATCCATATCGGCTCAAGATTGGTATCGGCCTAGAGTTTTATATCGGCCGATGGGGGTTATCTTAAACCAACCACCAACAACAGTCGGATTCTTGTTAGATTCAGAAAGATCTTATCCAGAGAAGACCGAGTTCAAGAAGGATGCGACTTGTATCTCTTAATTAGGAAGAGTTTGTTAGTTTTCTGTTTTATCTTTAGGAAAGTGTGTTAGTGTCCGGTAAGGACTTTTTTGTTTCCTTTTATTCTTAGGAAAGTTTGAATCGTAATCTGTTAGGATCTTTGTTAGTCTATGGGTATAAATATGTAAGCCCAAGGTTCATGTAAAATCATCTCATGATCAATCAACTTCGGCGCATCGCCAACCTTTTTATTTTCGTCTTCCTCGGTGAGTTCATGCCCTTCACACGAGGGGTAAGTCTCGTTATGGCTGCCTGCGCTATCGGGGCTAGGGCTTCGACGTTCTGATCTCGTCAACGTAAGCACCTACTATCATATATTTTAGTCAATCTGGTTTGGCTTCTCGATTTACTCTTATCGGCCGAGATTCGCTTTAGGGTTTATGCCGGTACCGACTAAATTGTTTTGCTAGATTAGATTGGCTAAGGTATCCACCACTCTAAAAATCAGTCAAGGGCTTGATTGTCTAGATCTTGCGTTTCTTTTCATACTTAGTGCTGCATCAGTTCGGTTTGACCTACTACGTCGTGATTAGAACCGTAATCTCTAGCCTGCTTGTTGACTGCCAATAAGGGTTTCATCAGGGTTTCAGCCGGTGACTTATTTGGACGTTGCATCGGCCAAAGAGTTTTATATATAGATTGGATCTGACCGATGACAACAGAGTATTTATTGTTTATCTGCTTATTAAGAGTTTATGCCATCGGACCTTTGGCCGATGTGTGCTTTAATCTTCAGATCAATGTTTATTTTATATTTGGATTATGCTATATCACATTGCTATATCATCATGCTATCATCGGCCGATCGGTCGTTTTGCCTATCGGCCGATACGTTTTTGCCCTATCGGCCTATCGGCCGATAGACCTTCTGTTCTGCTATTTTGCATATCTTGTCAGTGGCAGGATCAAACTGACTGGCACGCCCGCGCTTCATCAATTTTAGGACCTGCACTGGAGCTAAGCAGATCTCCCAGGCCTTCGTGTGTCCGCGCGCCGGATCCACATCGGCGGTACGGATTTGGCGTCAACACATTTTTGGCACGCCTGGTGGGACAGTGTTTTTGACAATAGATTTTTACACAGCTCGTGGAACTCACGATTGCAACAAGATGTCTGAGAAGGAAGTCAAGGCCAAAGAAGAGCAATCTCTCAAGCCAGTAGTAGAAGAAGAAGAGCCGATAGACGATGAGACGCTTCAAAAGACAGTTGATGAAATCGTTCGTCGCACTGTGTTTGATCGATCTGGAGTTTTGGTGAGTACATTACATGGTTTGATCGAGAAGATAGTTCCTAGAGTAATTGCCTTAAGAAATCAGACTGGGGGGCAAATCGACGAACAATTTCAGCATCCTCGGCAACAACAACATTGGCTTGGGGGGCAAATAGATCAGCATCAGCCTGGAGAGCCACATCAACAATATCGGCCGGAAGAGACTCAAAGATATCAGTCTAAAGAAGATTGGGCCGATATGATTGCAAAGGTAACAGAAGAGCAATTTGGAATTAAACCTAAGGATCAGACTTCTGTGTATCGGCCGCCATATCCTGAGTGGTTTGATAGGGTTCCACTTCCAGGCCGATACAAGGTTCCAAATTTTTTCCAATTCTCAAGGCAAGATAATATGACTACAATGGAACATATCAGCCGATATTTAGTTCAGTGTGGGGAGGCATCGGCTGAAGAAGCTCTGAAAGTTAGATTGTTTCCGTTGTCTTTGACTGGATCGGCCTTCAAATGGTTTTCGTCATTGTCACCAAATTCTGTCAGAGGTTGGGCCGATCTTGAAAAGCAATTTCATCAGCACTTCTTTGTTGGGGACAATGAGTTAAAGTTTTTAGATTTGATATCGGTCAGACAGCAAGAAGGGGAATCGGCTGTGAAGTATATTCAAAGATTTTGTGATGTCCGCAACCGATGTTATAGCTTGAGCCTAAGTGATGAACAACTAGCAGATCTTGCGTTCCAAGGGTTGTCAGCGCCTATCAAGGATAGATTCTTTTTCCATGAGTTTGACAGCCTGACTCATCTAATACAGAAGGTATCGGCTTACGAGAGCCGATGTCAGGAAAAAGAGAAGAATCAGTTTTGGGGCAATCAAGGCCAGACATAGGATAATTTTGAAGCATGACTTCTCATACTCCAAAACTGGGGGGCATGTGTTAACACCAGAATTTGGTAAGCCCCGAAGTCCTCATCGGCTCAGGATCCATATCGGCTCAAGGTTGGTATCGGCCTAGAGTCTTATATCGACCGATGGGGGTTATCTTAAACCAACCACCAACAACAGTCGGATTCTTGTTAGATTCGGGAACATCTTATCCAGAGAAGACCGAGTTCAAGAAGGATGTGGCTTGTATCTCTTAATTAGGAAGAGTTTGTTAGTTTTCTGTTTTATCTTTAGGAAAGTGTGTTAGTGTCCGGTAAGGACTTTATTTGTTTCCTTTTATCCTTAGGAAAGTTTGAGTCGTAATCTGTTAGGATCTTTGTTAGTCTATGGGTATAAATATGTAAGCCCATGGTTCATGTAAAATCATCTCATGATCAATCAACTTTGGCGCATCGCCAACCTTTTTATTTTCGTCTTCTTCGGCGAGTTCATGCCCTTCACACGAGGGGTAAGTCTCGTTATGGCTGCCTGCGCTATCGGGGCTAGGGCTTCGACGTTCTGATCTCGTCAACGTAAGCACCTACTATCATATATTTTAGTCAATCTGGTTTGGCTTCTCGATTTACTCTTATCGGCCGAGATTCGCTTTAGGGTTTATGCCGGTACCGACTAAATTGTTTTGCTAGATTAGATTGGCTAAGGTATCCACCACTCTAAAAATCAGTCAAGGGCTTGATTGTCTAGATCTTGCGTTTCTTTTCATACTTAGTGCTGCATCAGTTCGGTTTGACCTACTATGTCGTGATTAGAACTGTAATCTCTAGCCTGCTTGTTGACTGCCAATAAGGGTTTCATCAGGGTTTCAGCCAGTGACTTATCTGGACGTTGCATCGGCCCAAGAGTTTTATATATAGATTGGATCTGGCCGATGACAACAGAGCATTTATTGTTTATCTGCTTATTGAGAGTTTATGCCATCGGTCCTTTGGCCGATGTGTGCTGTAATCTTCAGATCAATGTTTATTTTATATTTGGATTATGCTATATCACATTGCTATATCATCATGCTATCATCGGCCGATCGGTCGTTTTGGCTATCGGCCGATACGTTTTTGCCCTATCGGCCTATCGGCCGATAGACCTTCTGTTCTGCTATTTTGCATATCTTGTCAGTGGCAGGATCAAACTGACTGGCACGCCCGCGCTTCATCAATTTTAGGACCTGCACTGGAGCTAAGCAGATCTCCCAGGCCTTCGTGTGTCCGCGCGCCGGATATACATCGGCGGTACGGATTTGGCGTCAACACAACCATAGGGGTTGGGGATACATATTTATAGCCATCCAAACTAGCCAAGCATATACTAAGATGCTAGTCCAAGATGTTAGTCTAAAAGGCAAAAAAGGAAGATGCTGTCCTAGAGCATCCCAAACTGAAATAGATGCTGTCCTAAAAGCTGAAACAGCAAAACAAACACACAAAGATCAAGACCAATCAGCACAAGACTTATTCCATCACTCTACTTGTCTTCCTGCCTTTAGGGACAGCTAGGATCACAGTGAAATCAGGCAGTGCCATTACATTTATGCCTGCATCTCCCTCAGACTACACAAAATGTAGAAGAGCATGTGGCACCAGATATATGGTTAGGAGATGGCAATCGACACTGGAAGAAAAACTGAACAAAACTGAAGAAATTTAGCTGAAGAAAAACAACATGATGGAAACAGATTAGTGTTATCTACAGAACAAAATTCGCATGATGCAAAACATGAGAATCATATATAAGCTTATATTGTATGCAAGAGTGATGTACATGTCTCAGGAAACAGTGAAAGAAAACTGAAGATTTCAGCATTTAAACTATAGTAGAAAACATTCTAGAGAAGTACATGTTATGCAAGACATTTAATTGCAAACTGCAAGAGTCTATGCAGAGATTGGCATGTTGATTGTAGTGCACATACAAACATAGCAGTACAAAATGTTGCAAGCAGCAACCCTATGATTCAATCACTTGTTATTAAGTGCTCCATTGCACACGAACAGTAACGACTAATGGCAATGCCGGCAGGTATTGATTTCCATCGTGCAACAGCAGAAAGTAGCACTCTATTATCTGCACCACCTCATTTACCCAACGAAAAAACACACCTTTGATTCCACTGGAAGAAAAATTGCAACTACTTATAAGCATCTAGAAGAAGAACATCCTCAAAAAATAATTTCTTGTTTGTTTCTTGCATATACTGAGAGTGAAGGGTGACGTCTGGTGTCTCCATCTTGTGGCCAACTAGAGCGGACAGCCGGCGACGAACATGCTCTACCCAAAATAAACAAATTTTTTCATGTATCAAGAACAGATGCTGGAGGACATGATTGGATTGGTATTGTTTCGTATATGGAGAATGGCGATGTTGGGGGAAGTCGTAGATGTAGAGCACCATCTCCCATGGGCGACCGTTCTTGGTCCACCACACGCAACACTTGATCTCTCTATTGTGCTGCTTGATCCATCGCCGCGGGCTCACCATGAACCTGCAACCAACGACCAAACCACCATTAATCGAAAGAAGCTACAGCAGAATCACGTCGTTCAGGAGACCAGACAACGAGGAGGATGTTACCCGATGTAGGTGGTGCTCTTGTGGCACGGGCAGAGTGGAGTAGGTAACAGCAGAATAACCTCCCTCCTTCTCCGCAGCCATGCGTGGGGGCGATGGAAAGGATAGGTCGTCGTCTCCGCCGCTGCAACTGCCGTGACTTTCTGAGGCCCACCGCCTGTCGTTGCCCTTATGAATCAACGCCGACACGCCTGCATACATCGCCGGACTGGGAGGATGGAGCAAAACAAAAGCATGAGGGAGGTAGATGATGAGGAAGTGTGGAAAGAAGAGCCAAGAAGACCGAGCGAGGAAGTCGTGGAGAAAAAAGTGGCGTGAGGCTTGAGTCAATGAAGCTGTGCACACGCTACCTCGCATCCTTCTGCTCGTTTCCTTCTCAAATACTCTACAGTTCACACCTCACCTCCTCCAGCAACAACCACTGAAAATTGTGCACTGTTGGGTTGTTTCTCTTGTGCATCCCGGATCTACTGTAAATTGTAAATTAGGTGGTGTTTGAATCTTCTGAAGATGAAGATAAAGATAAATATTAAGTGTTTCACGTAAAACGAGATGACCTTAACGTGTGATTAATTGAGTTTTAATTATTACAAACTTGAGACGATAAGGAGGCTTCATGAGGAGATAGGGATTAAGGTAACATAAGAAGTTGGGGCACAAGGTAAGAATGAGTTTATCGGTTCCTTGCAAGGATCAAGACAATGATCCTGGGCAGCGGCGGAGACAGGGGGCGAGCGGTGGCCTTGCCTCCTCCAATGCACTTCGTTCTATTAAGTATTTTATTTGTTGTATTGGGCCTCCTCCAAAGCACTAAATAACAACAAGCGATGTAGCTATCCAGCTCAGGCTGAGAAGATTTGTATTTTTGGCTTTTTGCTGTGTTGCTATGTGATGTGGTTGGGTATGTGCAGCTGAGTTGCTGATTTAGCCTGTAGAGCTACACAATCAACGAAGCCAATATTTTTTTTTTCTGTGCCACACATACCCTGCAGGCACTGTTTTTCCTTCTCTGATGTGGTCTCTCCTCTCACTACTACAGAATATCACAAATAATCCTACCGTCCCATCAATACCGGTTAGGGAAAACTTGACACTAATAGGGGTTTTCCCAACCACTCATCTGACCCGCGGCCTTTGCGTGCAAGAATCGGCACAGATGACAACATATCAGTATCCGGTTTTTTTAATTGAACCGGCACTAATGTGTTCAATACCTGGTTTTTAAATGTACCAGCACCTTGAAAGAACTATTTGTGCCGGTTTTTATAATTAACCGGCACAAAAATCACCGAGCCGAGTCGCATAGCCAATTGAGCACTAGCACTTATGGGAAGGACAAAAAATCTGGAAGCCCATGCACTCAACTTCCTCTTTTCTCCCCCACCTCTCCCCACCACCCCAAACAACACAACCTTTTTGGTGAGAAGCAATGACTCCCCACCACCGTGAATCCAGATGTGGATCGAGCTCCATACCTGTCACGCCCAGAAATTCACTACCAGAATTTCCAAAGCAAAATTGTGTATTAAAATCCCTGTCCAGGACCAGCCAGGGTACACAAATGACAAAGTTGCCATACAGATCCACGTCTTACAAAACAATAAAAATCTCTTACAAAACTGCAGCGGAAAAAAGGAACAAACTATTCTAAAGAAACTAAACACTCGCAACGTAGCGACTCCACTCCACAGGCACTCCTCAACGGTAGCAACAAGCCTACTCCTCTGAAAAGTCTTCCTCTGAAACATACTCCAACTCTGGTGTGGGGAAAATAAAGCAAGACTGAGTACTAACCACTGTACTCAACAAGTCATACCGGAAAGAAAAATAATGATGCAAGTAATAACAAAGGAGAGCTGCAAAAGCTATTTTGCATAAAATACGCATTTAAAAACAATAGTTGAAAGCAGTAAAACAGTTGAATTAATTAATCATAATTAAACCATCACTGTCCAACGCTACACCACGCTGCGACAGGCCCAAACCATCCACCTGAACTAAACCAGTTCCATTAAGTCAAATTATTAGAAAATTCAACTAATCACGGTGAATCTGGTTGATCGCCCATAACCGCGGGCACGGCTGTTCGAATAGTTTTACTCTGATCAGAGGTGTACAACTGTACCCACAAGACACAGTCCTACAACACGTTACCGTGCGCCTACATACCACCACGGTACACCGGAAAAGGAGCTGTGTCAGGACCCTTCGCATAACTCTTCCTAACCAATCGCACCACACCTCAGGTTTCGCCCCCGCTCCCTTTCCCGACAGCGGGCAGCCTCCCCTCGTGCCTTGGTGAATCCGGCAGCCGGTCAACCGGTATATCCCTGGCCGAACCAACTCCATCACGCCCACCCTTTCCGGGGAACGTCGGCTAGGAAAAAGCTATACTCCAAATCCAACCATTACCCACGCTGGCTTGTGGAAAGTACGGTACTTCTTTCAGGGTTTCCCGCGAACCGGTCCTTAATTGTCAAGAGCACGACCATCAAAACCATGTGCTCACAACCCACCATTAATCAAGATTTTAGTTGAAACAATGATTATATCACCCACGATTAATCATCGTGAGCCAACATGAAATAACCATCATTAAGTATTAATGAAGCTTTAAATATCCCAATTGTGAGCTAATGTTTCTAAGCAAGGCTAAGCAAGTTCTATTGTAGCAACTACTCAAATTATTTCCCAAGCTATCAAAGGAATAAGGTAATTGCAATATAAGACTGAGTACAATAGGTAAATTATAAAACAATGCAGAATTTAGAGAAAAATAAGACTGTTTCGCAATTTAGGTACAACATGATCAAATGAATAAGTATGACTTGCCTTGCTCTTGCGCTGGGTCGACCTCGGCAACGACTTCGAAGTAAACCGGAGCGTCGGAATTACTGGAATCTACGCGACAAACAAAACAAACAACAATACATGATATAAGTCTACTAAAATAGAGAACAAAACGATTTTTAATGGATTCTAGACATTTTTATGAATTTTCTGAGACTTGAACGGACTAAAACGGAGTCCGGATGAATTAGTTATGAATTTTTGAAGTTATCTGTGTTTTTACTATAAACAGAAAAATCATTAATTATTTATTGCGCAATAAACCCTTAGGGCTGACGTCATCGCTGACATCAGCGACTAGGGTTAGGGTTTGGAGCCGAGCGGCGTGCGCGGGCGGCGGCGGAGCGGCGGCTCGCGGGCGACGGAGCACGGGAGGCGGCGGAGCGGCGGCTCGCGGTGGCGGCGGAGCGGCGCGACGGCCACGCGAGGCGGCAGCCGAGCGGTGGAGCAGGCGCGCGCACGGCAGCGGCGGAGAGGGAAAAAGGGGCGACGGCGGCGGTGCTTACCGGCGGCGGAAAACGGCGGCGGCGCGGCTTCGGCGACAGCGGCGCTCACGGGCTAGGGTTAGGGTTAGGGCGGCGGCGGCGCGGGGAAAACGAGGAGGGGAGCGCCTCGGGGGGGATAAATAGGGGTGGCGCGGCGGGAATCCCGTCGGGATTCGCGGCGAGCGCGGGCGCGGCGGCCGGCCGTGAGGGTGGCGGACTCGGCCGCGGCGGGCCCGCGCGACAGCGAGCGCGCGGCACGGGGGAGGCGCGGCGGACTTCCGGGCGGCTCGAGCCGCGGCCTCGAGCCGCCTGGGAAGGAGAAGCGGCGCGGGCGCGGCGCAGCGGCTGGGCCGGTCCGGGAGGGGAGGGGAGGCGCGCGCGGCGGCGGCCTGGGAGGGAGGAGGAATGGGCCGACGGCCCAAGAAGAGGAAAAAGAAAAAGAAAACAGAAAAAGGAATGGAAAAAGGATTTCCAGGGTTTAATTTATTGCGCTTGAGGTTTTTAAAAAGTTTAAAATTATTTCTAGGGCTCTGAAAATTCCACTAAAAATCCTGTTAATGTATTTTGACATAGGGAACTCAAGAAAAATTCCACCTTGCCATTTTCACTTCTTTAATGCATTAATTGATTGGATTTTTCTCCAGATTTAATTAAACAATTTCTCAGATAAATTATTAAATTTAATTTTTACGATTTGGGAGAACTTCGGGGCGTGACAAACCTACCCCCCTTAAACGGAATCTCGACCCCGAGATTCGGAGAAGAGGTGCGGATGGGCGGCCTTCAATTCATCTTCTCTTTCCCAGGTAGCTTCTTCCTCGAAGTGATGGCTCCACTGAACTCTGCAGAACCGGGTAACCTTGTTTCTGGTCCTCCTCTCGTTAGTTTCGAGAATACGAATCGGCTTCTCCACATAAGTCAAGTCCTCTTGAATCTCATTTTGATCGGGACTGGCCTGTTCTTCCGGTACTCTCAAGCATTTCTTCAATTGCGAGACGTGAAACACATCGTGAATACCAGCCATGTTGGGTGGAAGCTCAAGCTGGTAAGCAACTTCTCCTCGACGCTCGCGGATCTTGTATGGTCCCACAAAGCGTGGTGCCAATTTGCCTTTAGTTTGAAAGCGGTGTACTCCTCGAAGCGGTGTGACACAAAGGTACACGTAGTCCCCTGTTTCGAAAGTTAACTCCCTCCGACGATTGTCGGCATAGCTTTTCTGCTGAGACTGCGCAATTCTCAACCTTTCTCTGACTGTTCTGACCTTTTCTTTCGCATCACTCAAGACTTCAGTCCCAAATAGTTGTCGTTCTCCGGTCTAATCCCAAAAGAGCGGGGTACGGCACTTTCTGCCATACAACGCCTCAAATGGTGCCATCTGCAAGCTGGCTTGATAACTGTTGTTGTAGGAGAACTCGGCATATGGCAAACTCTTATCCCATGCTCCTCCAAAATCGAGCGCACAGGCTCTGAGCATATCCTCAAGTATCTGGTTCACTCGCTCAGTCTGGCCATCGGTTTGCGGATGGTAAGCCGTGCTAAAGTTCAAACGGATTCCCAATTCTTCTTGTAATTTCTGCCAGAACTTTGAGGTGAACTGGCTTCCTCGATCCAATACGATCTTCTTAGGCACTCCGTGTAAACACATGATTCTTGCGAGGTAGAGTTCTGCTAGCTTCTTTCCAGAGTAGGTAGTATGCACAGGAATGAAATGAGCCACCTTCGTGAGTCGATCCACGATGACCCAGATAGAATCATGTCCAGACGACGTTCTTGGCAAACCTGTGATGAAATCCATTCCAATTTCTTCCCATTTCCATTCCGGAATTTGGAGACGCTGTAACAGTCCTGTAGGCCTTTGATGCTCTGCCTTGACTCGCTGGCACACGTCACAGAGTGCGACGAATTCAGCTATTTCTCTTCTCATGCTAACCCACCAGAACTTCTGTTTAAGGTCTTGGTACATCTTGGTACTGCCAGGATGAATTGAATACTGAGTTTGATGGGCTTCCGTTAGTATTAACTCCTTTAACTCTTTGTCTTCTGGGATGCACAGTGTCTCTCTCCCATCCATATCGTGCCATGCTCATCTTCAGAGAAATCTCGGGCCTTTCCGACCCTCATGTTCTTCTTGAGCTCTGCTATCTCTGGATCTTTAGCTTGAGCTGCTCGGACTCGCTCCACGAGCGTTGGTCGCGCTTCTAAAGCGGATGCGAACCCATGTTTAACAATACCAAGGTTTAGCCGTTCGAAGTCTTGCTGCAACTAGCTGCTCATCTCTTCCATACTGGTGGAGTTACAGTAGCTCTTTCGGCTTAAAGCATCTGCCACGACATTAGCTTTATGGGGATGGTAGTGAATTCCCAGATCATAGTCTTTAATCAATTCCAACCATCTTCGCTGGCGGAGGTTTAAGTCCGGTTGGGTGAAGATATACTTCAAACTCTTGTGATCCGTATACACCTCGCAACGGTTTCCAATAAGGTAATGCCTCCAGATTTTTAGGGCATGTACCACTGCTGCTAATTCCAAATCATGAGTGGGGTAATTATTCTCATGTGGGCACAGTTGCTGCGAAGCGTATGCAACCACTCTGCCTTCTTGCATCAATACACATCCTAGCCCTTGGCGAGACGCATCGCAATAAACCTGAAAATCTTTAATCTGGTCTGGCAGAAATAAGACTGGTGCCGTTACCAACTTCTCCTTAAGTTCCTCAAAACTTCTGTCGCATTCTGCTGACCACTTGAACTTCTCATCCTTTTTCAGCAATTGTGTCATTGGCTTGGCAATCTTGGAGAAATTCTCAATGAACCGACGGTAATAACCCGCAAGTCCAAGAAAACTTCGGATTTGCGTGACTGTCTTCGGTGGGGTCCACTTCATAACCGATTCCACATTCGACGGGTCTACTGCCACTCCTTGAGCGGTGATGATGTGGCCTAGGAACTGTATTTCCTTGAGCCAAAAGTCACACTTGCTAAACTTGGCATACAATTGGTGTTCCTTTAATTTCTCAAGTACCAGGCGAAGATGTTGTTCATGCTACTCCTTGGACTTAGAGTAAACAAGTATATCATCGATAAAAACCACGACGAACTTATCCAGAAATTCCATGAACACCTTATTCAACAAGTTCATGAAAAAGGCCGGTGCATTGGTAAGTCCAAAAGACATGACTGTGCACTCAAACAACCCATACCGAGTAGTGAATGCTGTCTTTGGAATGTCCTCCTCTCTAATCCTCAATTGGTGGTAGCCTGATCACAGGTCTATCTTGGAGAACCATGTTGCTCCCTTTAGCTGATCAAACAAATCATCAATCCGAGGTAACGGGTATTTGTTCTTGACGGTCACCTCATTAAGGGCGCGATAGTCAACACACATCCTCTTGGTCTTATCTTTCTTCTCCACAAAGATCACCGGAGCACTCCAAGGTGACGTACTCGGGCGAATATAACCTTTCTGCAACTGCTCATCAACTTGCTTCTTGACTTCCGCCAGTTCATTGGCTCTCATCCTATAGGGTCTCTTATGTATCGGGGCAGTTCCCGGTACTAAATCAATCCAAAATTCAATTTCTCTCTTTGGTGGCATTATGGTTATGTCATCCGGAAAAACTTCAGGGTATTCTCTAACAATAGGAATATCCTCCAACTTCTTAATATCTTTCCCTTCTTCTGCGATCTGTTTCGTCTCATCTACTTGATTCAAGCACACACTCTGCTTTTGGGGTGTCGGCGACTGGAACGTCACGACTTCTCCTTTCTCATTAACCAGAGTGATAGTGCGACTAGCGCAATCGATAACTCCCTTGTGCCTTGTTAACCAATTCATCCCAAGAATGACATCTAGGTCCTTGGATTCTAGAAGGATAAGATTGGCTAGAAATTTAGAACCCTGGATTTCTATTTCCACAGAGGGGCAACAGTGGGCTGTGGTCATATCATTCCCAGGAGTGTGAACCCACATAGGCGTTCTAAGTTTCACTACTGACAACCCATATGTCCCAGCAAAACGCTTTGATAAAAAGGAATGTGTAGCACCAGAATCAAAAAGAGTGATGGCTGGAACTGAATTGACAGGAAACGTACCCAATACCACTTCTGGTGCAGCCTGTGCCTCCTCTGCTGATGCATGGTTGACACGGGCATGAACAAACTTGGGTCTTGCACGCCTTGGCTTCGGGCACTTGTCGGCGAAGTGTTCGGGCTCGTTGCAGTTGAAGCAGACAAATGATTTTCCGCCGGATTCCTTCCTGGGTTGAGTTGTTGGAGTTGGCTGAGCTGCGGCCATTGGCGGGCGCGGAACTAGGTTGCGGTTGCGCTGTCCCCCGTTGTTGTTGCGGTTGCCGGAATTGTTGTTGTTGAAGTTACCGGGCTGGTAGGGTCGATGTTGACGAACAATCGTTGTAGAAGGTCCACCCTGCTGTCCGGCGGTGAACCGGGGCTTCTGTTGACTTCCCTGCTGCACCCTGAACTGGACTGCCTTCCTCTTTCGATCCATCCTGTTGCGTTGGTGCTCTTGACGGATCGCCTTATCAACCAACTTCTCGAAATCAGCATAATCCCATGAGATTAGCTGGTTTGCCAATTCATCATCCAGGCCGGAAAAAACTTTTCCTGCCTTTCCGCATCAGTGCGCACATCCTCCGGAGCGTAACGTGCGAGACAGTTAAACTCATGGAGGTACTCCGTCACTGTTCTATTACCTTGGTGGAGTGCTCTAAACTCCCTCTTCTTCTGGTCTACTATGCTGTCAGGGATTTGGGCTTTCCTGAAACTGCGGCAGAACTCCGCCCAAGTGACCTCCGTTCCGGGTGGACGGGTAACCAGATAGTTATCCCACCAAGCCGAAGCGGGACCCTGCAATTGATGGGTAGCGAAAGCGATCTTCTCTTGATCATTGCACTGGAGTAGATTAAGCTTCTTCTCAATAACATGAAGCCAATCGTCCGCTTCCATGGGATTGGTGGTACTCGAGAAAACTGGCGGTCTGACACGAAGAAACTCTGGCAACTTGGATTGGGGTGGTGGTTGATTCTGTTGGGCCTACTGCTGCTGCTGTTGGGCTTGTTGTTGCATCTGTTGCAACATCTGCTGTTGCATTTGTTGATGCTGCTGCTGCATTTGCTACATCATAGCTGCCATCATCTGGGTCTGGCTAGCTAGCACTTGAGCAAGAGTGGGGTTATCCGGTGGTGGGGGAGGAGCGTTGGTGTTTGTTCTATTAGCCTGGGATCCCTCTTGACCGTTGTTGTTACCACTTGTCCTTGTGTTGACCATCTGAAGGAGAAGAACCAGCAGAAAGAAATGGACAAGAAAGAAAACAGTTTGCTCAGAACTAAGCTTTAATATATTATTAATTTAACTGTAATTGTTCTGATCTAACTTAAAACACTCCAAAACAGCACGCAAAAATCCTTAATAAGATAGCCATACCATAGGCACATGGTATCGACCATCGACTAACCCCAAGCAACAAACCTAGCACACAGCAACTAACAAGCAATCAAACTAACAAAAACGAAAAAAACTAAGGGTAACGAGCCTAATGCTCAGAACGGCTTCTGCGGTCGGTGGAGTCGTAACTAGGCTCCTGCTCATCTACTGAGGACAAAGGAACGGGACTCAACGCATGCTCAAAATCCAATTTTAAAAACAATTTTTAAAGAACTCAGGTAACAAAAGAAAATTTTTGATGCAAGGAACATTTTTTTAAAAAAATCCCAAAGACCACAGTTCCCGAATTTTTCCCAAAACAATTTCAAATTAAGGGAAAAATGCACATGAAAAAGTTTTAGAGGGCTCCTAAGGTTTCCAGTTGGCTTGTCCTACGGTCAACCTGGCTCTGATACCAACTTGTCACGCCCAGAAATTCACTACCAGAATTTCCAAAGCAAAATTGTGTATTAAAATCCCTGTCCAGGACCAGCCAGGGTACACAAATGACAAAGTTGTCATACAGATCCACGTCTTACAAAACAATAAAAATCTCTTACAAAACTGCAGCGGAAAAAAGAAACAAACTATTCTAAAGGAACTAAACACTCGCAACATAGCGACTCCACTCCACAGGCACTCCTCAACGGTAGCAACAAGCCTACTCCTCTGAAAAGTCTTCCTCTAAAACATACTCCAACTCTGGTGTGGGGAAAATAAAGCAAGACTGAGTACTACCCACTGTACTCAACAAGTCATACCGGAAAGGAAAATAATGATGCAAGTAATAACAAAGGAGAGCTGCAAAAGCTATTTTGCATAAAATACGCATTTAAAAACAATAGTTGAAAGCAGTAAAACAGTTGAATTAATTAATCATAATTAAACCATCACTGTCCAACGCTACACCACGCTGCGACAGGCCCAAACCATCCACCTGAACTAAACCAGTTCCATTAAGTCAAATTATTAGAAAATTCAACTAATCACGGTGAATCTGGTTGATCGCCCATAACCGCGGGCACGGCTATTCGAATAGTTTTACTCTGAGCAGAGGTGTACAACTGTACCCGCAAGACACAGTCCTACAACACGTTACCGTGAGCCTACATACCACCACGGTATACCGGAAAAGGAGCTGTGATAGGACCCTTCGCATAACTCTTCCTAACCAATCGCACCACACCTCAGGTTTCGCCCCCGCTCCCTTTCCCGGCAGCGGGCAGCCTCCCCTCGTGCCTTGGTGAATCCGGCAGCCGGTCAACCGGTATATCCCTGGCCGAACCAACTCCATCACGCCCACCCTTTCCGGGGAACGTCGGCTAGGAAAAAGCTATACTCCAAATCCAACCATTACCCACGCTGGCTTGTGGAAAGTACGGTAATTCTTCCAGGGTTTCCCGCGAACCGGTCCTTAATTGTCATGAGCACGACCATCAAAATCATGTGCTCCCAACCCACCATTAATCAAGATTTTAGTTGAAACAATGATTATATCACCCACGATTAATCATCGTGAGCCAACATGAAATAACCATCATTAAGTATTAATGAAGCTTTAAATATCCCAATTGTGAGCTAATGTTTCTAAGCAAGGCTAAGCAAGTTCTATTGTAGCAACTACTCAAATTATTTCCCAAGCTATCAAAGGAATAAGGTAATTGCAATAAAAGGCTGAGTACAATAGGTAAGTAATTGCAATATAAGGCTGAGTACAATAGGTAAATTAACCCATAGATGACATTATAAAACAATGCAGTATTTAGAGAAAAATAAGACTGTTTCGCAATTTAGGTACAACATGATCAAATGAATAAGTATGACTTGCCTTGCTCTTGCGCTGGGTCGACCTCGGCAACGATTTCGAAGTAAACCGGAGCGTCGGAATTACCGGAATCTACGCGACAAACAAAACAAACAACAATACATGCTATAAGTCTACTAAAACAGAGAACAAAACTATTTTTAATGGATTCTAGACATTTTTATGAATTTTCTGAGACTTGAACGGACTAAAACGGAGTCCGGATGAATTAGTTATGAATTTTTGAAGTTATCTGTGTTTTTACTATAAACAGAAAAATCATTAATTATTTATTGCGCAATAAACCCTTAGGGCTGATGTCATCGCTGACGTCAGCGGCTAGGGCTAGCGTCACTGCTCATGTCAGCGGCTAGGGCTGACGTCAGCCGCGGCGGCGGCTGCGCACCACGTGGCGCACACGTGGCGCCGACGCGGCGGCCACGTGACGGCCACACGGGACGGGAACGGGCGGCCGGGATCGGCCCGAGTGGCCGATCCGACGGCTACGCGCGCGGTGGCGGCGGCGGGCGGCGGCTAGGGTTAGGGTTTGGAGCCGAGCGGCGTGCGCGGGCGGCGGCGGAGCGGCGGCTCGCGGGCGGCGGCGCACGGGAGGCGGCGGAGCGGCGGCATGGCAGCGGCGGAGAGGGGAAAAGGGGCGGCGGCGGCGGTGCTTACCGGCGGCGAAAAACGGCGGCGGCGCGGCTTCGGCGACGGCGGCGCTGCTTCGGCGACGGCGGCGCTCACGGGCTAGGGTTAGGGTTGGGGCGGCTGCGGCGCGGGGAAAACGAGGAGGGGAGCGCCTCGGGGGGAGGATAAATAGGGGCGGCGCGGCGGGAATCCCGCTGGGACTCGTGGCGGCGCGGGCGCGGCGGCCGGCCGTGAGGGTGGCGGACTTGGCCGTGGGCGGGCCCACGCGACAGCGAGCGCGCGGCACGGGGGAGGCGCGGCGGTCTTCCGGGGGCTCGGGCCGCAGCCTCGGGCCGGCCTGGGAAGGGAAAACGGCACGGGCGCGGCGCGGCGGCTAGGCCGTCTCGGGAGGGGAGGGGAGGCCGCGCGGCGGCGGCCCGGGAGGGAGGAGGAATGGGCCGACGGCCCAAGAAGAGGAAAAAGAAAAACAAAACAGAAAAAGGAAAGGAAAAAGGATTTCCAGGGTTTAATTTATTGCGCTTGAGGTTTTTAAAAAGTTTAAAATTATTTCTAGGGCTCTGAAAATTCCACTAAAAATCCTGTTAATGTATTTTGACATGGGGAACTCAAGAAAATTCCACCTTGCCATTTTCACTTCTTTAATGCATTAATTGATTGGGTTTTTCTCCAGATTTAATTAAACAATTTCTTAGATAAATTATTAAATTTAATTTTTACGATTTGGGAGAACTTCGAGATGTGACAATACCCTCTCCTGGATAGCTCAACCTGGCTCTCCCGTTGGCCCCTCCATCTCCTCTTAGGTGAAGGCTCCAGATCTGGCGGCCCTGGAGCTCCATCCCACTAGATCTGGCGGATGGAGGTCGGGGGCCGCCGGATCTTGCCTCTCGCGCTGCCTCCTTCATCGTGCTTGGGAGGAGAAGCAAGGGGAGGTGGAGGCATGATGGTGGCGGAGATGGCATGCCGGTGTGGGTATCAGTGACGGTGGCAGAAGGGGCACACGGGAGGAGCTGCAACCGAGGGCCGGCAAGAAGAGCGGTCCGCCATCAGATAGGGCTCAGTCGTTGGCAGGAGTAATGACAACAGTAACTGCTCGAATGTCTTATGTTGATTTTCTAGTGATTTTTGTTGTTCAATCTGTTGGATGAATCTTTTATTGTTGATCTGTTTGATAAATCTTTTGTTACTACACTTATTGATCTCTTGGATGAATCCTTGATTTATTCTCATGATTCTTGCGGATGTGGTTGTCATTCTCATGGGGCTTATTGAAGAAGCCTTGATGAATCGAGCTCGCTCCTTTGTTTTGTCTCACAACCTTATCAGTGTTAGTTCTCTATTTTCAACATTGATAAACCCCCCTCATTTGTGCCGGTTTGAGAAACGTCGACGCACCAAACACATGTTTTGTAGCAGTGCAGATGTTTTGTAGTAGTGTCTTCTGCAAATTTTCTCGATCACCCCCAACCAATTCAAAATGCTGGTGCACTAGGTGCAGCTGCTGCCGATGATATCCATAGTCCTTGTTGGAATAAACGATGACATCTTGCTGGGTGGAGAGAGGAGGAAGAAGGGGATTTGGCTCACCAGCATCTCGCCGAAAAGAGAAAGAGCGGTAGAAAGTGTTAGGGTAAGGGGGAGATGAGGGCTCGCCGGGGAGGAGGAGGATGTGGATGCTTGCAATCGTCCTCACCGCTTCCTTCCCAATCAGAGGAGCAAGGATGCAAGGGGAGCCCGTTGGTCACCTGCTGTTGAAGATCGTTAAGTACTAATTTCGACCGATAATTTTCTCGATAAATAAAAAAGAATTAATGTTTCTTACACATATATTAATTTCAAATAATGTAGTTTCACTTGTCCTTGGAGAATACTATGGATGCAGGAATTATATACTAAAGTGAAGGAGAAAATGCGCCGACATGCAAAGAAACACACCTCCGACCAATTAGGAGAGAGCACAAGGATTGGAGGGCCCACATCTCAGCTCAAACTGATATAATTTGAGCTGATCCACACTGAACCGACCTAAGGGCCCACCAATCAGCCTCTCAGCCAAAGCACCAGCTGAGAGGTGGGGCCTAGGGGTTGGCCGAACCATCTATGCCTCCTCTCATCCTGGACTTCCACGTAGAGCAAGATGGTGAACTCCCAATGAATGTTATGCGTGGATCCCGGCCTCAACCGGCCTCCAAACCGTCATTACAAATCTATAAATATGAGTCACTTCTTCACTCTCAACACACATTCAAGAAGCAATCTCTCTATTTTTCATTTGAATTACTCTCTAGATTAGTGGAGTTTAGGCTTAGAATATTATTCGGTTAACTAGTCTTCTCGGAGATTCGGGTATGTCTTTAGTACTTTTCTTTCTTTGTAAGACTATGAGCTTAGCAAGAAAATTATCTTCTTTATTTATTTGTGTTCGTAGTAAATATTATACTTTGTCAATTATATAGCCTATGAGTAGTTTATACCTCTTTCATATACTCTATATGTTTAGCCTAGTCGATCTATGCCACGGCATTGGTCCAATGATCTTAACAGATTGCACTAGTTCTCACCTGTCCATCCGAAGGGTGGGAGTATCACGGGAATTAGATGTATTATTTAGCAATGTAAGCATGTTGTTTCGGTTAATTAAATGCCATTGGATGCAGTTTTGCCCCACGATAAGCAGACATAGGTGACAGGTGGTGACAGCCCTATCCGTCCTTTATAGTCCTCCACGTTCGGGTATGATGTAAGAGTTCATAAAATAGTCATAACCACACTGACAGACTAGCAGAGAGTGGTTTCTCAGTAGTGTCTGGGTGCCTATAATTAAGTCCTAAACATATATATGTATAGGAATGTATGTATCGATTAAGCATGATAATTATAGAAGTACATATGAAACCATAGCTCTCTTTTGTCCTTCTCTACTAGCTAGTTTAGTATTTATTGAGGTAATTCTTCTGTGTGTCACACTATCAATCTATTATCATTTACCCCTTTAGACTATTGTATATTAATTATTTATAATATAATTATGAATACATGGATCTATTCTTTACACTGTCGCCTTTCCTACGAAAAAGCAAATAACAATACTCTTGGAATACTCTCGGGTGTAGATATCCATACATTTGCAAATTTATCTGTGATTAGTATCAAATACCAACACCTGCTTGTCTGCCTGCCGCCCAACACATCGACGTGGAAGATGCAAGAAATGAGTAGAAACCGGGTAGAGAAGAAGAAAAGGGCAGGTGGCATGGACATATGGGTCGTATGGGCTTTCAAGTGTGCACTGGTGGTGAAGCTTCGCCAAATAGCTTTCCTGGGTTTAGAAACCACGAATGAGTGGGATAGTCCGCTAACAAGACTCAGGGGTCATGTGGGCTCTGATGTGATGAGAGAGATTATTGGTCCCGGCCGGAACAAGTCTTCAGCTCACATGGGTTGATGTGATAGGGCATTGTTCTTTTCATGAAAAAAACAGTAGGAAGATTTGGGGGAGATTGTTGGGCCTAATATGTGACAGAAGATATTCCTGGGTTTAGTCCCACAATGCTAATTGACCATTGGGTAGATGTTGGCGTAGAATTTTGACCCGTCTTACAATCAAACGGATTCCACATTTTCACGGCGGCCTGGGAGGTTTGCTTTACTCCAGTGCAGGTCCAAAGGCTTGCCTAATCGTGTGTAGAGCGTGCCAGTTGATTTGATCTGCAATCAACAAGATAAACAAGCAAACCGTGTTAAAAAACAATGGCCGATCGGCCGATAGGCCGATGTCGCATTGTCATGGCCCAGCCGATAGGGCAAAGCTATATCGGCTTACTTGTGATAAAATAAGATTAAAGCATGGATCTAATCTTATCGGCCTTCAACAACATATTAACATCGATTAATGGCATCGGCCGATAAGGGGTAACAAAGATAACTACACTAGCTAATACTCTAGTGCAAATCTATATGAACCAATCAACTAATATAAATATGTCGACCACAGATAAACCCTAAAGAGTAATCTATAACAGATATATCTATATTCATCAATCCGTTCATGTAGATGGCAGATACACATAAAAACCTTACGAAAATCATGCATATCAGGCAAGACTGGCTGAAACTCCAGTGCTATCCTTAATTACAATCGAAAGCAGGCTTCGTGTTAGATCTCAAAACAGGACTAAGGTCGATAGCAACTCAAAGTGTGAATTGAGACTTAACACAAAGAGAATCAAACCGCCGATTGCTTTTGGGGATGGTAAATGCATTGAGTAATTTTAACCAAACATAATAATTAGACCACCGTCGGCAATAAACCATAAAACGAGCAAATCGCTGGCGAAGCATAATTAAGACACTTGTCAAAATCATCCAAAACATGATAAACGACGATCACATCATCGAGGCTTAGCGTGTCTAAAGCGACATGCTAGCCCCGACGATGCAGATCGTTGGACACGAGTTCTTACCTCTGCTCCGGGGAAGCAAGAACTCGTCGAAGTTGACCTCTTGCGAGGGTTGGCGATGCGCCGGAAATAGATTGAAACAAACTGTTTGTTGTCTTTAGTTGTGAGAGAGTTTCTATGTACAAACTACCGGGATATTTATACCCGCGATTACAACAGGGTCCTTGTAGGACACGATCTTATCCCTAACTAACAAATAAGTCTTTGCGGCAGACTCTTGCCACAGATTAGATCTAAACCTACTTGATTTACAAGATACAATTGCTTAAAACCGAGCTTTATCTCTATTTGGCAACTTCCTTGAAGCTTATCTCGAGCCCAGACCAAGCCCACGCTGACTCTGTCAACTTCCAGCCTTTATCGGCCAATCAACCATATTGAATCCGTATCGGCCGATACACTCTTTCCGCTAGCGCTTCTCCTAGTCCGATACGTTCTCCGAGTCCGATACGATGCTTGGTCCGACTCCAACTTAATCCTTCCTCTCTACTTCGGTTTCCTCTTTCCTCTCCGAGTCGATTATGAAAATCTGCTGTTAACAGTAGCCCAACTTAAAATGTGCGGATGTTCCTCGCCCATCAGGCTATTTTAGGTTATGGCTTCGATTGGATGTGTGATCGAGTAGACCTAATGTGATCTGGGTGGCATATGGTTGGTGAGCGAGGCTGTGCACTAATCCACGATGAGGGATGGTCTCCGAAAAGACTATGAATGATTGCACCGAAAAAATTCTTGGGGCGCCCCAAACTATACCAGTCCAAGAACAAGAACCGTCATAGGCTGAAGGTCACATTATTACCTGTGATAACAGTACCAGTCCCAGGATACACAAGCTGGTACTCATAGAATAATTGGGGAAATCAGAAATAACAAAGCTTTATTACAACCTTGAGGGAGGTCTCATACATACTACCGTCATGGACATACCCCAGACTGGTAGAAACATAGACAGGTAGAAATGGCAAAGGCGCAAGCATAGAGAACAGCGACGGAAAGCATAGAGTAAAAGACACAAAGAGAAAAATAGCAAACATAATCTACAGGCTATATTTGGGAACTAGGCCTGAAACCCCGAGAAATCGTACTCAACCTGCTCCTGAAAGTACGACTCAGTAGAAGGGTCGAAGGGTCGAGGTATCCTTCTACTAACTCTATAAATATAAATCATCAAGGTGAGTACTCAATATACTCAGCAAACCGGGAAAAATATGATATGCAAGGCTATAAACGAGGAGAAGAAAGGTTACTTTCGAAGAACAAGGTTTTAAATTAATTTATTTTCAAAACACTAGTGGTTCAAATTTTAGTTCGGAATGAGGCCCACACCTCGCCCTAATTTCCAGGTTGCTTTGCAACAACCTGTCATAGTAACAAAAAGTCCCAAGCACAACCCAACACCGTGCCGTCTCAGTACAAACCAACACCGTGCCGTCTCGGCACAAAACCAACACCGTGCCGTCTCAGCACAAAACCATCACCCTGGTGCCAAATGACACCCCGAGTCACACAGGCTCGTTCCAACCACGAAGGTTGACCATTCGCCACAAAGGCAAACTCTGGTAACGGCTCCCATCCCATAAACCATTTCAATAAAGAAGTTTAAAAATAAAACTACGCTATGAGAAACACCTCATATCCACCCATGACCGTGGGTACGATAGTTTAAATAGTTTTACTAAACTCTGCAGAGGTTGCACGCTTTACCCACACGTCGTGAACTTCTCACATTACCAAACACATGTGGATCAGACACAGCCGACAAAGGAGAGCTCACTACAAGGCTTTTCTGTAACCAACCCATAAATGTCCCGTGTCACGCAGATGGGTGGAATCTCTTCACCAAGCATCAGGCCAGTCTCAGGCCCTCATCTACTCAAGCCCCGCCGTATGGACCCCACGACACATCCCCACTGCAGGAGATTGCCGTAAACTCCACCATACCGGTGCTCCTCACCTGCCAACATGCTAGACACCTACGCTTTAGCTACTTACTCAGCCAGAGGCATCCCATTTTACCCGTGTGGTCGCACTGTCTTATGTTTGGACGAATTTCCCAAAGGAATCGGTCATTATGAATGGTGCGTAGGCAAACCACCCAGGTACTGACTCCCGCACCATCAAGTTTTAGAAATCATTTTTCCCATCTTAAAACCATACCGACATCTCGCTGGGTTTTCAAATAACAAAAGGGGTTGAATATCCAAAAGTTTCCCATACGACAATACAAACATTACCTATAGGCAATCTACTTCAGCATGAGTGAATACCGACGGAAATATGGTGGAGTTACAAAGAAAATGGAGTTTTACAAATCCTAAATAATAAAAGTGCAACTAATAGGAACATCCGACGAATCGCATTCGCGGCCAAAACAGTGTGCCCAAAAAAAATGCAAATTGGAAAACAAAATAATTAGTTTAAAAATATGGGTCCAAAAAGTGGTCAAAGAGGCTTGCCTTGATCCTCCACGAAAGTCGAAGCGTCGGCCTCCTGAGCGAACCCCGCGTCGGTCCCGGACTCTATACGCAACAAAACAAATAATACATAAAACCACTGCTAGAAGCAAAATGTCCTGATGCAATGAAGTGCTCATGGATAGAGTAGAATTTTTAAGAGATGATGGAACTAGAATGAGGTCAAACAGAGTTACGGGTAAAAAGATATGAATTTTTGAAGTTTGGAGGATTTTCACGGGACAAAAAAATCGAGCCTAGCCGAGCCAGGAGAAGGAGTTGGTGGAGGAGGAGGAGTAGGCCGTGGCTGGCTTGGTCAGCCAGTGGCCAACTACCTGCGACAACTCCATGGCCTCGACGACTCCTTCCAGTCAATGCAAATCGTAGTGAAACTTGTGGGGAGTAGTGTGATGGATCAATGCTTGATTTGTGGGGGTATTTATACTATGCTTTGGCATGCAGTAGAGATTCCAACAGTGAGTGCCGCCATTTCTGTAGCTGTGTAAAGGTCTCCGGCTATAGTATTGCTCTGCTCCCTCTGTGATGCTCAGGTGTTTGTCCTTCGTGAGTGAATGAGCTGCTCAGGTGGTTTGTCCTTCGTAAGTGAATGAGCTGCTCAGGCGTTTTGTCCTTCGTGAGTGAATGAGCTGCTCAGGTGTTTTGTCCTTCGTGAGTGAATGAGCTGCTCAGGTGTTTTGTCTCGCTTGAGTAAATGTGGCAGCAGAGATGCTGTCGGGGAGGGGATGGGGCGGTGCCTAATTTGATAGCCGTCGCTTTGTGGTTTCAATGGCAGAGAGAGATTTTGTGCTTGCATGATTGAGTCAACGATAGCTAAAGAAAGATTAGAGAACGGTACTTTTAGTGACACACCATTAATTAAAGGAAAAAGGGACCGATAATCGCCGGTTGGTAGACATCCAAAAAATAATGAAGATTAATTGGATTGGGACGAAAATGGTTAGATAAGGCCGGGATAGTTTATGAACGACGATTAAAATTAACTCTCGAGTTTTTGAGACCGAAATCGAAAAAAGGATAACGCTTTAATTAAAATTAATCAGGGCTTTTAGATTAAAAACACGGGTGTTACAATTTTTTTTCTTCGTTGTAGTTTTGCCGAAGTTTTAAAACATTTGGATAACCTTTTCTAGGATTATCAAATTTATCTGTCACATTTTTATATTTTCGATATGACACTGGCTCCGCCACTTATTCCTGGGTAGATTCTAAAACGATTATTAGCAAATTATTTTTATATTTATTTTTACATAGAAGGATAGACCACACAGAGATATTAACGCTTACAGAGAAGAGACACCCAGCAACCCTCCATCCAAAATCATTCCCTGTCCTCAGCAAAAGTCCTATTGAAAACACACCCATCTATGCGTAAGAAAACTCCCTAACAAAACCATAAAACCTATCCAAAATTCTGTTGAAAGTATATACGGTATGCGTAGTAAAACTTCCTAGCCTTACTAAAATCCTTTAAAAACACTCCTGCATGTGTTTATATAACTCTCACTGAAATCCGTTAAAAACATAACCATGCGTGTTATATTCATGGTTACGAGGATATGAACTATAATGGGTAACGGGTGAAGACATGTACAATGTACCCATAATTTCACCATCATATCATCGATGCTATCATGTGAGAAGATTATTTTAAGAGAGTAAAAATAATAAAAAAATATATTGGTTTATATTTCTAAACATAACTATTTAATGAAAAAAGATAAAATAAAAAACTGAAGTTCAAAATGTCTAACACACTCACTTAAAAAAACCAACTTTTCATGATAAATCTAAATAATTATTGGTTCATATATATTCTCAAAAGTTGTAAGTTGATTTTTCGCGAAACGCAGCAAGCAGAAAGAAAGAAAAGGGAATTGAAATCGTCGTGACGTAAATATAACACGCGTGGATGTGTTTTTAACGGATTTTAGTGAGATTTGCTATTTGGAAAAGCTAATCTCTATTATATGTTCCCCGGTTGATGGTCGGCACTTGCAGTCTTCACTTGGCATCAGGCTTTTAGACTGTCCCCCATCTTCCTTCTTTTCCTCAAGCTTCGATCTCTTCTTTCCCAACCCGCAAAGCAATTCAATCTTCCAGCATCAGCATCTGTACATCATCGAGTCTCTCTCCGATCCAACCCTCTCCCCGCATCAACGCCATGGATGAGTAAGTCATTTCTCCCCCTTTCTTCTTCTTGTTTCACTTGTCCAATCGTTCGGTTCGCGAATGTGAGCTCTGATCAGACAAGCACAAATTTGCGTGATTCGATTCTACCAAGAACTCCATTTCTTGAAAGAAGAAAAAAAATGCGCCAAGATTGTTATATCCAGTGCTGATCCAATGCCGCTTTTACGGATCAGATCTGACGAGCAGAGCAACGGCGGCGACGGCGGCGGCGGGCACCACGGGTACGAGTGGAAGCTACCGGCGGCGCTGTCGGCGAACACCACGAGCGTGCACGTGACGGCGCTGGACGGGGTGGTGAACGTGAACTCGCTCTTCACGGTGGCCGTCTTCGTGGGCCTCTCCTTGGCGGACCCCGGCGAGCTCCGCAGCCTTGCCGGCGACCCGTCCTGCGACGCCGGGCAAAGTGTGGCGCGCTCCCTCCTGGTGCTGGAGGTGGTCGCCTTCTCCTCCTTCCTCTTTTCCAGCCTCGTCGCGCAGGGGCTCAAGCTGGCGCTCAACCTCATCAACTCCAAGGACCCGCACGACACGCTGCACGCCCACATCGACGCGCGGCTTCTCCGACTCGGGATGCTCGCCTCCGCCGTCGGCTCTGTCGTCGGATGCGTCTTCCTCATGGTGTCCATGGTGATGGTCGTGCAGATCCGCCTCGGCACGCTCGGCTGCGCCACCAACCGCGCCGCCGCCAAGGCCGCCGCAGGGCTCGTCGGCCTCGTCACCACCGCGCTCGCTGTCTACGTCGGCACCGTCTTCTACACCTTCACCCACTGAACAAGCAACTGACTCTCTGTGAGTTCCATACATGGATCTTTCTTGAGTTCTTGGAATTGCCTGCAGAATCTTGCATAGTTGCATCTGCTGTTTATGTATGTATTGTGGACTTCAAAATGTTGCGAGATGAGGAAGAGAAAGATGTTGGTGATCCAACTTTTATGAATCAACCTGCAATATGTTTGCGATTTTCATCTCAGGTAGTTTTGAATTTCTTAAATTGGCACTAGATTAATAGTGGTGTAGACTGAATTTTGATTTTGGATTGAATTTTAATTTAGACTGAATCCTGTACTGTAAAGAGGACAAGCTCTAGATGTCATGGTATCCTCTGCATTTGTAAGTCATGAATTAGGACATAAGCTAAAAAGAACAGGTGAAAATCATTCCCAGGTAAAAGAAGTGGATAGTTAGCTTGTGCTCAATCAATCAAGAATCAAAATGTCACCAGCTGTTAAATCCACTATGCTATGACTGAGGAAATGCATGTTGAATTGTTGACTGCTGCTACATGAAGCTGAAGATGGGTGATTGCTTGCTTTAACTTCGGCCCTGTTCGATTCTTTCTACAAGTAGAGGATAAACTTCCAGATTATCGAGGTACGCTTTTCAAACTGCTAAACGGTATGTTTCGTGTGAAAATTTTTTATATGAAAGTTGTTCTAAAATATCAAATAAATTTATTTTTCAAGTTTGTAATAATTAAAATTCAATTAATCACATATTAATATCACCTCGTTTTACGTGAAACACTTAATCTTTATCTTTATCTTCAGGACATTCAAACACCACCTTCAAGAGGAAAAAGAGACATGCCATATTAATTTTCTTGAAATTGCTAGAAATAATTTTGGGAACTACCTGAAATATATACTACTGAATGGTTATTTGGGGGTTTCATTATATAATCAGTTGTTGAACTGTACTAGATGCCGGGGCGCGCCAATGGCGCGCCTCCTGCATATAGTTTGTTAGATTATTTATATTCCAATGCATCAAATAATCACATATCACAATTAAGGGAGGAAAAAGTCATAATAGAACAGAAAGATATAATTTGCAAATGGTAGATAGCTTGTTTCTTTCATGAGTATTTCATAGAACCGATTGTTAATTAGTCTCTGCATATCATGTACACAACAAAAGTTTCCAGGCACAACAAAAGTTGCCAAGCACAGACCAGCTAAATCACACCAGTACATGACTTGTAAATAAGCAGATGGTCGATGTAGGTAATGGTAGTAACCGATGGCATAATAGTTTAGATTGTCCTACTGGTAGAACTGTTACAAGTTTAGTTGATAGATATCTCAGAGAATATACATGACAGCTACCAAGTATCTATTAACTGACAAATGGAAGATGTAAACAGGTCCCACTTAAATACTATTGTTATGTGGTTGCAACTACCATTGCTTTTTCTATTTACTATAGAGAACAACTGACATGTTGTACACAAGAATGCACACGTAGCCACCACATTCCGTAGTCTACCACCTTAGCTTGTTCACGTAAGTATGCGATGGAGTCATCTTGAGCTATAAATGACAAATTGATGAAGGCATTTTAGTTTATAAGTTGCATATCACATACATATACATAAACTTCAATGCAACCCTACAAAAGCAGCAAGCAAACAATCTAAGGAAGTGCATCTCGTTGAAGCAAGAAATTATGCCATATAAGTCCCCTTAAAAATAAATTACAGGTAACGTAGCTAACTTTATATTAAGACATACTTGTTTAGATCAAACTAACTTGCAGCTTGATCACTAATACATCAGTACATGGCCTAGCTTATTGTTTGGTCTTGTTAGTTGGAAAAAAATATATAAATGGCAGGGAAATAAGAAGGCATGGTAAATATGGTTATGGCTCAATTGACAATTACATGACCTAGAGTGAAAGTGATTCTGTAGTATGGCAAGCAGCCAATATGATCAAAGAACCAATTTAATAATTCCCCAACTTTAGTTTGACAGTCCAATCAAGCCATTCTTTACATATGGTAGTCTGAGAACACTACTCAACCATTAATTTCATCCTAAGTCCATATCAATGGTAAAACACGTATTGGAGGATTTCCCAATTCCCTATGTCAGCCAAGAACCAAACCTAACAAAGAATATGATAAACATTCGGTTGACACTTGATAGCCCAAAATAAGCTGCATTAAAAATATCGTGACAAAGTTAAAATCTACTGCAGATCATGTTATACGAATATCATGATAAATGATGTGATTAGAGTTAATGGTAAGCATGGCATGCATACATATAGCTGTCATGTATGAGTTGTCATCAGGCCATAGAAACCTTTAACATCTTGTTAAGAAAAAAACTAGACATATACTCATATGGATATAAAAATCAACTTAATTAATATGGAAATCAAGAAAAAATGTTATGGAAAGGAGAAATATGTTGATATAAGTATGGAAGTACGTGATATAACACTAAATGATTCCCTAGAAGATCAGGTACTAATTCTGATAGATTAAATAGCCAAGGAGTAACTAACATATGCAAGGTAATTTTAGTCAGAAGAACAATATGTATCCAATGGATAAGGTCTACTCTGGTTAGGGACTGCTAATTGAGAACATTTAAATAGGGCATGAATAGTTACCTGAACAATTGCCAAATTAAAGCAACATGGAACATACAACTATTGCTCTTAATTCTAAATAGCACCTGAACAAAAAAGAGATAGTTAGTTTGATCCAATCATAATATCCAAATAACTGAATTTTACATTAAATATATAATCATGAACACCGACAAATTTTCTTCATATCTGAACTGTAATTGATCTGCAGCAATGGACCAGCTGCTAGTCATACGATGATCACTGTGACTCCATGTCTAAAATGTACTGATCTATATCCACAGAAAATATAATCAAGCAAAGAGGGATGGATATCGATAGGGAATCTGTAGAAGCAATTCTACAGATGATATTTTTTGAATTTTTTTCACAAATAGTATGGTTTAAATGGAAAATCGCAAATCTAGCAGGCTTGTGGAGAAAATCGCAAAACTAGCGGCCTGTCGACCCACGGAGAGACGAAATGTGGTCCAGTCGCACAACTCTGCATTGTAAAAGTTCACTAATTAAATATAATTTCTTTTCGATTCGTACTAACGCTCAACATTGATTTCTCCCCGAAGATAACTATCTCACCAGTACGAAATTTCTAATCACCTCAGCAAACATATACTAACTTCAAATTATTTGCAATATACAACTACATAACTATATATACTAACATTAACACAATGACTAATGGTTAACAGATTCAACAGATTATATATACACTAACAACAATGACTACCGATTCACAAATAAAAACAACGAAATAACAAACCTCATATGTACAAATTTCTAATCACCTCAGCAAACATATACTAACTTCGAATTATTTCAATATACAACTACATAACTATATATATACTAACATTAACACAATGACTAATGGTTAACATATTCAACAGATTATATATACACTAACAACAATGACTACCGATTCACAAATAAAAACAACGAAATAACAAACCTCATATGTACAAATTAAAATTTCACAACTTAACTTATACCTTAATCACTGCAAACATATACTAACGGTTGCAAATTTATACCTTAATCACTGCAGCTTGCCTTCTCTTCTCCTGCTGCTATCTTCACGACGACGTGGTGCACCGGTAGCCACCGGTAGTCACGGCAATGGCAACGGCAGGCTGGCGCGACGGCGACCTCAGCTGGCGGCGGCGAAACTAGCGCGAGGCGAGGAGAAGAGGTGAGGCAGCGAAGTGGTCCTGGCCGCAGCGAACCAGGCCTTATAAAGCAGCCTGTCGGCACGCCGCTGGCCGACTGGGCGGCCTATCGCACGGTCCTGGGCCCTGTCGCCATGCCGTTGGCCGACTGGGCTGCCTGTCGCCAGGCCGTTGGCCGACTGGGCGGCCTGTCGCCACGCGGAGCGACGACAGGAGCGGCGCTGGGCCCTGTCGCCACGCCGTTGGCCGACTGGGTGGCCTGTCGCCACGCGGTTGGCCGACTGGTGCGGCGCTGGGCCCTGTCGTCACGCGGTTGGTCGACTGGGCCGCATTTCGTCTCTCCGTGGGTCGACAGGCCGCTAGTTTTGCGATTTTCTCCACAAGCCTGCTAGATTTGCGATTTTCCATTTAAACCATACTATTTGTGAAAAAAATTC
>BDMV01000010.1:7929642-8291622 GCA_008326285.1 Oryza officinalis
ATATAGTTTCCATTTTCTTTGGTTGTACTAAAAAATTCATTATAGTTTATCCTTGGCAAAATAAAGAAATTAGGTCTAGCTGAAAATGGTTTGAATTTTTAGGGGATCAAAACTAGTGAAATAAATTCTGGAAAAATTGTATTAACTCATAATAAATCAGCTGGTAATTTAATAAATTATGTTCCATATACACTTTCATATAATTTAATGCATGTTTGGATAAGATATGAGTTTTGCCGATTAGGGTTTAGGATTAAATTGGATTTTTACTTCTTTGACCAAATTAATTGAGTGCCTAGATGTAAAGATAAAATCATGCCAAAATGTTAGTGAGTCTAACCCATTGAGTAGAATCCATATGAATTTTTCCATGATTTTATCTTACACCAATTATTTTTAAAAATTCACTAAGCTTAAAAATATACATAGGTTAATACTATAAAAATACATTTAAGTGTTTATAAAATTATATTTAGATGTTTCTTGACCTGACATGATGTTGTTGAGCATGATTTATACTTTTAGTTACTCAACTATATATATTACTCGTATATACATTCTTGTAATCTGTATATTATGTACTTGCTTCAAATTTTTCATTAATGCTTATAAGTCCTATCATGAAATGCTAGTTAATGCTTATAAGTCCTATCATGAAATGCTAGTAAAATTCAAAAACAAGCAAAAGGACTCAAGTCACATCAATACATTATGCAAACACATGCACACACTATGTTTTATTTTCTTTCTTTGATCCATCAAGGAAAAGTTTTAAATTATTCGCAACTTTGCATATTAAAACTAGTCATATTAGACTCTCCTAGGTTTTTAATTGAGAAATATTAGTATTCCTATTTAGAAAAAAATATTCTCGACATTTTTAGATGCAAAATTTGAAATTCAAATTTTGGGTATGTTACAGAACCCAATGGATGCAACATAAGATTAATAATATTAAGGTTAATTATTATATAATTATATGATCTAGATACTAGCCGATGTACAGATAAATTCAGATTAAACTCAAAGCAATCCACATTGGCTGTAGAGACAAATACCATGTAATTGTTAATTCAATCTTTTTCTTAAATACTAGCAACTATGATAGATTGGATCTAATCGAAACAGTATTAGTTGTTTATAACAAAGATCAGATAAATTAATAAATATATGTACTTATATCATAGCTGATGAAGTAACTTGAGTAGCAAAAGATAATGTATTGGCTATAGCTCCGATATAGCGTAATATAAGAATATCAACTTTAATTAAATATATTAAATAAGCTACGGTCTCAACAGATCGGACCTAACCGAGACAGTGTGACACTAATGGCAAGATTAATAGATTTAAAGTGTTGATAAATTTATATAAGATGATAGATATAACTCATTTAGTTAAAGACAACATGCAATTCTTAAAACAAAATAGTTATATCAGGTAAGATCGGCTAAAACCCCGATAGTACCCTTATCGGCAAGTAAAGGGCAAGTTAGTTCTTACAACTTTGACAAATGACAATAACTTAGTAGGTCAAACCTAACTGATGCAACACTAAGTTATAATCAGAATAGTGAGGTCTAAACAAACCTTTGATTATTTTTCAGGGTGGTAGATACATGAATAAATTTAAATCAACAAGAATCGTTTAGCCGATATTGACAAATCCAAATGAAATTAGCCGATATAAGTAAATAGTACTTGTCAACTTAAATTAAGCAATATATATGGTAAATAAGCGCTTGTATCAATCGGTTTAGAGTGTCAAACTTAATCGATGAAAGCCCTAGCCCCACCAATACAAACAACTTTAGACTAAACTTACTTCTTGATGGAAATCGAACCTAAGCGATGCAGCCCAACTCGAAGACAAGAACTCATCGAAATAAACCTCGTGAGAGGGTGGCGATGCGCAGAAAGTGTGTATTGAACTATAGTTTTTTTACAAGACGCTGGTTGTACATATTTATACCCATCAGCATAAACTAATTCATATCGGACACGATACAAACTTTCCTAAAGATAAAATAAAAATTACAAGCCCAAATCAGACTCTAATCAATCTTTCCTAAAATTATATAAAATAAAAATAAGCCTAATTAATAAATACACGTCGTTTCCTTCTTGGATCCGATCCCTTTAAGTAATATCTTCAATGTCTTCAATCGAATCCAACAAGAACTCGAACTCCGTCTTCTATCGGCAACTGCTTAAGCCTTTTCATCCGATACAAGCTTGTCGATACATCTCCAGCCGATGCATTTTTTTAGTTATCAGTCACTAAAATCACGCCATTAATTTTGCTTCACCTTTAACGCAATATGCCAAATTTTACTGTTAACATATAAACAAATCATAGTTAGATCAATATCATACATAAGTCAAATATTTACAATTCTGAGTCATATTATAGTTGGGAGCCTAACTCTGGAATTCTTCTCGTATATCTTTGGCTATTTTCTGAGCAGGGTCTGCTACTTCATTGATGAATTCCAAAGCTTGTTCTTCGGTGGTGCCATCTGTGAATCCATCTCCGACTGCACTGATATCCACTGAGGGATATAGTGACTTGGTCGTAGCCAAAGCTTGACTAGCTCCCATGGTTGCCGCTTCGGTAGTATTTTTATAATACTTTTCTAGAGCATTCCTTAGCTTGTCGAAGATCTCGGAGGCATCTTCTGAGCTAGATCCGAGTTCATTCTGAAAAATGGCATTGAGCACATCAGCAGTGGCATTGGCGATGTCATCCCGTATCGATTCTGTCCTCTTGATTCGCTCGGTGAAGACTTCAAACTTAGCTTGAGTTCTGCTTTGCGATCTAAAGTAAAATAAATGCACTAAATAGGGCATATGTGAGGTACCGTAGGTCCGGAAGATCGTACGGGAGATGCGCGATTGATGCAACTCAATTTCGGATCTTCGAACATCAATATATCCATAAACAACAAGAGGCCACCGACCTTTATAGGTTCTACGTCATGCGGTACATGCAATATTTTCTAGAGGATGGGCACAATCACTCTAATGCTAAGGTATGACATGTTTTAGGGACCTAAGTCATAAATTAAGCAATTCTATTGAAGTACTAAGTAAATTTCTACACCTTCCACCCTTGTGTTGCAGAAATTGGGTCTCGATACAAGCGAAATGCTACCACACGTTTTCACAGCTCTCACCGACAAGCATTGTGGGTTCATCCATACTCGTGTCATAGACCCAACTAGCGATTACAACATCAACAAGAACCTACCACGACTGCAATTGTCTGCCCCTCCCCCTCAGAACCAGAAGGAGAAGAAATCAGCTCCTAAGAAGAGAAAAACCAAGTAGCTAGATTTGTGTGAAAAATTGTATTTAATTAGTGTTTATGCATGAATTATGGAAGTATTACGCAAGTATACTTTATATGTAATGCATTTGAATAGTTACTATTATTATTATGCATTCTATTTTATGTTTCTATTACAGGCTCGATGACTTGAGAACGGGAAACTCGATCGAACTCTCAAAATCATATTCTCACCCGGTATTTTTGGTAAAAAGCAATCGCATTTATACTTTTGGACTTATGAATTCTTAGATATTTTAGACTTAGAAATTTTTTATGCAAATGTTTACGATTTAGACTTAGGATATATATGCAAATGTTTAGAATTTAGTATATCATAGCTTAAGACAAAAGTGTGGGACTAGTCCTTATCCTGGGAACTAGTTCAACACAAGTACGGGTTTAGAGAATTTGAGATGTTCTAGAGCTCTAGCGATTTAGTCAAGTCTCCTAGGATGTGTAACACATCTGGTCGCCACCTTCGTGTGGTTTGACGGGCATGTCTCTGGCTGAAGTTGACTGACGCGCTGAGTTCTAGCAATATCTCCTTTGCTCTCTACTCGAGGCTATGAATGTGAATGAATGTGTGAATGTGAATGAATGTGCAGTGGATTTGGGGCTATATGAATGTGAATGAATTTGGATGTGTTGCTGTATGGATTTGTATGTGATTTTGGACTTAGGAATTTTTGATACAGGATATAAATGCAAATGTTTAGAATTTATAGTAAGGAATTTTTGACTTAGGATGTATATGCAAATGTTTACAATTTAGACTTAGAAAGTTTTGGACCTATGAATTTTAGACTTAGGAATTTCTGACTTAAGCATATATATGCAAATGTTTTGAATTTAGATCTAGAAGTTTCTATCTTAGGATATATTTGCAAATGTTTAGAATTAAGACTTAGGGGTTTCTAAACTTAGGAATTTTTAGACTTAGGAATATTTGACTTAATATATATATGCAAATGTTTAGAATTTAAACTTAGAAATTTTTAGACTTACAAATTTTGGACTTAGAGTCTTTAGACTTAGAAATTTTAGAATCTTTAGACTTAGGAATTTTAGACTTAGCAATTTTTGAGTTAGTATATATATGCAAATGTTTAGGACAAAACATAGGAAATTTTGGACTTAGGAATTTTTAGACTTAGGGATTTTAGATTTAGAAATTTTGACTTAGGCATTTAGGTTTTCATTTAATTTCTACGTGTTCGTATATATATATGTATATATGTACGTATAAATATATATGGATGTGGATGTGGTTGGAGAATGGACGTAAATTTGGATGTGGCTATGAATGGGAATGAATTTATGTGAATGTGACTGAATGTGTAGATGAATTTGATATTGTATGGATGTGAATGAATTTGGGGTTGTATGGATGTGGTGCTGAACAAATTTCATGTCATTTTTATTTTTTTGACCCAACATATAGAAAAACCGGCACCTATAGTGATTGCCACATGTCTGATTTGGTCAAAAACCGACACCTATATGATACTATTAGGTGTTAGTTCTGTACCAACACCTATTATGGCACCTAATATGATACTACAGAACCGACACCTATTATGATAGCCACATGGCTCTTTAGGCCAGAACCGGCACCTATAATATCATCTAAGGGCCGGTTCTAACCGAAAACTAGCATCTATAACAGAAGTAGATGTTGGTTCTGAAACTAGCACCGATGACCGAAGTCATCAGTGCCACTATCTGGGTGTCGGTTGGGAAAATCGACATCTGAAGGGGTTCCCAACCGGCACCAATTAGGTTTTTCTGTAGAAGTGAATATATTTCAGTTGTATATATAGGTTGATTTGCCATACAGAGTTCTTATGATACTCACCGTTTTGTTATATTCATCTCTATTTCATTTAGATCATAACATTTTCATGAAATTCTATTCCATGCCATCTTGTCTGTTAGTTAGTTCTGTATTATTTTTCCAAAATGATGAAATTGGCAATATCCTGCATACCGATAGAAATGGAACCTGCCACGCATATTTTTTATTGTATTAACGGACATGCGACTTGAACGAGAAAAAAAACGTGTACTTTGCTCATTTTTCTACAATGCTAATAATGAAAATGTTATATCCATTATCTAAGAAAAACAATGAAATGTTCTCTAATCAGGTGAGTATATATAGAGGTAGCTATAACCACATGGATGCAAATAAATTCGATGGAAATTGGTAATTAACCTCTGTAATACTTGAAGCGACTCAATGCATCTCGATCCATGCGTGGCACAGACACATACGAGTACAGAATTTTTTTCACAAATAGTATGGTTTAAATGGAAAATCGCAAATCTAGCAGGCTTGTGGAGAAAATCGCAAAACTAGCGGCCTGTCGACCCACGGAGAGACGAAATGTGGCCCAGTCGGCCAACCGCGTGACGACAGGGCCCAATCGAACGGTGGAAAGATAATAGGCCGGACCGATCGACGGCCCGAGGTTCGACTGGGCCCTGTCGACATGCCGCGTGACGACAGGCCGGACCTATCGGCCGCCCGCGGGCGGCGGCGAAACTAGCGCGAGGCGAGGAGAAGGGGTGAGGCAGCGAAGTGGTCCTGGCCGCAGCGAACCAGGCCTTATAAAGCAGCCTGTCGGCACGCCG
Organism: Oryza officinalis; assembly: GCA_008326285.1. NCBI lineage: Eukaryota > Viridiplantae > Streptophyta > Magnoliopsida > Poales > Poaceae > Oryza > Oryza officinalis. Next base: position 7,935,608 of record BDMV01000010.1, read on the forward strand.
CTGGCCGACTGGGCGGCGTATCGCACGGTCCTGGGCCCTGTCGCCATGCCGTTGGCCGACTGGGCTGCCTGTCGCCAGGCCGTTGGCCGACTGGGCGGCCTGTCGCCACGCGGTTGGCCGACTGGTGCGGCGCTGGGCCCTGTCGCCAGGCCGTTGGCCGACTGGGTGGCCTGTCGCCACGCGGTTGGCCGACTGGTGCGGCGCTGGGCCCTGTCGTCACGCGGTTGGTCGACTGGGCCGCATTTCGTCTCTCCGTGGGTCGACAGGCCGCTAGTTTTGCGATTTTCTCCACAAGCCTGCTAGATTTGCGATTTTCCATTTAAACCATACTATTTGTGAAAAAAATTCATATTTTTTCACCCCAGACATGTAGGAGACAACTGGTTCCCTCGCTTGTCGCATAGCATAATAGTGTACCTTAAGTTAAATTTGGATTTGTCGATAACCATATGTATTCCATAAAATTACATTAAAAATTTTACAAGGGATAACAGAGCTATTCTGTGAAGATACCAGAACTTTGAAGAATCGCTTCCATTTAAACACCTAAACCTTCTGCCTTATGCGGTGGTGTTTGAATCTTCTGAAGATGAAGATAAAGATGAAGATAAAGTGTTTCACGTAAAACGAAGTGATATTAACGTGTGATTAATTGAGTTTTAATTATTACAAACTTGAAAATTTGATTTATTTGATATTTTAAAACAACTTTCATATAAAAAATTTTCACACGAAATGCACCGTTTAGCAATTTGAAAAGCGTGCTAAAACTTTATCTCCTTTTAGAAGAATCGAACTCTGCAAGAACTGCTCTGATACAAGCATCTGCCTTTTGCTTTAACTCATGTGTCATGTCCACTAAAGATCCCGTGACACAAAAAGAATACAATTTGTCAATTTTTAGATGACAAAAAAGGAATTAAGGATTTTGAGGTTGTCTGTGACTCTAGCAGATGTATGTGTTATACTCAAACAAGTAGCATCAAAAAATTGAAAGCTCGTATAGAAAAACCAATGAAGCGCATATATATCTATCAACATGCAAGCCCTTTTTTTCCTTCACAATTTTCATGCTTTGGCGGTTTGGCCTCTAGAGTTATAAATTAAAAAAAATGAAGAAGGTGTGCAATGAAGATACATCCAATAAAGTTTTATGAATACAATTAGCAAATTGTTGGAACACTTCTTAGCCAAAAACACAAGCGATTAGTTGAAGCTTAAATTATGAATGTAAATCTTCGCTAGGTACAATAGCAAAACACTTGACATTCATGTGAAAATTTTCACCCTAGAATATATATGAAGGTAAATTAAGATTGATACTGAGTGAGATGAAATATATATATTTCATCTTCAATATAAACTTCCACTAATCGAGTTTAGTAGTATATTATGTCATGAGGTTTGCTAAAGATGAAAAAATTGGGAAAAAAAGGAAATTGGAAGAAAAGGCAAGGTTTATGCCACGGAAGCGATGGAACAGATCATGCATATTCAACAGGGCTTCAAGCCTGCAAAGCATGCAATTTTGTGGAACACTGACCAATAGCAGCCCATGGAAGAAGATTTAACACAAGCATATAATAACATGAATCAAAAGGAAGGCAAGCAAAGGAGCACAGACAACTTTTCTTTTAGATTTTTGAATAAATATGTATGCATAGTAAAACAGAGATTTCAACTGAAGCTACTTCGACTGGAGTATCTGCAAAGAGTACAGGACAGAAACGCAACAAGTGTAGATAACCTGAGGGTAGAACGAGCATTGAAGTATATACATCATATAATGACAGTGCCGATATTCATCTCTGATCATATAAAAAACTAAAGTTCAGTATAAACTGAGGAAAGGTGAACAATATGTAAATCTAGAAATTTTAGCTATGATCATGAGGTTTGACCTCATTGTGCACCATGTACTTCATAGTAAAGGTTTGACCTAGAACATGCCGAGTTTTTGAAAGGTGCATGTGCATATATTCAGTACCAGAAGATTAAAAGTAAAATTTGAGCATAGCAAAGAGCATTAATCGAACAAATTTCTAAAGAGAATCTCTAGAGAAATATCAGAAAAAATGAAATGATAAATAATGTCAAGCCTAGTGTAATATTTATCACCGGCAACTCAACTCTGATTGAAATAGCATGAAAACATAATATTGGAATATGCACTAAATAACTCTTCCTATTAGTCAATTGAACAATGTGTGAAAAGATTCCCTCTCCAACATAAGTATTATTTTGATGATAGGATTTAGGACTTTTTTTGGAAATCTGGAACATCTCAAGCAGTTTTAGAAGAAACTGTTTCAAATTATGACATGGATACAGATGATACTGGTAATGCCATTTGTAAAGCAATTCTAAGATATACATGATCAAAGATCAGCTAGAAAGGCAGTTGGGCAGTAGCAAACCATAATGTCGTTCGAAATATATACTTGTTGGAACACCATTAAATAAAAACTGAGTAAACTCCTTGTTTTGAGGAAACATGACATAAGCACATTTTTCTAATAGAAATATACCATGAATGTAAGTTTTTCTTTTAAATAAACCAATCAGATTATTCAGTAATGCTTTTGCAAAAAAAATGCTTGTTTTGTTTTTTCGGCAGAAAAATAGAACATAAAAATATCTAAAACACCATTAAAAAATCTCTAAAACAAAGTGACACACCTTCTCCAACTTACTTACCATAGCAGTTACGTGAAAGCAGTACCAGGTGATTAGATGATCACTAATCAGTGATCCCCAAATTAACTGTCCTTTATTACATTTGCAAAATAGCAAAATATTTTATGTCGTAAAAAAGAAAGCAGTAAAAAAAGGACGGGGTGACATGGTGCTTCTGATAAGTAATTTAATAGAAATCACTAAAATATAAAACAATGGTGAAGTTATTTTTTTGGCAGGGAAGTTATATTGACTGGTATTATAATAACAAAAAAGAACCTTGTTTATTATTTTGTGCAGTAAAACAATGATGATGAAACCACACAACAAAACATAAACCTAGTTCAATCTAGTTCTCTACAACAAAGCACATGCACAATGGAGTGTTCTTTTAACATTCTCACTTCTCATTTTATTTCTTCAAATCAGAAGACGATTACCTCCTCATCGGTCAAACAAATCATGTTTACCTCATTAGTCAAAGAAATCATGCTTAACTCATGGGAGTGATTACAACAAACAAATCAGGAAGTTCACCTTATTACAACACCAAACAGAATAATAAACGACAAAAAACGATTATGCTGCGCTAAATGCCTCAACCCCATCTAACTTTTTTACAACTAAAGTTGTATACGTGTCCAAGTAAAATATCCTTATTCTTGATCCAATTCAAGCACTTCAATACAATGCAAGTTCAAGAATTATAGAACGGTTTTTTGTCCATATTTTGGTAAGTGAATATTTATGCCTAATTGCTAATGCTAATCACAGGTTTGTCGTAAGAAAACAAGCATGCCTACTATATTCCATAGAAGGAAATATGGATCTTTTTCCCCACTAAGAAGACATATTTGAAATATAAAGTACATGGACAAAACATTACTGGAGAAACCATTGTTAGAGCGAAGAATTGAATTACCTTGGCCTCAGGAGCCATCATGATACTCTCAGCAGCCCATGGCACGTTGCTGATCCAAACAGACACAAATGGACCATCAAGCGATTTCCAGCCTTTGTTCCAAGTAGTTATCCCTCATAAAGTATACCAAAAAAGATTTGATAATTGAATCCCGACTGACGCAATAACTCAACTTGTGACCCTTGTGGGAAATAATGATTGGTCCAGACCATGAGCATAGGAGATAAGCTCGCGGCCATGAATTCACGTTGCATATATCCAGAATAAGTCTAGATTGAAAGTATGATCCACATGCTAGAGCTAGTAAGCCCCTGAACATGTTGCTTGTCCTTCTGTCGCAATCGAGGTTATCCATTGGTGGCAACTGATGCAGTCGGTATGGAAGCGAGATCACGAATGTGAAGATGAATTGCCTATCAGAGGTGACAAAGATGTCGGTGGTGGAGATGTAGTTGCCCATCAACGACGATGGCGAAATCCACCAACTATGGAGACGAAGAAAACAGTCAGCGACGGCAAACATGACCAGCAATAATGACGACCGGCGGTAGCAGAGATGGTCGGCTATGAAGACGAAGATTCTCAACAACGGTGACGGAGACGCGTAGCAGTGCAATCGAGAAGATCAGCCAACAATAACAGACGAGGCGGCTAGCAGTAAAGACGATGACGCCTATCAATGGCGACGCAATAGGCCAACCTTGAAGGAGAGAACACCAGTCGGTGGCGACCAAGGCAAGTCGGTGTTGAAGATGAAGACGCACATCAGCAGCGACGACGTAGGCCAGCAATGATGGCGAGACCAGTCGACAATGATGGAGATAGCCGGACGATAAAGACGAAAATGCTAATTATCTGTGGCGTAATAGGCCACCAATTGTGACAGACGCAACCGGTGGTGATGACGATCCGCAGCAAGAGAAACAACCGGTTGTAGAGACAAAGTTGCCCATCAACGGTGGTAGCGAAATCCACTAATCGTAGAAGCGAAGAAATCATCCAGTGATAGCAGATACGACCGGCAGTGGCAAAGTTCCCATGAATGGTGACAGAGTAGACTAGGCCGAAGAGGCATGGTGGGATGTCGATGAAGATGGCGATGTTGGTGACCCAGTCAAATTTTAGTGTAGATGAAGCCCAAACTCCTGAAGCAAAGAACTTGATTGACAGAAGTTGACTGAAGATGAAGTTAATGCCGATGACGAAGGTGTCGACGGTGACATCAATAACAATAATCCATCAAACTGTTGAGAAGATATCGAAGCTCGAGTAATTTCCTTGACGTTAACATGTGCATGGCGAAGATTGATGCAACACCTCTTGATTTATGATGACGACAATAGAACTTGGTGTTGTAGTTGTTGAAAATGCTTCACTTGGAGGGAGTAGATGCTGTTGTCCAACTAGTCGAATCTGACTTGATTGGTTGATAACTCCAAACTCCTGCTCTGAAGCGAAGACGAAGATAATGACTCCCAGAGTTAACTCGTTGGCTGGTTAATTGATTGCTTCATCTTGTCATAACACCCAGAATTTTGAGTCTTATATTTGTGTAGCCCCCGACTCTATGCTTAGTTGGGAAACAACTGAACATAGAGTCAAGAACCGTAGCTTGTCATTGAGTAGCCATTGCTTGAATGAAGATACACATTGAGGATGTCTTGAGTAGAAATCTTGAGCACACCATTTGTTGTAGTAGATTAACATGGCTTCGTATTTGGTGGCGCATACCCACATGTTGAGGCTCTTGGAGACGTCGTGATTGGTGAAGTAACGAAGCTTACAAAGTAGAGGCAATAGACTTTGCCGGTGCCGAAGACAATGAAGATGAAATTGCTCCACAGTGATGACAGAATTGCACAACTGTGATAACGTGGACATGAGTTGATGGCAGCAGAGGCAAACCGGTGACGAAAACAAGGTTCCAACAACGATGTTGAAGGCACGTAGTCGTGAAGGAAAAACCACCAGTCAACGACGGAAAAAACCAGTCGTCGACGAAAGAGGCAGAAAGATGATAAAAACAAAGATGTTCATGAGCGACGAAGAAGACGTAGACGCTCAACAACGGTGGTGTGACCAACCAACTGTGTAAGTGGAGACACCAGTCAGCGGCGGCGAAGGCAAGCCGGCGATGAAGACGTAGACACCCAACAACGGTGGCGTGACCAACCAACCGTGTAAGCGGAGACACCAGTCGGCGGCGGTGAAGGCAGGCCGAGGATGAAGACGTAGACGCCCAACAACGGTGGTGTGACCAACCAATCGTGTAGGCGGAGACACCAGTCGACGGCGGCAAAGGCAGACCGACGATGAAGACGCCCAACAACGGTGGTGTGTCCAACCAACCGTGTAGGCGGAGACATCAGTCGGCGGCGGCAAAGGCAGGCTGACGATGAATACGCCCAACAACGGTGGTGTGACGAACCAACCGTGTAGACAGAGCCACCAGTCGGCGGCAGCGAAGGTAGGCCGACGGTGAAGACGTAGAGGCCCAACAACGGTGGTGCGATGTCACACCCAGAAGTTTGCTTTCCAAGTTAAAATTCGTGAAATAAATCGCGTAAAATAAATTTTCCTTATTAACCTAGAGCAAAATTCTAATTTAAAAGTATATTTAATCAAGTGGAAATGGCATGGTGGGATTTTTCTTGTGTTTCCCATGTTAAAATACATTAACAGGATTTTTAGTGAAATTTTCAGAGCCCTAGAAATAATTTTAATCAATTAAAAACCTCCATCACAATAAATAAATCCCTGGGAAATCCTTTTCCCTTTTTCTTTTTCTTTTTCCTCTTTTTGGGCCATCGACCCACCTTCCTTCCTCTCCCGGGCCGGCCCAAGGCCGCCCGCAGCCGCCCCGTTCTCCCTCCTCTCCCTCTCGGGCTGGCTCGAGGCCGCGGCCTGAGCCGCCCGAAGTCCACGCCGCCTCCCTCTCCCTCTCAGGCCGCCGACATGTGGGGCTGACGCCCGGGCCGTCTCCCCCGCGGCCGGCCGCCGTCGCCCCGCCGTCCGCATTCCCCACGCCCATGCGCCTCCGCAACCGCCGCCACCCACCTCCCCGCGTTACCCGCGCCGCCCGCTCCCGCTCCCCACACTCCGCGCCACCTCCCCCGCGCCGTAGAGGCCGGGATTCGCAACCGAATCCCGCCCTCTCTCTCCTCTCTCGCGCCGAACTCCAGCGAGAAATCCGGAGCCGACAGCCGAACCCTAGCCCGACGGCCGAACCCTAGCCCCGGCCCCCTATAAATCGGCCTCCCCGCCCTCCCCTCTCTTTTTTTCCCTAACGCCGCTGCCTCTCGTGCACCCTAGCGCTGCCACCGCCATCGTCTTCCTCCTCTCCGGTGAGCACCGCCTCCACCCTCTCTCCCTCTCCTCTCGGCGCCGCTAGCGCGCCGTTCCGCTCGGCCGCTGCTCACTCGGCCGCCGCTCGGCCACCGCCCACTCGCGCCCGCCCGCCGCATCCGGCCGCCGCCCGCGCTCGCTGCCTTGCGCGCCGGCTGCCGTGCGCGCCGCCGCGCCATGGCCGCGCCGTGGACGCGGTTGGCCGCTGCGTCGGCGCCGTGCGTGCACCGCATGGCCGCCGCGTCGGCGCCACGTCGACGCCACGTGGTGCGCCGCCCGCCGCCGGCCGGTGGACTCGGTCCACCGTGGACCGGGACCCCGTGCCACCGAGAGGTGCGGCCTACCTGTCGGCATCGCCGCCGCCCTCCCGCTGACGTCAGCCTTGGCATCAGTGACGTTAGCCCTAGGGTTTATTGCGCAATAATTGAATAAGGACTTTTCTGTTTATAGTAAAAACACAGTTAATCTTCTAAAATTCATCACTAATTCATCCGGACTTCGTTTGAGTCCACTCAAATTGCTGAAAATTCATAAAAATGTCTAGAATCCATTAAAAATGGTTTTGTTCTCTATTTCAGTAGACTTATAGCCTATTTGCTTGTGTGCTTTGTTTTTCGTTTAGATTCCGGTAATTCCGACTCTCCGTTTTACTTCGAGGTTGTTGCCGAGGTCGATCCAGCGCAGGAGCAAGGCAAGTCATGCTTATTCACTTGAGCATATTGTACATAAATTGCGAATGTCTTATTTTCCTCTAAATATTGCATTATTTTATAATGTCATTTATGAGCTTATTTACCTATTGTACTCAGCCTTATGGTTCCATTATCTGGTTCCTTTGATAGCTTGGGAAGTAATTTAAGTAGTCGCCAGGATAGAACATGCTTAGCCCTGCTTAGAAACATTAGCACATCATTGGGATAATTAACGTTTCACTATTATTTAACAATGATTATTTAATGTTGGCTCACGATGGTGTATCGTGAATATTTAAATAATTAGTCCAACTAGAACCTGGATAATGGTGGGTTGTGCGCACATGGTTTTGATGGTCGTGCTCATGACAATTAAGGAACGGTTCGCGAGAAACCCTAGAAGAATTATCGTACTTTCCACAAGCCAGCATGGGTAATGGCTGGACTTGTAGGATGGTTTTTTCCTAGCCGACGCATCCAGGCGAGGGTGGGCGTGATGGAGTTGGGTCGGCGCGGGTTTACCCGTTGATCAGCTACCGGATTCACCTAGGCACGAAAGGGGGCTGCCTGCCTTGGTTTTAAAGGTGAGGGCGAAACCTGAGGTGTGGTGCGCTTGGTTAGGAAGGGTTGTGCGAAGGGTCCTATCGCAGTTCTTTTCCGGTGTACCGTGGTGGTATGTCGGCGCACGATAACGTGTTGTGGGACTGTGTCTTGTGGGTACAGTTGTACAGCTCTGATCAGAGTATAACTATTCGAATAGTTGTGCCCACGGTTATGGGCAATCAACCAGATTCACCGTGATTAGTTACACTTCTAATAACTTGACCTAATGGAACTGGTGTAGTTCAGGTAGTGGTTTGGCTCTGTCGCAACGTGGTGTAGCGTTGGATAGTGATGGTTCAATTTTGATTAATAAACTCAACTGTTTTATCGCATTCAACTATTGTCTTTAAATGCGTATTTTATGCAAATAACTCCTTCAGCCTCCTTTGTTATTACTTGCATCATTACTCCCTTTCCGGTATGACTTGTTGAGTACAGTGAGTAGTACTCAGTCTTGCTTCATTTTTTCCCCACATCAGAGTTGGAGTACGCGTCGGATGGAGGCTACTCAGAGGAGTAGGCTTGTGCTTGCCGTCAAGGATGCCCATGGAATGGAGTTGCCACGCTGCGAGCGTCTAGTTAACTAGAATAGCTTGTTTCCTTTTCCGCTACATTTGTGTAATAGATTTCTATGGTGTTTGTAAGACGTGGATCTGTATGTCAACTTTGTCATTTGTGTACCTTGGCCGGTCCTGGACGGGGATTTTAATACACATTCTGCTTGGAATTCGGGTTAGCGAATTTCTGAGCGTGACATGCGACCAACCAACCGTGTAGTCGGAGACACCAGTCGGAGGCTGCGAAGGCAAGCCGGCAATGAAGACGTAGACGCCCAACAACGGTGGTGTGACCAACCAACCGTGTAGGCGGAGACACCAGTCGGCGACGGCGAAGGCAGGCCGACGATGAAGACGCCCAACAACGGTGATGTGACCAACCAACCATGTAGGCGGAGACACCAGTCGACAGCAGCGAAGGCAGGCGGACGATGAAGACGAAGATCCCCAACAACGGTAGTGTGACCAACCAATCGTGTAGGCGGAGACACCAGTCGGTGGCGGCGAAGGCAGGCCGACGATGAAGACGCCCAACAACGGTGGTGTGACCAACCAACCGTGTAGGCGGAGCCACCAGTCGGCGGCGGCGAAGGCAGGCCGACGATGAAGATGTAGAGGCCCAACAACGGTGGTGCGACTAACCAACCGTATAGGCGGAGACACAGTCGGCGGTGGCGAAGTCAGGCCGGTGATGAAGATGTAGATGCGCAACAACGGTGGTGTGACCAACCAACCATGTAGGCAAAGATACCAGTCGGCGGCAGCGAAGGCAAGCCGACGATGAAGATGTAGACGCCCAACAACGGTGGTGTGACCAACCAACCGTGTAGGCGGAGATACCTGTCGGCAGCAGCGAAGGCAAGCCGGCGATGAAGTATAATTGATCGATCCTGCAGTATAAACATGTAGGATGAGTAGTATTTGATGTAAATATAATACTTGAAGAAATTTAAGAATTTTAAAATATTTATAAATATGTATTTCTCCTATTGTTGGTTTTAATTTCCCCGAGTAGATGAATCCTCAAGTTTAAACACTCTGCCCAACTAGTCATTGACATGAGTTCATCATTAATGGAAGAAAGTTTCACATATCAGAATTTACTACTCAGGTATTTTTGTAGTTGTTAAGAGCAGAAAACAAATTATCTTATTTCTATGCTTTTGATTTCTTCCGAGTAATACTTAGTACCTTGCGTTATACACTTCATACAACGAGCTCCCGGGTGCTAGGATACAAGGGCAACTATCCATCGATAAACCAAACGGAAAGCATAGGTGTTGGCATAGAATTTTGACCCACCTTGCAACAAAACGGGTTCCACGTTTTCACAGCGGCCTGGGAGATCTGCTTAGCTCCAGTGCAGGTCCAATGGCTTGCCTAGATGCGTGTAGGGCATGCCAGTTGATTTGATTTGCAATCAACAAGATTAAACAAGTAAACCACATTAGAAACGATGGCCGATCGGCCGATAGGCCGATGTCGCATCGTGGGAGCCTAGCCGATAGGGCAAAGCTATATCGGCCTACTTGAGGTTATAACATGATAGAATTGGTAAATAGATCTAATCCCATTGGCCCATGTTAATGTGTTTATAGCAATTTAATGGAATCAGCCAATGAGGGATGCATGAAGATAAATACACTAGCTAATACTCTAGTGCAAACCTATACAAGCAAATCGGCCAATACAGATATACCAATCACAGAGAGGTCCTAAGAATGCCCTGTAATAAATATATTTATATTTAATGATTTGCTCATACAAATGGCAAATACATGCAAAAACATAAATGATCACATGCATTAGGTAAGACCGGCTGAAACCACGGTGCTATCCTTAATTACGATCAAAAACAGGCTTTGAATTAAACCTCGAAACACGACTAAGGTCGATAGCAACTCAGAGTGTAGATCGAGAGTTAACACAAAGAAAGTCAAGCCGTTGATCGTTTTTGGGGATGGTAGATGCTTTAGATAATCTAGACGAGCAAGCTAATTCGACCGTCGTCAGCAATAAACCCTAAAACGAGTTAACCGCTGGCGAGATAGAATTAGAAAGCCACATCGAGATTAACAAAAACATGATAAACGACGATCACATCGCCAGGGCTTAATGTGTCTAAAGCAACACGCTAGCCCCGACGATGTAGATCGTCGGGTACGAGTTCTTACCTCTGCTCTAGGGAAATAAGAACTCGCCGGGAGTTAACCTCTTGCGAGGGTTGGCGATGCGCCGAAAGTAGATTGATTTGTGTTGAATTGATTGATTGAGGGATATCTATGTACAGACTACCGGGATATTTATACCCGAAATTATAACATGGTCCGTGTAGGACACGATCTTATCTCTAACTAACAAACAAGTCTTTGCGGCAGACTCTTGCCAAAGATTAGATCTAAATCTACTTAATTTACAAGATACAATTGCCTAAAACTGAGCCTTATCTCTATTTGGCAATCTCCTCGAAGTTTATCTCGAGGCCAAACCAAACCCATGCTAACTCTATCAACTTCCTGCCTCTATCGGCCGATGGCCATATTGAGTCCGTATCGGCCGATACACCCTTTCCGCTAGTGCTTCTTCCAGTCCGATACGAGACTTGGTCCGACTCCAACTTGACCCTTCTTCTCTGCGTCGGTTTTCTCTTTCCTTTTTGAGTAGATTACGAAAATCTGCTGTTAACAATAGGAAAATAGAGTTTCATAACTCGATCAACACTTTTTTACTCGTATTATTTCGCAAGCAATCGAGATAAACATTATAAAAATTATTGCAAAAATATGATATAACATCTGTAGCCCCCGACTCACTGCTCAACGGAGGACCAGTTGATGTAGTGAGGCAGAGGAAAAAAGAAAATATCATATAAAGAACAAGATTAATGATGACTTAGCTTTTTGGTATTTTCACTAGTGACGGCAGAGGTGGCCACTCTAGGGACAAGGTCATCCATCAATGGCGATGAAGACATCAACCAAAAAAGCAGCGTGGAGGCGACCGATGGTAGACGTGAAGATTCCCAACAACGTGACAAAGATGCATGGCCATAGAAGCGAAAACACCAGTCGGCAATGGAATCCCCCAACCGTGGAGATGAAGAAACCAGTCGGCGTTGACGAAGACGACCGATGGTGAAGACGATGTCGCCATCAGCGACGGTGGCGGAGTACACCATCCGTGGAGACGAAGAAACTAGTCGGCGATGATGAAGATGTAATCTCATGGTCGATTATCCGCATAGCGACACCTCGAGTCCATGTCCATGATGATTGTATTGGTGACGTTGAAAACAACGTGTCTGTAATAGTAGTTATTCTCGTGACGATAAAGTCTAACTCTTCGAAACGAAGAAGCTTGTTGACAAAGGCGACTCTAACGGTGGCCATAGTAGATCGAATTTGAAACTCGCCGTGGTAGAGTGGTTGTTATTCTCCTTAACTAGATTGAATCTCCCCCGACTGATTTATATCCACGTCAAAGAGTGAGAGCTTGTTGAAGTTGTCAGCGGCGAGGCAGTCAAATGTCCCAAAGTGAAGACGAAGCTGGCGACTCATGAAGGTGATTCCATCGCACTCGTCGATCGGAAACTCGACATAACCCTTGCCTGGCGTGCCAACTGTCGAAACTGGAATTCGGCAATAATAAAAGAGGTAGCATACGAGACCTAAAAGTGGATGGATGCGGAAGACAAGGATTTAGACAGGTTTAGGCCCTCTCAACAAGAGGTAATACCCTACTCCTATTTGGGGATTGTATCTGCCGAGTGTATATTGATCTGACGATCGAGTTGTGAATATCTCTATGATCATCTTGTGATCCTCTTGTCATCTTGCCCCTAGAGGGTCCCTGCCCACGTTATATAGATTGGGGGTCAGGGTTACAAGAAGGAAAACCTAGCCATATACGACATCAGTTTCCTAATCTATTACATGGTAGTACTCAATCGAGACTCTAGACCATGTCATAGAACATAAGATAATATTATGATTGAGTCCTACTCTATTACATAATATATGGATCCGATCCACCTTCTATCTCTAGTCGAATATGAAGACCATATGGATACCCAATACCCATATTATCCATAATATCACATGAAGGTCCACCACCGATTGTTTCGTGTTTCAGGATGACACGAACGCCACAGCTGATGCCGATGAAATCAAATGATCCATTGACGTGTCGCACTCGTGGCTAACTTATGGTGGATCAAATGCCCGTGGGCCCTGGCCAGTGGCTGGCTGGCTGCGTGAGTGTGCACCCACCAGACGTTTTACACTAAGGTCCCATCGGTTGCGTATGACGGATTTACAGCTTATTAATGATAAAAAATAATTTATAGATAAAATATTTATATATATATACATACGGAGACAGTAATGAGCCTTACCAAGGCCAGAGGTAGACACCGCCTTCTTCACTTCAACAAAGTCTAATTCCTAACCCGGGGTCTAATCCGGGGTGGACGAAGTTTTATATATTTGGTACTCTCTTACTTCATTTTAACAACGTTCAGCCTAGCATGCCATATAATCCCTTTTCCATGTCCGTGTTTTGACCTATGCGTTAGTTAATGTCGATCCAAAGAAAGTCATTTAGATCTGAGTTAAGGAAGTTAATTGAAGCAAGAGAGCGATAGGGTAGATATAAAGCTTAGACCAATAGGCATATTAGGAAAGCCGGTTTTTTTGGAAACAAAGTATATTAGTATACTACCTCTTAGAGTTTCAGTTGCTATCCATTCTGTTTGAGTGCCATATAGCTTTTCCTATTCAGTTCCGGAACTAGTGGTTACAGCCAATGAGCAATCTTGTGTATATCCAAGGTAAAGTTATATATATATATATATATATATATATATATATATATATATATATATATATATATATATATGTGTGTGTGTGCTTTTATTAACTTAAACATTAATTAAGAAATGCTTCATTAAAAATATATAAAAATCAAGTTTTAAAATGTTAAATTTTGGTAACGGCTTATAAGTCATAGCGTAAAAAAGCCGCTGTGTTCTTTTTTTTTCAACTCATTTCTCTCGTTTTCCATACGCACGTTTTTCACATTACTAAACGATATTTTTTCGTAAAAGTTTTCTATAAAAAAGTTACTTTAAAAAATTATATTAATTTTTTTTCAAGTTTTTTAGTTAATATTTAATTAATTTTATGCTAATAATTTACTCTGTTTTTCATACCAGTGGAGAACGTCCCAACTTAGGACAACAAAAGCAGCCTAAGTTGTGAACTAGAAGAGAGCGATTGACCTTGCGTCACTGAATCAGTCTGAATATACGTGAATCTACCCATCGCTTTTTCCAAATATCAGCCCATCCATGTAGTTACGTGTCAGAAAATCGAAAGAGTATTTCGCGTACATGGGAATCGAAAGAGTAAGTCAGTGTTCTTCATCTTTCCTAACTCATTTTTTTCATTTTTCACATGTACGTTTTTCAAACTACTAAACGGTGTATTTTTTGCAAAAATTTTCTATAAGAAATTTGTTTTAAAAAATATTATTAATTTATTTTTGAAAAAAAATTAATAGTTAATTAATCATATGCTAATGTGTTACTTCGTGTTGCGTGCTGAAGGGATTAGTTCCCAACTCTCATATCCAAACACAGCCTAAGTTGCATCCTGTCCGTATGCTATGGTTAAGATCATACTCCTACATCGCAACCAAAAGCGAATGTTACCCAATGTCCGTCCCCGTGGTTTTTGAAAAAAACAAATATTCATTATTCACCTATGCAGGTAATTTTTTGAGGCGTCTATTGTATTTGATTTTAGATTTTGCTGCAAAAGGAGAAACAACACCATATAAAAACGGTATGCCGTGTTTTAAAGACTATTTTGTTGGATATATTCATCAAGCATGGATAGAAGTTTACTAATAGGATATGTGCTTGATATTTCACCTATTTAAATTTGTTTTCTGTATAGCATTTACTGTTTTATGGTGTGCTTTATGGTGCAGTTAATAAGTACTATATTATTATAATAATTAACGGCTATGTGCATCACATAATGTAATGTAATGGCTGAGATTTTTATTCCATTATCTAAAAAAACTCTAAAAAACTAGGTATTAACCTCCCTCGACACTTAACACTATTCAATTTATGATGAGGACATCCTAGCTACACATATGTATCAACATGATGTAAACAAAATGATGATTTACGTCATACACCACATGAAAAAAATGAAGATGACGTAAACCAAGAGTACATTTTAGCAAGAATGATCAAATATACCATGGTCCAATTACGTGCAGCCGTGCTAGGAAAATATAACAAGCGTTGAACTCACTCTTTGCTCAACTTAATCCAAATATTAGTGAGAATTTTATACTACCTAAATGCTCTATCTTTGTATTACTAAGGTTTATACTCGAAGACATCGTCACTACACCAAGAAAGATGGGTTACGTCAAGGACAACAAGAGTTACACAGAGCAGGAATAAGCCCATAAACTACCAACGGTTGTTCACGCTAACAAGAAGAGAGTTTACGCTGCAAGAGGTAAACTTTCTGGGCTTGTGCAAACTAGCCAGTCAAGTGTTGAGGAGCATGGCATACACGGTAAGAAAGACGACCAAGTCTACTTTCCAATACAATAAACCCCACCTCAATATCATTTTTCAATGAGGACTTAGAGCTATTTAACTGGAGGCTGTGTAGGAGCCAAATGTCTATGCACGAAGCTCAGAAAACTCTTGGCATTTCTCATTTATGTTAGTTTTGAGCCCTTGACAACCAAAAAGTGGTTTCTTATGTTCTCACCTAAGCTAAGAGGGATGTTCCTAATATAAATACCCCTCTACTCCATTCATTAGACAACTTTTGTTCAATTGAAAACCTCATGTATGAGAGATTGTGAAGACTACATAAGTGTGTTACCCCCTTTGTTCTTGTGAGTTCTTAGAACCTGTGAGAAAGCTCCTCTGGTGCCCCCTAATTCGTGCTTGTGGCTTTCGTGTCTCTTGCGTGGATTACTCTTGTGTTATGGTTATGTGATTGCTCGGTTTGAAGGGTCAGAGTCTAGGAGGCTTCGGATCGTTCTCATCCTCCCCACTTAATTGCATCCAATATTGGCAGATATAAAGCTAGTTATCCTTTTGCTGCTCGCAACTAGTTACCCTCGAGGTGCTTGGTTTACGCCGGTGCCCCTTGCTTCAAATCTAGCATCATGAAGATTGGACCACCCCTCATGAGTGAATTTGTATGAATTTACCCTTTATCTACAATTTTCCGTGGCACCAACTTGGCGCTTGCATGGTGTCCAGTAAGCAAATAAAAAATTCTGGCGGTTGTGTTTTTACCTTTGTCCACATTCAAATTTTGACAACATTGTGACCTAATCCTGAGAAGTAAGACCGGTTGGTGGCCTTTGGGGTTGCCCTGTTGTCTGAGCAAGCTCAGTATCCCAATAAGGTTCACTTCTCAAACAAAATATCCGACAATGTTAGAATCGTCATTTGTATTGAGGTCAGGAGCTATTGTGAGTGTTATGGATAAGGTCTTGTTAGTGTTATCAAGGCATACCGTCTATACATAGGTTCGCGGTATATGAAAATACCATATACCTAATAATATACAAGAAGGTATCCATTATTTAAGGAAATACAACGGAAAAAGAAATAAATTATCTTTTCGGAATAGAAGGTGTTCCGGATAAGAAAGGATAAGCGGAGTCATACTCGAACACTACAAGAACTACTCGGATCGTATCCATACTTGTCTCCCAAGTTATACTTGGACAAGGGAACATCCGAGGATATAAATACAAGACCCCTTAGAAGAAGAGGGAGAAGGCCAAGACGTGCCAAATCAGAATACAAGACAATACATATCTAGACAATCCGAGGCAAGCCTATACAGACCGAATTTATAACCACAAAGGCCGACATGAGGGATCTAGCGCTATCTTCAATCTCGCTGAGTTCACATTCGAGGAAGAATACTACACTAGCCATCGATTACGTGTGAGAGCTTCATGCCGTTAAACCGACATTGACTAGATTAGATCATCCCAAATATTATACTCGTGTGATATCAATATATAAAGGCAACACTGACTTCGACCAATAGGAGTACGGCTATTACCTGTCAGTTAAGGTATCCGAACCTATATAAAAATTCCTATCTCTCATCTCTTTTGACCTTAATCTCGTGTATACATTGGTTCCAACGATCCCCATGCTCTATAAATACTGTGATTGGCGTATAGTCAATCAACAGTGACATGCTAGGTACAAGACTTGGCTCTTTAAGGTTTCAACGACATGGGTTCAAGAGACAGATTTTCCAACAACAAAACTTCTCGATGACTTTTTCTTTGGGAGATACGACCCGACTGGAGTATGTTCTACTATGGATCAGGACTTTCGTCATCTCAATTTTCATCAAGATATTGCTCTATGAATTTTTCGACGAGGGATATTTCAACGACTTTGGCCCTAGGAGATCTGACCTGACCAGAGTATATTCCCTGACCAGATCGAAATCATCGCCGCGAACAATTCCATCTATTGAGATCGACAAAACATCAATACGTCGCTGCTATGTAGCACAAACGATATCGGCAACATTGGAGATCGATCTAGATTGAGATCAACATGCACTATCCTCATGGATTTACTATAGACCAATCCTCCGTGTTCATGGCATCAACCGGTGTAGATGGCACAAGGCATTGGCTAGCTGAGTCCACGTCGAGTATGACAACAATTTCTACCAGGCCAAATACATCAACTTATGCCGACCCAGTTTCACATGCATCGTGATAAATTACATGTCTGTATCTTGTTTTGAAAATAAATGCATAACGGAGACATAAATTTTACGTGAAAAAACCTTGCGGGAAAAAACTACGGGCGCTGACCGACAATGATCATTATTGAGGACTTTATTACAAACATAGAGGAATAACAGTGGAAACGTCACCCCTTCCTGTACGGTTTACAAGAGTATATATAGGAGATAAAAGGAAAGACTCCTAATAGGGAAAGACATAATCCTACTAGGAAACTAATCCGAACGTATTGTAGGATTAAATTTGGATCACATATTTAACAATCTCCACTTTGACACAAATTTCTTCTTGTAGCATAAAAATCATCAATCACCAAAAAAATATCTCATGTAGGTAAAATCACTACGTGCCAAATAGTCTCCAGGACTATACTGTAACACCAACTAAGCTTGAACAAAGCTTAAATTTAATAGCAGGAACTGGCTTACTCATCATATCAGCTGTATTATCATGAGTACTTACCTTAAGATCATCTTCAGCAATCACACCTCGAATAAAGTGATATCTCACATCAATGTGCTTTGTTCTCTCATGGAACATCAGATCTTTTGTAAGGCATATTACATTTTGACTACCACAAAATATATTAATGCAAGATATAACTCCATAAAGCTCAGTGTACAAATCTCTAAGCCAAATAGTGTAATGCCTCGATTTTCGTCTCGTCAAAAAATCTATTTCATTAAAATCCTATTTTTAAAAATTTGGTTCTTTGAATGTGTTTAGGATTTTTGTGCCAAAAATCTCACATGATTCATTTTCTTGTAAACCCAAAATCTTGATCATGGTATCATCTCCCAAAATTAAATTTCCATTATACGGATTTTTGGAGTTCGAGTTTTTCCTCCTAAACCTTTCCAAAAATTTGTATGGTTGAAATTTCGATTTTGGGATTTTAACCGTGTCGTCAAATAATCTCTCATTCATTCAGAGAGTCTAAAAATATTTATTTTTAGACATCGACCACCTGACAAATATTTCCTATACGTGTGCATATCAAAATCAATATTTCTGCGCACGTATCGACAGTCATTTCCTCTTGTTGAATTTAATTGCGCACCGACGGAACCGACAAAAACCGAATTTTTCCTTCAATTATTCTATTCCAAATAAAATTCTCGTGTTCGGATTTTGGAATCCGAATCGCGTCCTAAATCACTCCAATTTTTATCCGCTCTAAATTATTTTGTTTGAAGCTCTACTCGTTTCCTTCGTCGCAAATTATTATTTAAAACTAAAGCCCATCCAAACAAATTCTCTATTTGTCCAAAAATCCCAAACAAATCATTAGAATTTTTAGTCCAGTTACAATTCCTTTTACAAGTCCAAAAGTCCAAAAGGATATTCACAGCCACGGACAAAAATGTCAGTATACAAGCATGCACACATTTTCTCCTGTCTTCCTTATCCTTTTCCTTTTCCTGACACCCATTAAAACCCCCTGATACCCTATTAATCACATGAAAACAAAAAAGCGACAGCAGAAGGGAGTTTGTCCACGTCCATTTTTTCTTCATGGCAATCTCCTCGTGCTCCCTGTCTAATACTCCATTGCACCTTGCTAAAAAGGCTTAGAGGCAGTAGTCCACACCGAAAGCAAACACCATACCTACGCCGTCCCGCATCGACCGCTGTGCTGCCCTGCCATTGACGTCAGCCGAACAGGGCAGTCGGCCCCGCTCGACTGAGCCGCCCTCATCGGCATCCGCCGGCTGCGACAGCTGTAAAAGCCGTCATTTTCCGCTCACTGTCACTGTCTCTTCGCTATCCCAAACCAGTGGCTGCTGCCATCACAACGACGGGCTGAACGTCGTCGTCGTTTGGCCAAGCCGCCCGGGATGCCTCCCCGGCCGTCGTCCGGCCGAGCCGTAAGCCGCTTCGGCCTCCGCTCGGCCGTGCCGCCCCTGCCGAGCAGCCGGCCGCTCGAGCCGGCGCAACGCCGCTCGAGCCAACGCATTGCCACCCCTGGCCGTGCCGCGCGCTCGGCTGCGCCGAGCTTACCGCGCCATCGCGTCCGGCCGATGCCGTGGCCCAGCTCGTGCCGAGCCGCCTCGGCCGACCTCCTCCCTGCCGCGGGCATCAGCCAAGCCACGCGCCACCACCCTCCCCTGCCGCGCGCGCCCGCCCGGCCGCAGCCACCGCGCCGTCTGCGCGAAGCCATCCCCGCGACGCCCCCGGCCGCCGACCGGCCGCCGCTCCCAGCCGCGGGCCGACACCGCCTAGCCGCCGGTCGACGCCGCTCCCCGCCGCAAGCGCCAAAGCGGCCGCGCGCCGTGCCGCCCAGCTGCCAGCCTCGCGCCGCCTGCGCGCCATCCCCGCCGCCCAGACCGGCGCGCTGCCACGCGCCACTGGCCGCGCGCCGCCGCCCCTAGCCGCGCCGCCGCGCTTGGCCGCCGTGCCGCGCTGCGCCCCACCGCCGGCCCTCCTGCTCGCTCTCTCTCCCAGGAAGAACCAGAGAAGCAAGAGGAAGGAGAGAGAAGAAAGAGATAAGAAGGAAAGAGAAAAGAGCGGAAGGGAAGAAAATGAAGAAAAAAAAAAGAAAAAAGAAAGAGAGGTGGGACCCACCAGTGGGACCCATGTCTTATTCTCTCCCCGCGGGCCCCAATTGACCGAAGACTTTGAAAAAGTTTATGTCAAGTCCCTCACATTGTCGGGCCAAGCCCATAAGTCCTCCACAAGAAGTCTACAATATATTCCCCGTATTCATTGGGCCAACAGGCCTGATAAGCTATCCAGAAGTCCATAGTAACTCCCTCTTGTTTCCTCGCGCCAAGCCCAAGAAATCAGTCCACACAAAAGTCTGTAGTACATCCTCAAACAAAGTTCAGGCCGAAGCCCACCAGCCTAGCCCCATCTCCACCAAGTTCAGTTGACCTCCCTACCCAACCTCCTCCATCTCTAGGCTAAAGCCCAAGCCTTTCCAAAATAAAGTCCAAAATTCCCAAAATGCCTTTTAACAAATTCATTTCCACATTTCAGAAAATCCATTAAACTTCCAAAATTTGTATCTCCCCAACCGTAAGTCCAATTGACTCCGTTTAACTTTCATAATTTTTCTAAAAATAAGATCTATACAATGGCACAATTAATTTATAATAGTTATTATCTGCTTTATAGGGTTTTGGATTTTTTTCTCTTTTCGATCGCGTAGTAGACGTTTCGGAGTTGCAACAGACGCGGATTTTCTCGAAGATTTCAAGACCAACAATAAGGCAAGCCACTCTTCGATCATATTGCTCCTACTTTGTAAAATGCGTGTTGATTGCAAACTTGCATGTTTAGCGTACACAATTATTTTGATCGGCCATCAGTCTACGAGCACACGATCGACGGACCAACCTATGTAGTTGCAGTATTTTCCATAGGACTTTGTTAAACTTCATCCTTGTCGCTCCACCACAGCAGTACCTCGATACTTGCGCTCTCTGGGTGTAAGCATCCTTTTGCACCATTTGTTTATATCAGGTTTATACATGGTTATCGATGTGGAAAAACTTGGGTCGTGAAAGGTTTATAAAATCCGACTCGGGGAATTGGTGACTTTGAAAATAAAATGGTTTTATGGGAGAAAACTTGTGGTGCGAATCCTCTCCTGTGTGGTTTGGTTTCGTAGTCGTGCATAAGGACTGATTTCTTTGGGTTTTACATCCGAGCATCTCACAATACGACCACATGGGTAGAATGGGATGCCCCTAGATGAGTAACTAGCTAAAACATAGGTGTCCAGCATGTTGGCAGGTAAGGAGCACCGGTATGGTGGAGTTTACGGCAATCTCCTGCAGTGGGGATGTGTCGGGCGTCCATATGGTGGGGCTTGAGTAGATGAGGGCGTGAGTCTAGCCTAATGCTTGGTGGAGAGATCCCACCCATCTGTGTGACATGGGACATTTATGGTTTGGTTAGGAAAAGATTTTGTCACGAACTTCCGGTACCGGCCAGTATCGGTGTAAGCTTCGTGTCTTGTGGGTAAAGCGTATAATTTCTGTAGAGGTTTGATTGAACTGTTCGAACAGCCATGCCAACGGTCAAGGGTGAATGTGAGGTGATGCCCATAGCATAGATTTGTTTTTAAAACTTATTTAATAAATTGGTTCGTGGGATGGGAACCGTTACCAGAGTTCTTCTTTGTGACAGACGGTCAGCCTTTCGTGGTTGGGAATAGGCTTGTGTGACTTGAGGTGTTGTTTGGCACCATAGGGTCGAGAGGAGCGGTTTAGGGGCCGAGATGGCCAAGTTTGGGTTGGCTGGTCGAGAGGACCGGACCCGGAGTAGTTAACCATGAGACTTGGTTAACGGATGATTGTTGGAGAGAATGTTGGTTTATGTTTTAAAGTGAAAAGAAGCTAATAAAGAAGAAAGTGTTATGAATACTAGAATTTGACTTTCCCGCTCGAGTTGTTGCAAAGCAACTCATGGACAGATTGAGGTGAGACGCCTCTCTCCGAAGGAAAAGTTATTTTGAAAACTTACACTTAGACCTTTGAAAGAAAAGTGTTTTAAAATGATTTTCTAAACAAACTTAGTCCTTCTGTGAAGTTTGCATGTACACATTTTCTAGTGGCTTGCTGAGTACGAAAGTACTCATTCCCCCATTGTTGTTGTTTTTCTCCTCTTGGCTTAAGTTCAGGAAGAAGATGAAGGTTGGAGTTTCGTCCCTAAACCCAAACTACTGCCGGTGGATTTGGTGTCCTAGCTTCGCTAAGTTCCGCTGCTGCTGACTCTGATTAGAGGT
This sequence comes from Oryza officinalis, assembly GCA_008326285.1. Taxonomy (NCBI): domain Eukaryota; kingdom Viridiplantae; phylum Streptophyta; class Magnoliopsida; order Poales; family Poaceae; genus Oryza; species Oryza officinalis. The sequence goes on from BDMV01000010.1 coordinate 7,957,967, forward strand.
TGCAACTTAGGGATTACTAAGGTATATTGTATTTATTTAAATCTTGCATTGATTTATCATGTTACCACTGGTACTAGCATGGTTATCCTGTGACTGGTACCTGTTTTGCGGTTCCTTGGGAAAGCGGTTCGCCGTTCTCCTACGGCACGCCCTCCTTGGTGCCATTGGTATAGTGGTGCAGGGGCGAGGTCTGACAAATAGCTTCATTACAAGCTTCAGAAATAGCCATATACTCTGCTTTAGTAGTAGATAAGACGACAGTTGCTTGCAAATTTGCCTTCTAACTAACAACACATCTTCCAATAGTGAAAACATAACCTATGAGCGATCTTCTCCTATCCAAATCTCTAGTAAATTCTGAATCCACATAACCAATAAGTCCATCTCTAGATCTCCCAAACTGCAAACAAGCACTAGAAGTACCACGTAGGTATCTGAAAATCCACTGAACTGCATTCCAATGCTTTTTGCCAGGATTAGCCATGTATCTACTTACAACACTCAATACATGTGATAAGTCAGGACGAGAACATATCATGGCATATAAAAGTGAACCAACTACACTTGAATATGGAACTCTAAACATGTAAATCAACATCATAATTGGACTATGGACATAAATATAAAGATAATCTGAAATGTGCAGCTAAAGGAGTACTCACTGGTTTTGCATCATGCATATTGAAACGACGAAGAACTTTTTCAATCTAACCTTTCTGACTAAGATATAATTTGCCAAACTGTATTTCTCTAGTAATTTCCATATCAAGAATTTTCTTCGCTGCACCCAAATCCAGCATGTCAAATTCACTACTCAATTGTGCCTTCAATTTTGCTATCTCTTATTTGTCTTTTGCAGCAATCAATATATCATCGACATAAAGAAGCAAACATATAGCTGAATCATCAACAACTTTGAGATAAACACAATTATCAAAATTGGATCTTCTAAACTTCTGAGAAAGCTTGAATGAGTCAAAATCTCTTATACCATTGTCTAGGTGATTGTTTCAACCCATAAAGAGATTTCTTCAACATACAAAATAAGTTCTCTTTTCAAGGAGAAATAAAACCTTTAGGTTACTCTATATAAAAGTCCTGATGTAAAAATACAGTTTTAACTTCCATTTATTTTAGTTCATAACCATGCATTGCAACAATACTGAATGAAGTGTGAATTGAACTATGCTTCACAACAGGGGAAAAGATTCATTGAAATCAATACCTGGAATTTTGCTATAACCTTTAGCAATTAACCTTGCATTGTATCTTGCCTCATCAATGGGAGATATACTTTCCTTTTTTTTTGAAGATCTACTTGCAACAGATAGGTTTCTTCTCCTTTGTCAATTTCACCAATTCCCAAGTACGATTCTTTTCAAGTGACACCATATCATCATGCATAGCAGTTATCCATCTATTGCAATCATCAGAAATAATAGCCTCAGAATATTAAGAAGGTTCCGCATTACCTTCAATTTTCTCTATCACACTCAAAGCATACGCAACTATGTTTGCTTCTGCAATACATCTTTGAGGGGGTTTAGTATTTCTTTTTGACTTATCTTTTGAAATAGAATGTTTTGATGACTGCTTAACAGTAGAAGAATCTAAATCTTTACTAACAGTTACATCTTAGTTAATAGCAACATCTTCTTTTTTTAGTGCATTCCCTGAACTAATCAAGTGCTCCACCTACACACTTACTTTCTGTTGACTTTCAACAGGAATATTAGTAGAAGGTTTCTGTCACGCCCCGATTTTCGATCGGGATTAAAAATTGCCTAATAATACATTTTCCAAAAATTTAATTAAAATTTAAAGCAATTTAATGAAGTGAAATTGTGAGGGAAATTAAATTTTCCATTAAAAATTATGGCCGAAAATATTTTTGTAATATTCCTCGTGCCCTAAAGTACTCTCCAAAATTTTTCATGAATTTTTGGAGCTAAAGAAATAATTTTAAAGTGACAAAGTTCATTTAACTGATTAAATTAATGGAAAAACGAATTAAAAATGCCCCCTTTGTTTTGGGCCGTTTTCGGCCCAAAATTCTCTCTCCCGCGGCCCACGTGGCCTCCTTTCCACTCCTTCCTCTCTCCCTCCGGCCCAGCTTGGCCCGTTTGCCGTGCAAACGCCGCGAGTCCGGAACACCTCCCTCCTTCAACCTCCGGCCTCCCCTCTCTCCGCCATTCCCGGCCGCCATGCGCCCCCACGTCGCCGCCTCCCTCGCGGCCTTCCCGCCTCCTTCGCGCGTCGACCGGCTCCCGCCCGTGCCCGCGCCTCACTTCCCCCACCTCCCTGCGAAATCCGGTGCCCACGCGCCCCACGCCGCCGCTTCTGCACCCCCACCCTCTTCCCCCACTCCGCCGGCGATTCCGGGCGCCCCGGCCACCCTGCGCTCTCCCTCCTCTATAAAAAGCGCCCCGGAGCTCCCCTCTCCCGTTTCCCTTCCTCCTGCGAACTCGCCGCCCTCTCCCCCGTTCTCCACGCGCTCCGCCCGTGCGCCGCCGCCCGCCACCGCACTCCGGCCATACGCCGCCGCCGCTACCGCCCCCGTGCACCGCAGCTCCGCCTCCACCGCGCTCGCCGTGCTGCTCCGTGCCCCGGCCGCCACCTCCCGCTCGGCGTCCGGCGCCGGACGGCCATCCGCACCGCCGTCCCGAGGTGACGCCGCCGCCACTCTTTCCCGGCCACCTCCGATGCTTCCACGTCGCCACGCCCTCGGTGAGCACCCCCGTTCCCCCTCTCTTCCCTTCCTCCTTCTATCACATCCCGCATAGCGCGTCGCTGGCTGCCGCCGGTGGCCGCCCGCCGCCGCACCTCCTCGGCCGCGCCTGCGCCATCGGCCGATGGGCTGAATCGAGCCGCCCGCTCGGACCGGCCTATAGGCCGGCCTATTCCCCCTCTCGGCCCATTCATCCTTTTTCCGCGGAAGTCTACTTTGCATCCCCTATTCCCCCTCTCGGCCTAATTCCCCCTTCTCCCACGAAGTCTAGTTCGCGTCCCTTTTTCTCTCTCCTCCTTCTCCGTTGAGCCGCTGGCCCGATTGGCGCCATCTTCGCGAGGAGTCCAATTCTCCTCCCTCCTTTCCCCTTTTGGCCATCGGCCCATTAGCCCTATTCTTCACCAAAGTTTACATTGGCTCTCTCAGCCCATTTTTCAGTGAAGCCCATTGTCTCTCATCGGCCCTTTTGACTTTTTTCCGAGGAAGTTTATTTCAACTCCCTCGGCCCACTTTCCCTTCTCCTCGCAAAAGCCCATTTTGCCTCCCTCTTGGCCCCTCCATTTTTCTAGGGCCACCGGCCTATTTCTTTTAACCTTTTTGGCAAGCCTATTTTTCCTCCCTAGCCCAATTCCCGCTGCAAGTCTATTATACCTCCCTTGGCTCATTTCCATTTCCCTTTTTGCACAAGTCTAGTTTACCTCCCTCTCAGCCCAATTTTTCCCCTTTCCCCTGCAAAGTCCATTTCACCTCCTTTTTCTCTCCGGTTCGCCGAAACTTGTGTCGCCGACGCATGGGCCCCTTTTGTTTGGCCCGATCCTCACCCAGACCACGTGGCCGCCTGTGGCTTCGCCACGTCGGCGCTACCTCCTCCCTTTCGTCCGCCGTGGCCGCCACGTCAGCGCCACGTGGTGCGTCCGCACCCGTGCGTGCGTGGACTTGGTTCCCCGTGGACCGGTCGCCCCTTGACCCGTTGACACGTGGGACCCGTCGTTTCGGCGCCGATTCCCTTTGATGACGTCAGCGTAGTCCTTTTCTTTGTAAAATTAATTAATAATTGCGCAATAAATTGCTTTGATTTCCAGAAATTCATTTAAATGGCTCAAAGCTTCTAAAATTCATATCTAATTCATACGAACTCCAAATTGAGCCATTCAACTTGCAAAATTCATCTAAAAGTGAGCTCTACATGTTTGTTTACTTTTTACGTACTGTTTACTTGGTTTTTATTAGAGTTTTTCCTTGTTTTGCGTGCCAGCGTGTAGATTCCACCGTTTTGGAAGTTTGCGCTCGCGAGGAAAGGAGTCCGGAAGATTGTTTGAAGAAGCAAGGCAAGTCACACATTCCCCTTGAGCATGTTGTACCCATTTTATGAAATGTTTTACGTTTGCAAATAAAGTTCATGCTTTGCTAATTACATGGGAATAGGGTTTACCTATCCGTCCGCTTGTGCCATGTTTACTTGTTAAACCGTCATTTGTTAACTGTGGGTGATAATTTGACTAGCGTAAGTCACTTATGTTGACTTTGCTAGAATTATATATGCTTAGCCATACTTAATTACCACTAGCTCATTTAATGGGATAATTACACTGTTCACATTAGTTTCTAACGAGCGGTTCGCTCGAGACACCGGACCACGTTTTGTTGGTCGTAATTATCCAACTAAAATATGACTTAATGGTGGGCTATGGGTGCATGGTTTTTGTTTGTCGTGTCCATGGCAATTAAGGACCGGTTCATGGGAAAACCTGGAAGAATAACAGTGCTTACCACAAGCAAGAATGGGCAACTGCTGGATCTGTAGCATAGCTCTTCCCTAGTTGACGCTCCCCGGCAAGGGTGGGCGTGATGGAGTTAGGTCGGTTGGGGTATACCGGTTGATCGGCTATCGGATTGACCGCGACACGAGGGGGGGCTGCCCGCTGCTGGTTAAGGGAGCAGGGGCGAAACCTGAGGTGTGGTGCGCTTGGTTAAGAGGAGCTATGTGAAGGATCTTGTCACGATCACTCGCCATGGTGACGTGTCTGCGCGGACACGGTGACATGACGGTGGATTGTGTCTTGTGGGTACAGTTGCGCACCTCTGGCCAGAGAAAAACTATTCGAATAGCCGTGCCCGCGGTTATGGGCGATCAACCAGATTCACCGTGATTAGTCCCACATGCTTAATTAATTTGACTTAATGAACTGGTGTAGTTCAGGTGGAATGGTTGGGCCTGTTCAACGTGGTTGTAGCGTTGTTCAGTGGAGATTTAATCCTATCATAATTAAACAACTGTTTACTGTTTTAAAATATAAAGATTTGCAACCGCTTTTCTGCAAATAGCCACAAGCCTCCCTCTGTCTCCTCTTTGCACGTTTGCATCTTTGGTGTGGCTTGTTGAGTACGGTGGTTGTACTCAATCTTGCTATTTTTTCCCCCTTTTCAGAAGTTTAGTACTTCTGAGTTGAAGATGAAGTTAGAGGACCAAGGCTCAGACCCCAGTTGAGTTCGCCTGTAGAGTGAAGTTGAAGCCCCGCTAGGATCGTCTCTTTCCGCTGCTGTTTTCTTTTCGGTGTGTGGACTAAGTGCCTCTGTTGTAAGTATTTATCGCTTTATTTACGTTTGGGTCTGTTTATTAATTTGTCGTTTTGTGTACCCTGGTTGATGCCTGGACAGGGACTTAATACACAAAATGGTCTGGAAATTTGGGAAAATTTCCGGACGTGACAATTTGTGATGTAACATATCTGATTCATGGAAGACAACGTTTCTACTAATCACAACCTCTCTAGTTTCAGGACACCATAACTTGTAGCCTTTCACACCAAATGGATAACTAAGAAAAATGCACTTAATAGCTCTAGGTTCTAATTTACCATTATCAACATAAGCATAAGCAGTTTAACCAAATACTCTTAAGTCTGAATAATTTGCTGGGCAACCAGACCATACCACAATTGGTGTCTTCTTATCAATGGCATAACTGGGAGATCGATTAATAAGGTAACAAGCAGTGGGAATAGCTTCCGTCCAAAACTGTTTAGACAAACCTGCATTAGACAACATATAACGGGCCTTTGATATAATTGTCCTGTTCATATGCTCAGCTACACCGTTTTGTTCAGGTGTATGAGGAACAGTGTAGTGACGCACAATGCCTTCAGACTTGCAATATGATTTAAATATCTTAGAACAGAATTCTATCCCATTGTTACTACGAAGTATTTTCACCTTCATTTTAGTTTATCTTTCAACCATAGTCTTCCACTCTTCAAATTATCAAAAGTTTGATATTTGTGCTTCAAGAAATAAGACCAAACTTTTCACGAATAATCATCAATGATAGTCATCATATAATGAGCACCTCCAAAAGATATTTTACGAGCAGGCCCCCATAAATCAGAATGCACATAATCAAGAATATCTTTTGTAAAATGTATAGATGTGCTGAACTTCACCCTCTTATGCTTGACAAAGATACAATGCTCACAAAATTTGAGCTCCCCAATGCCTTCTTCATCTAACAATCCTTACTTGTTTAATTCTGCCCAACCAATTTCACTCATATGCAAGACGCATATGCCAAAGATTAGTAGCATCGGAATTAGATAATAAATCTGAAACTGTAGCAACATTACCTAATAAAGTTGTACCTCGCAGATGGTACAGGTCAGCAGTTTTAATATTAGCTTTCATCACAACAAGAGAACCCTTGGTTACCTTCAAAATTATGTCTCCACCAGAATATTTGTTTCCTTTGCGATCAAGAGTACATAAAGAGATGAGATTTCTCTTCAAATTTGGAATATACTATAGATCTGACAATGTTCTGACACAACCATCAAACATCTTGATCTGAATTGTTTCAATACCTGCAACTTTGCATGGTGCATTATCACCCATCAACACAGTATGACTTTGCACAGCTTCATAGAAGGCAAACCAATCCCTATTCGGGCACATGTGATAGGTGCAAGCAGTATCAAGAATCCATTGGTTATTAGTTTGTACACAACCAGCATAAGAAACAAATAATTATGCACCGGACTTATCATCAGTAACAACTGCGGTTTTACCTTCGTGTTCTTTATTACCTTTCGGTCCATAACTTTCAGTTCTCTTGTCTTTGTTCTGTAACTTCCAACACTCAAAGATATCATGTCCATCTCTCTTGCAGCATTTGCACGACTTATACCTGCCTTTAGACTTTGATCTCCCATGATAGCTACTTGAACTTTTATCTCTTGATTGGTTCTTTGTGTTCTCCTGTTGCCTGCCCCGAACAGTCAAGCCTTCTGCTTGTGAATTTGAACCTTTAGAGGGTACCATCTTCTTCATCTTTTCTTTGGTATACAAAGCTTCATAAACTTCATTTAAAGTAAAGTATCACGACTATAAAGAATAGAATCCTTGAAATTTGCATATCAGCTAGGCAATGAACACTATAAAATAAGATCTAAATTCTCTTCATCATACTTTACCATCATAGACTCAAGGTCAACAACACTTTCTTTGAAAGTGGAGAGATAATCCATCACAGACTTATCATCTTGCAATTTGTGCAAACATAGTTTTTGCTTCTGGTGCATCTTACTGGTCAAATCATTTGTCATGCAAATCTATTCCAGCTTCAACCATAGATAAGCGGCTGTCTTCTGCTTAAGCATCTCCTGCAAAATATTGTTAGATAGATGAAGATGAATATATGCTATAGCTTTACAATCTCTTTTCTTCTCATCGTCAGAACAATCATTAGTCCTCTTGTCAAATCTAGATAGCGCATCATCGAGGTCTTATTGTGTAAGGACAGCTCGCATCTTCACTTGTCATAGTGAGAATTTTGTTTCTCCGTCCAGGAGCGGTAGATCATGCTTCAAACTCGCTATAAAAATTAATCCTGGATCCACTGGTAAGAAATTGATGTAAACCTGGCAGAAACGCGAACCTTTGGGCGCACTTTCTATGTGCACGTAGCAAAGATGTAGATCTCCTGGTATACAAGCTTGGGTGTGCTTAGCAATTTTGCCTGTGAAAAATCAGCCTGACAGAAGCTCTCTCGGTGGATTTAATTTTCTCAGGAACCATGCGCTGGTGATGCCTTGCTGCTGTCTCGGTGTGGGCGGCTACGTCGCCTTTTTCCCCTGGTAAAAATACACCTACTCCATGTCGGACGTGATGAGCCAACAGAACTATTCGGCGGCAGAAGATCGATCTCGCCGAGGGCAACTCGATCTTGGTGACAGATCGATTCGACTGTATGAAAAACGCACGAAAACAGCGTGGGGTAGATCGGATTAGTCGGTGATGAACTGAACGGAACCGGCGGCTATGCGGTAGATCAAATCTACAATGCTCTGATACCATTTATTATGAAAATAGTTGCACAACGGAGACATGAATTTTACGTGAAAAATCCTTACAGGAAAAAACCACGGGCACCGACCGATAATGTTCACTATTGAGGAGTTGATTACAAACGTAAGAAAATAACAATGAGAACGTCATCCCTTTCAATACGACTTACAAAAGACTCCTAATAGGGAAAGACATAGAGTCCTATTAGAAAATTTATCCGAACATATTATAGGCCTAAATTTAGATCACATGTACCGTGAATGTATATGGCTTGTCTTGGTCCTATGTACACACGCAGACATCAAACATATGCGGCAAGGTGTACAGAGGAAAAATCAAAACGGTTTTATACAGAGCAGTGTACCTGGAGATAAATTGAGGCACAGAAGTAGGCCTACTCCGAGTACAAACCAACATAGGTAATTAGTGAATTGGTTTTTAAATTAATTTAATAATTTCGTAGATACATCCGGCATATATCTATACAGGTATGTAATATTTTGGATACAATTTACTGTACCTATTTCCAGATCAATAGTTTATTATGTTTACCCCAAACATATTTTTTTATATAATATCTATTATGCAAGTATTCCTTTATTAGGCCAACTACGGTCTAATACTATATGTTCGCTTTGTTTTTTCTATATAAATCATGCTTACTTATGTAAATATAGTATCCGATATTTAATCTAAATATGCTCATTATATCCTGATAATACTAGAAGATTTATATAATTTTTCGAGTACATACTCGGTATTCTCTATTATATATCTTGCCTTCTAGAAAATATTTTCAGGAAATAATCTAGGGTCTGCTTGGACACTGAGTATCCTAGTAGGCAGAGGTTGAGTATAACTACACACCTGGTTCTCGACCAGCATTGCAGCGATCCTCCCATCACCTCTACAAGTGGTCGAGTATGACTACACATCTGGTTCTTACCCAGCGTGGTAGAGATCTAACCAACTCTACAAATCTTCTATGAGTGGTCGAGTATGACTACACATTTTGTTCTCAACCAACGTGGTAGCGATTTCGCCAACTCTACAAATCTTCTACGAGTGATCGAGTATGACTACACATCTAGTTCTCAACTAGCGTGATAGCGATGTCGCCAACTCTACAAATATTGTCTGAGTGGTCGAGTACGACTACATACCTGGTCCTCGACCAGTGCTGTAGCGATCCTCCCACAAGCTCGGCGAGGGGTCGAGTAAGACTACACATCTGGCCCTCAACCAGCGTGGTAGCGATCTCACCAACTCTACAAATTTTCTACAAGTGGTTGAGTACGACTACATACCAGGTCCTCGACTAGCATTGTAGCGATTGTCATGCCTCGATTTTCGTTCGAGACTTAAAATCATTGAATAATGCATATATAGAAATTATATTAAAAGTTAAAGCAATTTAGCAAGTGAATTAATGTGGGAAATAAAAATTTCTTTTAAAAATCATGATTGTGAATATTTTTGTAATATTCTCCATGCCCTAAAGTACTCTTTGGAATTTCCCATGAATTTTCAAAGATAAAGAAATAATTTTAATAATAAAAATTTCATTTAATCAATTAATCAAATAGAAAAACAAATTAAAAATCCCCTTATTTGTTCTTGGCCCGTTTCTATCACAAGTCTATATTTCCTTCCTCACAGTCCGCTCCGCTTCATTCCTCTTTCCCTCTCAGGTCGGCCTCCTTCCCTCTCTTCTGCTCGGTCCGCTCGGCACATTCCTCACAAGTCCACTTTATCTTCCCCCGGCCTCCTATCTCCCTCTCTCTGATAGGTGGGACCGGTGGCCCCACTTGTCATCCCCAACCTCCGCTCACCCGGACCAATAACTACCCCGCCGCCACTCGCCCACGTTGCCGCCTCTCTCACGTCTTCCCATGTCCTCCACCTCCTCCCCACTCCTCTCGCGGTTTTCGATGCCGAGCTGAGCTGCCACCATGCCATGTTCGCCTCGGGCATGGTTCCGGCCTCCCGAGCCTCTAAAAAGATTCCCCGAGTTCCTAGTCCCATTTTCCCTATTCTCCTAAGCTCCCCTTGTGCCCTCAACCACCTCCTCGCGCCACATTCTCTCTCACGCTTCCCGCCACTGCTCTCCGGGTGGCAACTGCCACTGCCAGCGCCGTCACCACAACTCGCCACCACCGCCGCTAGCTTCGTGGGGCCAAGAGCTACACCAGCTGCCGCTCCGCTCCCCAATCACCACCGGAGCACCGCTCCTCGCTGCGCCACTCGAACTACCGCCACCATTGTCACCTCCTGCCTCTTCTTGCCGCCGGTTAAGGCTACCCCTCACTGCACCACTTCCACCGTCAGCTTCATCGAGCCTCGCCGTGCCTCGTCCGCCTGCCCACCATCGCCATCCATCATCTAAACCCCATCCTCTTCATGTGAGGTGAGCTCTACCACCCCTCGCCGGCCTTCGGCTGCACTTACTCGCCCCTCCGGTCACCTTGCGCTTCCCTAACCGCATCTTCAATTTTCCCAGGTCCCGGAGGTGCTCGGTCACCTCTTCTCCGTCGGCAAGCACTGCCGGACCGTCGTCCGTGCCACCTCCTTAAGGAGCGCCGCCGCATTCCCCGTAGCCGAGCTATTCCCTTCGCCGCCCTTCGACATAACAGCTCAGTAAGCACCCCATCACCCTCCTTGCCTTTCTCCGCCGCCTCCTATGTGCACCACAGCGCTAGATGGTCGCCGGCGGCGACCATCGTGCCACGAGCCCCACTCAGGCTTGCCCCCGCAGTCAGATTCACCCTCGGTGAATTCGGGTCGTCCGCATGGCCGCCTTGGTGCCGTCCCTCATCAGTGCCATGTTTGCGCCACCTCCCCCTGTCGGTCCGCCGTGGCCACCACGTGGTGCACCCGCGAACGGTTCGCGCATTGACCCGGTCCATCGTGCACTGCCCCGTTTGAGTCACCGACTGGTGGAGCTGTGACATCCTGGCCCAATTGGGATTTGACCTGTGTAGCTTATGAGAGCTATGTGCACATGTTTAGTACCACCTTGCTAGTTTAGCAAGAGTGGAACCAACTTATAAGGCCTCTTCCCTCCAACCATATCACTCCTGGGTTAACCCTTTTACATGAAGCAATGACGAAAGTGTAAGTGGGCCCGCCCGTCGGTTGGGCTGGGCTGCGCGGTTCTAGAGGGAGGGCTGTTACAGGAGCCCACTTGGCGGTGCCACCTTTTCCCCTTGGCTAACATCATAATTCATGGTAATTGTGCAATAAATCAAGTTAATTTCTATAAATTCATTTAAATAGCTCAAAATTTCTAATTCATAACTAATTCAGACGAAATCTAAATTGGGCCATTCAACTTGCAAAATTCATCTAAAATTGAGATCTACATGTTTGTTTACTTTCCATGTACTTTTTATTTGATTTTTATTTGGCTTTTTCCTCCTTTGGTCTGCCTGTGTGTAGAATCCGCCATTTCGAAAGATCGCATTTGTGAGGAAAAGAGTTCGAAAGATTGTTTGAAGAAGCAAGGCAAGTCACACATTCCTTAATGAGCATGTTAAACCTAATTTATAAGATATTTTACCATTTGCAAATAAATTGCATGTTTTGCTAATTACATGGGAATTGGGATTACCTATCTACTCGCTTCATCCATGTTTACTTGATATCCATCCTATGTCAAACTTTTGTGATAATTTGACTAGCTCGTGTCTCTTGTGACCTAGCTAGAATTATGTTATGCTTAGCTATGATTAATTACCACTAGCTCACATAATGGGATAATCACACTATCCTGACGAGCTACGAGCTCGAGACATTTGGCCATGTTTTATTGGCTGTAACTATACAACTAAAATATGGTTTAATGATGGGCTGTGGGTGCGTGGTTTTGCTTATCGCACCCATGACAATTAAGGACCGGTTCGCGGGAAATCCTACAAGACTTACCGTGCTTTCCACAAGCGAGCATGGGCAACTGGTGGACTTGTAGTATAGCTCGACCCTTTCCTAGGCACCGAGGCAAGGGTGGGTGTGATGGAGTTGGGTCAGCATGGGCTTACAGGTTGATCGGCTGCCGGATTCACCACGGCACTCGGGGGTGGAAACCCCAGCGTGGTTTGGATAGTTAGGGGAGAGGTATACGAAGGGTCTTGTCACGATTTCCCCATTTGTAGCACCATAGTGGTACTGGGGGCATGACAACATGTGTGGAATCGTGTTTTGTGGGTACAGTTGTACATCTCTAGCCAAAGTAAAACTATTTGAATAGCCGTGCCCGTGGTTATGGGCGATCAATCAACTTCACCGTGATTAGTCCCACTCTATTAATTAACTTGAATTAATGACCTAGTGTAGTTTAGGTGGTTTGGTTGGGCCTGTTCAACGTGGTGTAGCATTGTTCAGTGGAGATTTAATCTTGCCTTAATTAATCAATGGTGTTACTATTTCAACCATAAATGTTTACAACTGCTTTTATGCAATTAGCCACAAATCTTCCTTTGTCTCCCCTTGCACGTCTGCATCATTAGTGTGGCTTGCTGAGTACGATGGTTGTACTCAATCTAACTATTTCCCCTTTTCAGAAATGTAGTTCTTCTGAGCTGAAGACGGACTTAGAATACCAAGGCTTGTACCCCAATTGAGTTTTGACTGTGGAGTGGAGCTGAAGCCATGCTAGGATCGTTTCCTTTTCCGCTACTGTTGCTTTTTTTCAGTGTGAGGACTAAGTGCCTTTTCTGTAGGTATTTATGCTTTATTTTGCATTTGGATCTATATATTAATTTGTCGTTTTGTGTACCCTGCCTTAATTCCTGGACAGGGACTTGCACATAAAATATTCTAGAAATTTGGGTAAATTTCTGGGTATGACAAAGTGTTATTAGAGCCAACTCGACTGTAGGTTGAGCCAAAGGACAATTTTCTGAAAACCCTATTTGCAAAAATGTCTCCTCTCACCTTTTGGGAGTTCTTTGCAAAATTACTTGTCAAATTTCTCCGCTTTCCCATCTGACTCTTTAGCTATCAACCCTGGAGGACAAATGGAAAGCTTCATATGAAGACCAGTCAAGCCTCAAGCTCCAAGCAGGAGGAGCAGGACGGTCAGTCCCTAGTCATCGTTCCGCGAGAAACAAGTGAAGATTCCCCGGAGTACCTGAACCTAATCCTTCCCAAAATAGTAGTAGTGTTAGCTGCTAGAATGTGTGTTGTTTGCTTGTGTGTAGGTGTATAGGGATGTGACCATACTAGGTTGTTTGCTTAATCAACTTGAACAATAAAAGTCTACTCATATCATATCAGTAGGTAAGTGGGTTAAGGTCTTATCTTTAGTGCAACTCCTCTCATTCCGTCTATCCCTTCCACCTACAACAGATGGTTAACATTAGGTACAATGGCAGTGGATCAGGACCACAATAGTCTCATGGATTAACTCAAAAGCAACCACATGAACATTCCATCTCTACCTCTTGGGGATCCAACTCTAGCCCAAGTAGTGGCAAATCAGCTTCAAATAATAGCTATGATGATGCAGCAGATGCAGCGGCAATACCATCAGCAGCAGATGCAAGCGCAGGTGCGAGCCCAGATGCAAGCTCATATGCAAGCCGAGAACCTGAATTAGAGTCAAAGCTAGTATATTCCAGTGCAAGCACCTTTGACTCTTGTCCATGTACTGCCAAGATCCTAGAAGATAATCGCAGCTAAGCCACCATCAGGCAAGAGGGAAGGAAGCGTCACCTGCGACGATTGTGATGAGCAAGGTCATTTTGCAAGGAATTGTCCTTGGAAGGTGTATGCCAGGACACCGACAAAAGATGATATGCAGTGCCCAAAAAGTAACCAACCTCCAAGTCAGCGTACTAGTGAGAATTACGGTGTACTACAGTCAAACCCTTAGAAGAGAAGGACACTAGTATGGAAGATGGATGATGTCAAGAATATGATGATCACCAGCACAGAATTTTCACCAGAAGATGCAGCAAGGATACCCAAGCGTCCGAGAGGGAATATCTCTCGTGGTGCACGTCAGCTAACTCAGCACCTCAGGCTATATGGTTTGCCCAAGCCTGAAGATGAGGAATCAGAAGAGGTGTCCTTCGATGATGATGATGACGATGGAGAGATCTTTGAAGGTTTTAGTGAAAAAGAAATGGAGTTCCATGCATGCACTAGATGTGGAGAAATCGGACACACTACTAGCATGTGCAACCACACCTGCCACTATGGTGGAGACACCCATATGCCAGATGAATGCCCGATGGTCACATGTTTCTTGTGTGAGGGAATGGACCATGTGCCCAAGGACTGTCAGCTAAAGGTGGTCCTAGCTAAGATCAAGGAAGACCAAGGGACATCTCTGCAACTCATTTGTCAACCCATAACAGTCGGTAACAGCAGTAGCAATTATTTCATTCTTCAACCAACTCCAATCCCAATAGAGACCAATAGTGATCGCAGAAACATTGGAAACAAGGCTCATGAGCCCCTACTCACTCCAGTTCCTGCTGTGAGTGTGCAGACCTAGAAAAGTGCATATCGCGAACAACCAAGTCTGATTTGTTTCAATTGTCTTGGGCTAGGACAACGCCTCCATAAATGTCCACTTTCAAGACCAACAAAAATGGTCTGTTGTTGTTTCAACTGTGGAGAGACAGGTCATTTATCTAAAGGTTGCCCAATGCCAAAGCGCCAACATCTCCAAGTCATCAGCACTATCAGCAGCACCCCAACTGCTCAAGTTGCCTCAGCTGCAGCACAATGTGGCCAGATCTAGCCAAGGAACACTAGAAAGGCAAATGATACCAACTGTCATTTGAATGTGAAGCTTTCACCACAAAGAATTGTCATCAAAGGCACCAACAAAGGCTCTATTGTTCCACCACAAAATGCTCCAAAGCAATAGAACCAGCAACAGCCAGGTAAGCAATGCCAGGAAAACTGTAATCTACTCCATTTACAAAGAGAGAGTACACCCTTTCAGCAGCGCTCACAGTGAATGTCTCGAGCACCAATTCACAACACTGTCGCCAACACCAACATTGCACCTGATGTTGCTTCAACCTTGATGCCTAGCAATCAATCTCAGAAAAGTGGCACCAACAGCAAAAAGGCTTTGCCTGCTTCAGTTGTCGAGAACAGGGATGTTCCTCCCAGGAATGTCAGCACCCAAAACATTGAACCCGTTGGAACTCCAGCCGGCGAGCAATAGAGGAACAAGTCAACCAGGCCAGAATCCCAGGTGTGAAGGCTGTGCAGTCAAGACTTCTGCTAGTCATTTTTCCTTGTACATAGAAGTTTTATGGCAGCCTTGTAATAGGAAGGAAACATTGAATAAAGACTGAGTCAGTCAGTTTTCCTACTTATATGATTCATATTGTTTACCCAAAAGCGGATTGACATATGTACTCGACAGTGTCGCAAGAAACCTAGAGTTTCTTTTCTGCCAGTCTCATTTTTCTTGGGCACAAAAACCTAATTGCCAGCCAAGAAAAGAAATGGTTAACTAACGAAGTGAGAATGGTTTGACCGCAGTAACACTCCACATGGTGAGATCTGTCATAAGGGCAATACAAACGAAAACCCATGAGGATGAAAAGAGTGATGAAAATATTCGGGAATAACCTATGGGAAGAAAGAAAATCCTGGACATTCTTAAGGGCTAGAATAAGCTAAGTCTCAAAGGCAAATGTAAATGGTTGCTCACGAGGATGAAAAGAGGGAAGAAATATTTGAAAGTAATATTATAGAAGGAATGTCGAAACACCCTAACCTCAAAGTTCTTTGGAAATTAGTAATTGGTAACAACACCCTAGTGGTGTGAACATGCACCAATAGTGGTTGTTCGTAATTCAAGGCAACCATTATAATTTCCAGAAACCACTCAAGGTTTCTTGGAAGATGACATTGGAATTCTCCATCACCTATGCCTGAAGTAAACAGATGCAGATGTCAGGCCAAAAAAAATCCAGCTAACGGAGTATGCGACAGAAAAACTCTCTGGGTGAATCATCTCTACTCCAGAAATGAAAGTGAACTTGTTATGATCAAAGAGCAGAAATCCATGGTTGCCTCAAATGCGGTTTCCAACAGTTCTACAGATTCTAGATGGCAACTACAGAGCTTATAGCATATCAACCTGGAAGAACCAACAAGGGATTAGTGATGAAGTGAAATGGTGTATTGAGGGATTAACCTTTTGGGTATGATCTGTTAAGTGATCAGTGCTTATTTCAAAGAGATCTGCTAAGCAACATGTTCAGCCGGTTAACACCGAAGTAAGGCCAGAAGCAGAATAGTCAGGTCAGCTGTTACAGTTGGAGGAAAAGTTAATCAAGAGTCTGTATGCTATCAGCTAAACAAGAATCATTCTTATGTGGAACTTCCTGTCATCAACTGGGTGTTGAGTTCCAAGCCTTCCTGGAATGAAAAGTGCGCCTTCTTTGCCTCATTTCAATTGACCGATGAAGCATTAAGTATCAAAGTCAAGGTTCCATGGGAAATCAGGAAAGTTTGGTTATTCTTAAGGCTAGGGACTCAATGGTTTCACAGTCAGGCGAAAGCTCAACTACACTGGTAAAGTAAGCTTGAAGTTAAATTGGGTTTACCATGTAACCGTTTCGCTTGAAGGTTCAACCAACTGAAACAAATTGGGTAGTAATCGAAGAGATCGGTTGTTAGGTTTAGCAGAGCTAAACCAATCTCAAGCCATCAGATTGAGTTTTCATGTGTACCCGAGCTGCCGTGTCAACAGTTCAGCTTAGAGAAGCAGCGACCTAGAACCCCGCAGCCCAGATGGAAGGCAAATCAAGTGTCAGTTTTTCAGGGATTCTCAGGTTACCAAAAGCACCAATGTTAACAGCTCAGTCCAAGGAAAGTAAAATCCATCAACACTTGCAACCAAGATCAGGGTCAGACCAAGCAGAACCAGTCAATGCAGTTTTGGGAAAGTAACAGAACACCAAGCTTGATGCATACCAATTCAGTCATGCAGGTTTGGTCAGCCAGTCAATCAATTGGAATCAGAAAGAAACAGCGAAAGTCAGCAGACCAGTCCAACATCACCCTACAATCCAGAATCTCGGGATGAGATTCATATAAGGGGGGTAGATTTGTCACACCCCGATTTTCGTTTGGGATTTAAAATCATTAAATAATGCATTTCTAGACATTATATTAAAGGTTAAAGCAATTTAGAAAGTGAATTAATGTGGGAAATAAAAATTTCCTTTAAAAATCATGGCTGGTAATATTTTTGTATTATTCTCCATGCCCTAAAGTACTCTCTAGAATTTCCTGTGAATTTTCAGAGCTCAAGAAATAATTTTAATAATATAAAGTTCATTCAATCAATTAGTTAAATAGAAAAAGAAAATTAAAATCACCTTCTTTGTTCTTGGGACGTTTCCGACCCAAGTCTGTTCTCCCTCCCTCACGTCCCGCTCCGCTTCGCTCCTCTCTTCTCCCTCTTGGGCTGGCCTCCTTCCCTCCCTCCCGCTCGGCCCCTCCCTCACAAGTCCACTTTAACTCCCCCTGGCCTCCTTTCTCCCTCTCTCTGACAGGTAGGACCGGTGGCCCCACTTGTCATCCCCAACCTTCGGCCACCTGGACTAGTGCCACGCCCCGATTTTCGCGCGGGATTTAAAATCGTTAAATAATGCATTTCTAGAAATTATATTAAAAATTAAAGCAATTTAACAAGTGAATTAATGTGGGAAATAAAAATTTCCTTTAAAAATCATAGCTAGGAATATTTTTTTAATATTTTCTCCATACCCTAAAGTACTCTCTAGAATTTCCCGTGAATTTTTGGAGCTCAAGAAGTAATTTTAATTATACAAAGTTCATTTAATCAATTAATTAAATAGAAAAACAAATTAAAATCCCCTCCTTGCTCGTGGGCCGTTTCCGGCCCACTCCTCGCCCGTGCGTGGCCGTCCATTGCTTGGCCCACGACACCGTCCTTGTCGCTCCGCGACCATTCGTGGCCCGGCCCGTGATGCGCAACTCACTTGGCCTTCCTCCCTCTCTCCCCTCCCTCCACGTCTTCCACCTCCTTCACCACACCTCTCGTGAGAACTGGAGTCGAGTCGAGCCGCCTTCACTCCACATCGCCACCCCTCTCCTGGCGGCCGTTGCCACCCCTTCCCATGCCGCTCGGCCACGATCTCTCGCTCTCGGCCCTATAAAAAGATTCCCCGTGCCCTCCTTCCGTTTTCCCAATTTCCCCAAGCTTGTTGCTTCCTTCCCCGCGCTCCCCACGCCGAGCTTGAGCTACGCTGCTCACCGGCACTCTCTGGCAGGCCGCCGCCGCCGCTCTAGTTGCCGTCGCGTTGCTCCATCACCTCTGCTAGCTTCGTTACTTCGAGAGGAAGCCCAACTGCTGTTTCTTTTTCTCCCGTCACCGCCAAAACCTCGCATGCACCGCTAGCTCGAGCTCTGCCGCCTTCCCGCCAACTCGAGTCATCGTTTGTCGCCACTTGGGGCCGAGCCGGGCTGTGGCATCACCACCGCCACCTTCCCCAAGTTGTGGCCATCCCCTTCCGCCGCTCCCCGCTCCTGAATTATCACCGAAGCATCGTCCTCATGCCCGACCCGAGGAGCGTCGCCATCTCCCACGCCGCTGACCGCTTCTTTCACCATTGGCCACTCAATGAGCACCCCTCTCCCTCTCCTCGCCCTTCTCCATTACCTCCTGTGCTCACCGCCATGCCAGTGGCCGCCGTCGGCGACCGTTGGGCCGCGTGCTGCCGCTCCCCGGCTACCCGGCCGGCAATCCCCCCTCCTGCTTGCCCCCGCCGTTTGATTCATCCTCGGGTGAATCCAAGCCGTCCGCGTGGCCGCCTTAGTGCCAACCCGCGTCATCGCCATGTCGGCGCCACCTCCGCCCGTCGATCCGCCGTGGCCACCACGTAGATGACACGTGGTGCCCCGCGGATGGTGCGCGCGTGGACCCGGTCCACAGTGTGCGACGCCCTTTGAGTCATCGACTAGTGGGGCCCACTTGCCAGCGCCACCTTTTTCCTCGGCTAACATCATAATTCATATTAATTGCACTATAAGTCATTCAACTTGCAAAATTCTTCTAAAATTGAGCTCTACATATTCGTTTCCTTTCCATGCATTATTTATTTGGTTTTTATTAGGGTTTTTCTTTGTTTTGCGTGCCAGCGTGCAGATATTGCCATTTCAGAAGATCGCGTTTGCGAGGAAAAGTGTTCGGAAGATTGTTTGAAGAAGCAAGGCAAATCACACATCCCTCCCTGAGCATGTTAAACATTATTTATAAAATATTTTACTGTTTTCAAATAAATTGCATGTTTTGTTAATTACAAGGGAATTGGAATTACCTATTTGCTCGCCTGTGTCATGTTTACTTGATGTCCATCCTTTGCCAAACTTGGGTGATAATTTGACTAGCTCGTGTCTGTCCTATGACCTAGCTAGAATTATGTTATGCTTAGCCATGCTTAATTACGACTAGCTCACATAATGGGATAATCACACTATTTACTTTAGTATCCTGATGAGCTGCGAGCTCGAGACATTTGGCCATGTTTTATTGGTTGTAATTATACAACTAAAATATGGTTTAATGGTTGGCTGTGGGTGCATGGTTTTGCTTGTCGCATCCATGGCAACTAAGGACTGATTCGCGAAAAATCATGGAAGACTTACCGTGCTTACCCCAAGCAAGCGTGGGCAACTACTAGACTTGTAGTATAGCTCGACCCTTTCTTAAACACTGAGGCAAGGGTGGGCGAGATGGAGTTGGGTTGGCCTAGGCTTACAGGTTGATCGGCTGCCGGATTCACCGTGGCACACGGGGGGTGATCAACTGTTTTACTATTTTTAACCATAAATGTTTACAACTGTCTTTATGTAATTAGCCACAAATCTCCATTTGTCTCCCTTTGCACGTCTGCATCATTGGTGTGGCTTGCTGAGTACAGTGGTTGTACTCAGTCTTGCTATTTCCCCCTTTATAGAAGTGTTGTGCTTATGAGCTAAAGACCGAGTTAGAAGACCAAGGCTTATACCCCAGTTGAGTTCTACTTGTGGAGTGCGGGTGAAGCCCCGTTAGAATCGTCCCCTTTTCTGCTGGTGTTGCTTTTATTTCGGTGTGAGGACTAAGTGCCTCTTCTGTAAGTATTTACGCTTTATTTTACGTCTGGATCTATATATTAATTTGTCGTTTTGTGTACACAAAATAGTCTTGAAATTTGGCTAAATTTTTGGGCATGACAACCGTAACCACCCCATCGCCACTCACCCACGTCGCCACCTCTCCTGCGCCTTCCCGCCCACGCACTCGCATCCAAATCGTGTGGGACTGTGTCCCCTTCACGTCCTCCCCCACTCCTCTCATGGTTTTTGCCACTGAGCTGAGCCGCCACCACCCCACGTTGCCGCCCTACTCCACCGTGGCCGTCCGCTTCCCCCGGGCATGGTTTTGGCCTCCCGAGCCTATAAAAAGATTCTCGGAGCTCCCTCTCCCGTTTTCCGTATTCTCCTGAGCTCCCCTTGTGCCCTCAACCACCTCCTGGTGTCGCGTTCTCTCTCACGCTTCCCCCCGCCGCTCTCCAGCTGGCAACTGTTGCCGACAGCACCGCCGCCACAACTCACCACCATCGCCGCTAGCTTCACGAGGCAGAGAGCTACCCCAGTCGCCGCTCCGCTCCCCCAATCACCACCGGACCACTGCTCCTCGCCACGCCACCTGAACCACGGTAGCCATTGTGCCCTCCGGCCAATTCTTGCCGCCGGTTAAGGCCACCCCTCCCCCAGGATCGTCCCCTTTTCCACTGCTGTTGCTGTTGCTAAATGCCTCTTCCATAAGTATTTACGCTTTATCTTACATCTGGATCTATATATTAATTTTTCATTTTGTGTACCCTGGCTTGATTCCTGAACAGGGACTTGTACACAAATTAGTCTGCGAGTGGTCGAGTACGATTACATGTCTGGTTCTCGACCAGTGTTTGTAACGTTCCTACCATCATCATGCATTAATCTATGTAAGTTCTTAATACAAATCAAATGTGCAATTTTTATCCGTTGATCATCTTTTCTCATATCGCTACTAGTTGAAGTCGTTTCTTATCGTCCTGTTACGTTAAGTCTGACTAGTCACTGGATTCACTTAACCTTGGCCGAGAACGCTTGGTACGATTGGACTAGTCAGGCTACTAAGGATTAAACGACCATGTCATACTTGTCATGTCAGAGTACCCACTATAACGTATTAACTAGTCGTATAATCAGGAATTAGTTTTCCCAATTTTGTGACTGGGGGCCAGAAATTTGATTCTTCACCTTAGTTTGTTATGAGATTAAAGCTATTTTTATGAAAAACTTTTCATAAAACTAGCTGGGGGCTAGGGAGAGTATACAAACTCCGTTAAGCTGATGATAACTCTGGTGAGAGTACTCGTTTATTGTAATACATAGAATTTATTTTTAATATTTTTTATTCATATCATATTACTCCTAAGCGTTTGCTTGGGGGCTTTCTATCTAATAATTTATTCTGAGAATTGATTTCAGAAAAATCAGATATCAAAGCCATTGGTCTTCTTGAGTAACAAAGACTAGTTGGAGGCTTTTTAGTAGTCGACATCTTGTCTTCACATAATAAAACTCAAACTGACAATTATTGTACTCAATTAACAGACATTTACTGATCCCAAGACACACAGTACTCGAAATTTATTTTTGATTAGATGGATGCTGAATAGTGAATTCAAGTTCAAGTCGAGTTCTTTGTCTAGGAGAAGAGAAGGACTTTGTCACGTACTCTGCACCTACAAGGACTACTCGGATCGTATTCGTACTTGTCTCCTTAGTTTTACTTAGACAAGGTGACATCCGAGGGTAGAAATACAAGACCCCTAGGAGGAAAGGGGGAGGGCCATAACGTGCCACGTTAGAATACAAGCCAATACATATCTAGACAATCTGAGGCAAACCAAGACAGACCCAATATATAGCCACAAAGGCCAATATAAGGGATCTAGCGTTATCTCCAATCTCGCCGAGTTCAAATTTGAGGAATAAGACTACACTAGCGGTCGACTACGTGTGAGAGCTTCATGTTGCCAAGCCGACGTCGACTAGATTAGATCATCCCAAATATTATACTCATGTGATATCGACATATAAAGGCAATATCGGCTTTGGCCAATAGGAGTAAGGCTATTACCTATTAGTTAAAGGGCCAAAATCTGTACAAAAATCCCTGTCTCCTCTCTCTTTTTACCTCAATCTCGCGTATACCCTTATTCCAACTATTCCCATGCTCTACAAATACCGTGGTCAGCGTATAGTCCATCGACAGGTATACCTCCTATATTTTTTGTATTTGTGACCGTCAAGAATACCATATACCCGTCTTATACGGAAGGGTATATGCGAGTTTGGTTAATTTTACAAATAAAATGGAAATTGTTTTCCTTTGTTGAACTCTGATCCATGTACTACAAGGTCTTATCAGCCTGTATCCATCCTGTTTGGTGTTCTAAGTTCTACTTGAACAAGAGGTTAATTCTCCGTATAAGTATAAAGCTTCTAGGTGAGGACATCGAATTATAAACCATAGATACACGCCTCGTCGAGATTCTGCTAGGAGGAAACCCATCGTATAGTAGCCGACTCAAGGTAGTCGGATTCATCTAGTCGAAATTAGTTAGTAGGTTAGACTAATTAGCTTGCTCCTCTTTGTAATTGGTGTAACTTATCCCAGTAGCTATCCGTATAAACTGGACTATAGTTATTATGTACCTTAGGTCCTGTATCGGTATAAAAATCACTGTCTCATGTTTTATTTATTTATTGTTTCCGATTTCGCATATACGCTGATATGAACCTACTATACATCCCTAAAATATCGTTGTCGGGTCAATGCCTTCTTTAAAAAATTACCATGAAAGAAAGATGTAGTGACGCTCACTAATAAAAATAGATTATCACATCTCATGTGGAGAAAAGTGAGTAAATTTGGTCACCTATTTATATAACTAGAATATCGGCGCGCTTTGCTATTTAACCTGTATAGTATTAACGTATAGCAATATATAAATTTTAGTTAGATGAAAGTTTTAAAAAAATTAAGGAAAATAAAATTTACCAAAAAGATACTATATAGATCCTAAAAATTATTTTTAAAATCGAAACACAAATCTATTTGCACTCAACCCGTAGTTTCTTTTTCTCTCTTCTTCCCTTTCCTAACTTATAATTTTTTCTCTCAAAAAACACGGTACAAATGAAGACGCTCATAACTCACACACACTCACCCTTATAAACACATACACACATCCTACCCCTATGAGCACATCCGAAAGACTGGCTCAGCATATCTTAAGATTGGTAAAGTCACCACGGGTACCTTGCTGTCAACGGGAACATCGCCTGTCACTGGAAGAATAAATAGTTGTAAATACGAGCACCCATGTGAAGTCTAAATCTTGAACCCGGTTAGGATGGTTCCACCACAAGAAACATAAAGTGAGCAATGCTAACTTCGCTATATTTTTCTTTTTTTCATAATAGAGTAGTTTTTGAGAGTTTGAAATGATTTTTTCTCTTGTTTTTTATCATTAATCTTCTCTTGCATCAATACTTTTTCTCTTTTGTTATTTGCTTTGAAGCTCAGTCGAGCGCAATCATTTAGAGGGAACACATGTATCATTAGGAATTAATCTAGAATTCCCCGCAGAAAAAAAGAATTCATCCTAGAATTATGAATTTTGATCCTATTTTTACATTTGAATTATATACTATATAAAATTATTACGGCTTATTTCTATACCTTTAATTTTATTGTTTATTATTTTTCATTATGTAGAAATACACAATATCAATATGATGAGAATACTTGCTTTTTTTTCTGGTAGTAGATTAGTTTTTTTTTCCAAAACCTATAACCAAAGATAAATGCAAGTGTGGAGTATGATACTCTACATTAGGTCTACGTGATCTGCTCCAGAACCGAGTACCATAGAAGCAAATTACTCGTCCATCCAAAATATTGCTACTTCTATACTACTTCCCCCACACCACGATTTATTTTTTTCACCCAATCTTATTCCAAACACCCTACCACTTATCAACCGCCTCCTCATTTAAGGAGGGGCATCTCAAGAAAGCTAAGAGCCCGTATAATTCTTTCGTTCATCCTTGATCTAAAAAATAAGAGCTAAAAGTGCGTTTATTTTAGGGTAAATTTTAGATACTTTGACAAAATTATGATTTACCCATATTACCACAAAACTAAAGATTTAGGAACAATTTTATGACAGAAGTGTAGATTTAAGCCATTGCATCTCAAAAGTACAGATTTTGTATCATTTTTTTTAATAAAACTATAAATTTTAGATGTGCTATCCCTACACCTATTACCATGGTAAATTTTTAAAATGTATAGTTTTGTTAAAAAAGATTACAATAAATTTGTAGTTTTAATTATTTCAACCTGTAAAAATGTGTAGTATATATCAGAAATTTTTAAATAGTATGATAAAAAAGATCACAACATCAGGCATCGCATATCCTGTCAGGTTCTTCATTTTAATTATTTCTGTAATCTTTTTTCACACAATCTATCAGGTTCGTAAAAATGTGTAGGACTTGGACAGGTTGAAATGGTGGGGACTTGGACAGGTTACAGCAAATTTTTAAATAGTATGATAAAAATGTGTAGTATTTATCAGAAGTATTTCTTTTTCTTCATTTAATTATTTCAACCTGTCCAAGTCCCCACCATGCATCATAGCCTAGTATTTTAATTATTACAGACACCTAAGCCGGGCTCACGCGGACGGAGCGCTCATTGTGTGGGCATTCGGTCGAGACCGACATTTCGGTCCGGTTTCTTCGGTCTTAAAAAAGTTTGGTCTTTAGAAATTGGAAACCGAAGTTGCTTGAAGAAACTTATGAACCAACAGTTCGGTTAATCGATATCTTGGTCTCCGTCTTTGGTGACCAACTAGACCAGACCCTCCTTTGCCGCACTGGACTGCAGAGGGGCAAATATGCAGTTGCGGTTCCAGGTAAGGACTAGGGATGAGGATAAAAAGAACGTTTGTACAAGATGCTTGTCACAACAGGCTACTGAAAAGTCACAAGCATACACATGCAACTATTGCTATTAAGGACAGAAATCCAGATCGGAGAAAAAGGATTCAATCATTCAAGAATATGTGTTACAAACCTGAAAGAAAAAATTGAAGGATTGACGCACATGCGTCAGCTCAATTTCTCGCTCGCGCGCCAGCAAGAGCTAACGCGTCTACCTTGGATGTGTTTTTTTTCGATTTTTTCGTGATTTTTTTAATGATTTTCAACTCAAATTTCGAACTCAAATTTCAAAAATTTTCATTCGAAATTCAAAACTCTCAACTTAAATTGAAAAAACTTTTAACTAAAAATTCAAAACTTGAATTAATCTTGACCTAAAAGTTTTCAAATCTGCACTTGAAAGTTTTCAATTCTAGGTTGAAAGTTCTCAAATCTTAGTCGAAAGTTTTCAATTCTAAGTTGAATGTTTTCAAATCTGAGTCGAAAGTTTTCAAATTGAGTCGAGAGTTTTGAAATACGAGTTGAAAGTTTTAAAATCTAGGTTGAAAGTTTTTAAATTTGAGTAAAAACCTTTCAAATCTTAACTCGAAAGTTTTCAAATACGAGTTGAAAAGTTTTTGAAATCTTGAGTTGAATGTTTTCAAAATTTCAGTTGAAAGTTTTTGAAATTTCAATCGAAAGTTGAAAATTTTTAGAATTTAATTATTTTTATTTTTATTTTTCAGTTTAAAGTTGTAAATATTTCAATAGAATTTTTTTATTTTTTAAAAAAAATTAGAGTTGGCACACTTGTTAGGATTATGGATAAGGCATACCTCTTATCCTTGGGGTTATGAAGTATACGAATACAGCATACCCTTAATTATACGAGAAGGTTACCTTAATACTATGGAATTTGGCTAATACATAGGGAATTTGTATCCTAGATAGAAGGTGTTAGAGTCCTATTCGGAGGAGATACAAACTCTATGATCTTGTATGGCAGAAATACTCTCCAAGTTCTACTTGGAGGCCAAGGCAATCTGTGGTATAAATACAAGGCCCCTCAGGGGGTACAGGATCATTGAATCATAGAAAAGCCACCGCCATAGCAGAAGCAATCTGGAGGACTTTGAAGATAACTCGTCGATTAGATCTCGTCGAGACGTTCTCGCCAGGTATGTCGTCGGTACTTGGTACTTTCTGTTGTTCTCTAATGTAATCTTTGTGGTTCTCATCATAATTCCATATAAACTGGAGTAGGGCTATTACCTTATGAGGGGCCTGAACCAGTATAATCCTTGTCTTTGTGTGCTTGATGTCATTTCGTGTAGATCCTTGTTCCAACGTATCCCAATACCCTCAGAATATGGTCTACGGATATAACTCGTCGACAGTGGCACACCAGGTAGAGGGACTTAGTGCTCAAGGTTTCGCCGAGATGGCTTCAAGCTCAAGGCCTTCCGACAACAACATCCACATTCGTCCTGGCCTAGGAGATCCTACCTCGCCGGCATTCGTTTGGACTCAAGTCGGATCCATCACCTTTCCTATCTTCGCCACGACTCCAATCTCGCCTTCCCTAATACTAGTCGGGATCAAGAACGAAACCGCGAGGACGATAGAAAACAACCCTTCGTTAGCTGTTCCTCCTGTCCAGTCAGAAAAGCGGAAGCCAATTACTTCAGCCCCTCGAAGAACTCCTACAGTGGCCAAGCCCCAGACATCTATTAGGGGCTAGGTGCCGACAAGAAAATCTCCTCCAAACCACCACATCTGGTGTTCGATCCACAAGACATCCCAGCACTCTCTGGTCGAATGCCGAGTAATACTTCAAGTGAAGGCTAAACTCGATGCTCACAAAGATCGACATGTCTAGTGCCCGATCCACAAATCGAAAAGTCTGTGTTCCCTGCTGTCCTATCCACCAAGATCGAGATCAACCTCGAGATGCATCGGTGAACAATAGCAAGATGGGAACCCCAGATCATCTGGTCGGATTCATTGACAACGATCCTTGCGAACCTTTCGTTCTTCACAGCTTGGAATCTTCAGGATCCAACTACCCACGTGAAGTGAACATGATTGAAGGGGTCATCAAGGATAGACGTAAAGAGGGTGAGGTTCATTCAAGAGAAGAGCCGCTGCTCCTACTGCGTCATGTCAACCCATTGAGCTGGTTCGGACTACTGCCGAATACCTCACCTTGGTCAACTCGTTACTGAGGCAAACTCCGTTTGACCCAGTAACCTATCCGAAAGCAGATGACTGGGTCAGACGGGTATAGTCAATGGTAGCCAACCTCTACTTTGCCTTCTTAGCCGCGGCCAAATCAAACCCCCAAGGTCCTTCTCGAGATCCTCGTCCATGTGGTCGAGATCGCGCATTGGAGAACGACGCTGCCGAGGACGCTCTCAGTCCACACCCCAGCCGAGATCCGAGCGCAATCTTCGAAACGCATCACCGAGAAGGCAACACAACGAACCCCCTCTGCATCAAGACAACTGCGATCTTCGCAATCACTTGAATAGGCGTAGGCGAGAGCGATGAGATTGAAACGATATTGACCACCGCCAACCTCGTGCACCTCGCGGAGGAAACAGAAGGAAGGACGACAACGATAACCGAGAAGATCACAACAATGATCGAGATCGTCCAGATCGTCAAGGTCAACAGGGCGAGAACGATCAAGGTCGACAACACCATGATGACAATCAACGACGACGGAACTCGTGATCCCCAAAATCCAAGAGGGACCACGGACGAGGCCGTAGGTTAAGGGGCCGCACCCCTGACTACGATAATCCTTCGTCGTCATCATCGTTCAATGGAGGCGATTCTCGTAGGCCACGAGGACGTCGTCCACCCTTTATACCGGGAGGCGGATGTCGGGCTTCCACACCTACTTTACGAGAGGTGCGATGGCCAAAAAAGTTCTGTCCTGTTGCAGTAGAAAAGTATGACGGCAGTACTAATCCAGAGGAGTTCCTGCATGTGTACTCTACAGTTCTCTACGTGGCCGGCACAGACGATAATGCGTTGGCAAACTACTTGCCTGCAGCATTGAAAGGATCTGCTCGGTCATGGCTGGTGCACCTCCCACCTCGCTCGATTTCTCCCTGGGAAGACCTATGGCAGCAATTTGTCGCCAACTTTCAAGGAACATACAAGCGGTAGGCGGTCGAGGACAATCTACACGCCTAAGCAGAACCCAAGTGAATCCTTAAGGAACTATATACGGTGTTTTAACGAATGCTGGAATACGATCCCCGAGAACACCGACGCTTCTGTCATATGCACGTTCAAGTCAAACGTCCGAGATCGATACACCATCCAAGGGCTGGCGACAAGGCGAATCACTTCTACCATGAAACTGTTCGAGATGATCGACAGGTGTGCTCACGCAGACGATGCCCTCAGGAGGAAAGACAGAAAATGCAAGGTGGTCGAGGAGAAGCAATCGGCCAATAAAGAAGTACCGAAGTCTACTTAAAAGAAAAAACAAAATCGCAAAAAGGAAGGGAAGCGTAAAGCGGAGACAGAGGTCCTCGTTGTAGAGCAAGCAAATCCACCCCCAAAGTGCCCAGCCCTTCAAGGCGATGAACCAGTACGACAATGGTGTCCAATACACAAGACTGGTACACATACTTCGGAGGAGTGCCAAGTTTTTCAAAAAGCATTGGCAGAACAGCTTGCCCTCGAAAAAGGAAAGCGAGTTCGCGTGGTCGAGAGGAGCACTGATGATCTCTCGTCCGACAACAAACTTGTGTTCCCAGACTTCAACCTAGATGTAGCCCATATCTTCGATGGTTCTACGATGTACAACTCTAAAAGAGAGTATAAGAAGGTAGAACACGAAGTCTGCTCTACTTCACGAGGAGCTGCTACCAAGATGAATTGGTCCAACAAGAAGACTGAGTTCTCGGAGGCCGACCATCCCACAACAACAATCATGCCAGACCGGTATCCGATAGTAGTCGAACCCACTATTCGGAATATCAAGGTGGCACGGGTCTTCATCGACAGCGGTAGCTCCATCAACCTCGTCTTCGCCAGCACCCTCGACGCAATGGGTATCCCTAGAAGCGAGCTTATACCTTTGGAACAGCCCTTTCAAGGGATCACCTCAGAATCATCGTCAAAACCACTGGGAAGATCACGCTAGCCGTGACGTTCGGCCAGGCCAACAACTTCCGTACATAGTAGATCACCTTCGACGTAGCGGAGTTTGACACTGCCTACAATGCTATCCTTGGAAGGACTGCCCTCGCGATGTTCATGGCAGCGTCCCACTACACGTATCAAATTCTCAAGATGCCAGGCCGAAAAGGGACAATCACGATCCCAGGAACACGAAGGTAGCGGTACAAAACGACAAGATGAACCTCGACATGGTCGAGCATACTCCCCCTCCACCCGCCGCTACGGAGCCTCCCCGAAAAGTGAGTAAGCCCAACATAGCATGCAAGCCCGATGGCGCAATCAAGGTCATCCCGCTGGCTAGTAGCAACCCTGACAAGACAGTCAAGATTGGGGCAATGCTCGACAGCACATAGGAACTCGAGCTCGTCACCTTCCTGCGCGATAATGCAAATGTGTTTGCTTGGCAACCATCCGACATGCTCGGAGTCCCTAGGGAGGTGATCGAGCACAAACTAATGCTGTGCCCCGATGTCAAGCCAGTCAAGCAGAAGCTGAGGCGGTTCGCACAAGACAGAAAATAAGCTATTCAAGAAGAGCTAGACAAACTTCTCAAGGCTGGCTTCACCATAGAGGTCCTCTATCCAGAGTGGCTTGCTAATCCAGTGATGTTGCGCAAGGCCAACAGCAAGTGGAGGATGTGCGTAGACTTCACTGACCCCAATAAGGCGTGCCCCAAGGACCACTTCCCTCTTCCTCGCATTGACCAACTGCTGGTTGTTAGTTGTTGAGTTTCCTCGACGCTTACTCCGGCTACCACTAGATCAGCATGGCCAAAGAGGACGAAGAGAAGATAGCGTTCATCACGCCCTTCGGTGTTTTCTGCTATACCAAGATGCCCTTTGGATAAGCAACACATACCAGCGAGAGATCAGGGGGCTTTCGATGACCAGATCGGCAAGAACATGGAAGCGTACGTCGATGATGTCGTGGTCAAAACGAAGACAAAGGACAAGCTGATCGATGACCTGAGGGAAACATTCAACAATCTCCGATGACATCGGCTCAAATTAAACCCGGAGAACTGTACGTTTGGAGTACCATCGGGCAAGTTGCTAGGATTCCTTCTCTCCAGACGAGGCATTGAAGCAAACCCGGAGAAGATCAAGGCCATCGAGAACATGAAGTCAACGACAAGGCTTAAGGAAGTATAGAAGCTCATGGGATGCATGACAGCTTTATGCCAGTTCGCGGCCAGGATGGGAGAACAAGGATAGCCTTTCTTTGCTTTACTCGAAAAGCAGGATAGATTCGACTGGACACAGGATACTGAAAACGCGTTTATGGCGCTCAAGTGGTACTTGTCCAACCCTCCTGTACTTGTTGCCCCAAATAGCTAATGAAAGAACTATTTCTATATATCGCTGCCACACCTTATTCCGTAAGTACTGTGATTGTCGTTGAGAGGGACAAAGTACAACAACCTGTGTACTACGTCAGCGAGGCCCTCCACGACGCCAAAACTCGATATCCTCAAATCAAGAAACTGCTCTATGTTGTGATCATGACATCACGAAAGCTGCGCCACTACTTCCAGGCCCATAAAGTCACGATTGTCTCTTTTTTTCCCCTAGGCGAGGTGGTCAGGAACAAAGACGTCGTAGGACGCATTGCCAATTGGGTCATCGAGCTCAGCCAATTTGATGTCAACTTTGTCCCACATATAGCCATCAAGTCTCAAGTTCTCACTGACTTCGTTGCCGACTGAACCATGCCCGAGAATACGTCAACCGGTCAGATGAATAATGAGACATGGACAATGACTTTCTGTGGGGCATTCACCAGCCAAGGAGCAAGGGCAAGATTCATTCCGACATCCCCCATTCAGACATGCAATACACCTCAATTTCCAAGCAACAAACAACACAACAAAGTACGAGGGACTACTCGTCGGGTTACGAGCAACCACGGCACTTGGAGTGAAGAGATTGATTGTGAAAGAGGACTCAGAATTGGTCGCCAACCAGGTGCACAAGGACTACAAATGCTCAAAATCCGAGTCGACCAAGTACCTTGCCAAAGTCAGGAAGCTGGAGCAAAAGTTTGTCTACCACAAATACAACACCGATGCTGACAACTTAGCCCAGCTCTCATCCAGAAGAGATCTTGTTCAACCAGGAACCTTTCTGGACATCCTGACAAAACTTTCAGTTAAAATCACCGATGACGAAGGCACCTTAGCTAGTGCCGAGAACAGCTCGGGAGCTACTGTAGAGGTCAACAATGTCATGGCAGACATCAAGATCATGGAAGACTGCATACTCTGATCATCAACTTCTTGGATGCCAACAAGTTACTGGACGATGATGCCATGGCAGAAAAACTTTCCAGCAATGACCTATACAAAGAAGCCCCGAACGGAGTTCTGCTCAAGTTTGTCTCTCTCGAGAATGGCAAGGAGTTGGTAC
Source organism: Oryza officinalis (assembly GCA_008326285.1). NCBI lineage: Eukaryota > Viridiplantae > Streptophyta > Magnoliopsida > Poales > Poaceae > Oryza > Oryza officinalis. The sequence continues at coordinate 7,989,668 of BDMV01000010.1, forward strand.
TTGACATCCATGAAGGAATATACGAGTCTCATACCGGCGGAAAAACTCTGGTCAGAAAAGCCTTTCCACGAGGACTTTTCTAGCCAACAACCCTCCAAAACGCTTGCGACTTGGAAAAACTGTGCGAAGCTTGCCAATTTCACAGCAAACACACAAAGATGCTGGCCCAAGCGCTCCAGACTATCCCTCTCACCTGGCTGTTCTCATGCTGGGGGCTTGACATCCTCGGACCGTTTCTACAAGGACAAGACGGCTAGAAGTTCTTGTCTGTGTCTATTGACAAATTCAACAAGTGGATTGAGGCAGAGCCAACAAGGGAAATCAAAGTCGAACACGTCATCAAGTTCATGAAAGGGATATTCCACCAATATGGACTCCTACACCGGATCCTGATGGATAATGGCTCCCAGTTCACTAGCGGTGCCTTTCGGGACTACTTCATTAAATTCGGAGTAAAAATCTACTTCGCCTTAGTCTCCCATCCTTAGAGTAACGGGCAGGTGGAGCAGGCAAACGGCATTGTGCTCCTGAGGATCAAAACACATGTGCAAGACAGTCTCTTGGCCTATGACACACGCTGGGTTGATGAACTCCCTCCTGTCTTGTGGGGAGTCCATACTACCCCGACAACCTCCACCAAAGAGACTCCGTTCTTTTTCGTTTATGGTTCCGAGGCCATACTCCCTTCAGAGCTGCGACATCAGTCTACACAACTTGAGAAGTATTTAGATAAGGAGCAGGAGGAGTAGCGAGCAGATGATGTCAACCTCTTAGAGGAGCATCGAAAATGTTTTGCTGTCTGAGCAACCATGTACCAACAGGCCCTACGTTGCTATCACAAAAAGCATGTTCGTGCCCGTAGACTCACCATCAGCGATTACGTCCTCTAACGAGTTCAGAATCAAGAAGTGCGAAACAAGCTCTCACCAAAGTGGGAGGGACAGTACACGGTCGTCAAAGTCTTAAGGCCAGGTGCGTTCAAGATCGTAGATGACGAAGGCCGCGAGTTGGCAAATTCTTGGGACATTGACCAACTACGTAAATTTTATGTATAGGACCAATGTATCAAAGTCTGTAAATTCATTTTAATAGCATACAATATTCTGACTTCATTTCTTTTGAAGTGTTTTACCCGGTGATCCCCTTTTCTTATATAGCCTCGTCTCGAAGCCGTTCCTGTCATCCTCTTACGCTAGCCTGGCAATCTCCAGGGTCCCATGGATATCGGCTGGGGACGCCTAGCACTGTGAAAGTTTGCCAGGCGATGCTGGGTCAAACGACCATGTTAGATCTGGTCATGTTAGAGTACCCACTTGAGCATATTAACCAAGCCGTGTAATCGGGAATTGGTTTTCCCGACTTCACGGCTAGGGTCTAGGAATTCGCAGCTTCAATCTGGTTTGTTATAAGATTTAAGCTGCTTTTGTGGAAAATGACTTTTCCATAAAAATAACTGGGGACTTGGGAGGGTATCATACTCCATTGATTGAGGGTAGCCTTTGCGAGAATACTCGTACACTATTTCTCTTTCAGATGCTTAGACATAGATTTCAATTCTTAAGCACATACATACAAAGCATTAATATATACATCAAGTGTTTTCCAGGTACCTACTCTACCAACAAGGCCACTGCCAATTCATGGGGGAAAATACATGTTCTGCGAGCGGGGCAAAGGACTCCGCCGATCGGTCGATCTCAGCCGGGCTCAGTCAAGAATGGCTGAACCCCTCCTAAAGAAATGACAAGTTCATATGCGGGCGCTAGTCTAGGATGCAAGCGAGTAGATGACCACCTGCATATCGGCTAGCGCGACTGCACTCCTCCTTAAGGTTGTTGTCTATCCACTTCCCGGTGCCCGCCAGCTGGTCACAAGTACTCTGGATCCAGGAAAGGTAGCCGCTCAATGACTTTTCAAGAGGAGGATGAACAACATGTAGAAGGCTAGGCAGGAGCTCTCGAGGTAGGCGGAAATCCATATCTCCCTACCCCGGAGTGATTCCACACCTTCCTTTTTGAGCGCAACATCTGCCATCTTCTCTAGCTCTGCCTTCTCAAATTTGGTCCTCTAGTACTTGATGCCACTATTCCTCTCTTCAAGAGCGTTCTCGAGACCTATGGACATCGATCTCGATCAGCGTCCTCTATGCGAATATAGGGGAAAATGCTTCAACAATCAAGTCTCATACCTTCGATCCACTTGAGAAAAGACTCAAGCTGAGATCCCTGTGGACCCAGTGCAACAACCAAGGCCTGGTTGATGCCACTTGGGGTTGAGGAAACATGAGGCAGCGAGATCTCGATGGTTACTTCTTGAGGACGTCCCCCTTGCTGGATGACCTCGTCCTCAATACATCTAGAAACCAGCATGATGATACCAAAGACTTAAGAACAATAAAAAAGGACATTGTTCTCAAAATGGACAACAGGCCTAGTAATTGTTCTTAAATTTACAACTTAAGAGGGGAGCAGCACTTACTGTTCAAAAAATAGAATGACGCTCTCCCCCAGATCGACAAGCTCTGACATCACATCCTGGCGCATCGTGTTAGCTTCGCAATTCTCCAACGCCTCCTCCAAGTTGATCTCGGGTTGTGTAAGTTTCAAGCATTTAAGGACGTGACATGCGCCAGTTCTAAGACCGGTGCACATCTCCTCGGTGACTTGCTCGACCTGTTTGGTGGACGTGCCCTCCAGCTTGCCGATGAGGGAGCCCAAGGGCCCCAAGATTGTCGTCTCGTCGAGGAACTCGGGGCCCTTCTCATGGATGCCCAAGTTGTAGGCCACCATGTCGGATGACCGTAGTTATCCTGGAGGTATGGTTGAAGCGACGCCAGGTTCTCCTGGGTCTCCTCCATCCTCTTTTCCCAACCCTGTCGCTGTCTCTCATGGCCGGCAACCATGTCCTTGAATTTCATCAAGTCCTTTTGCACCTCCGCCAGTTGCAACTCCAGCTAGGAGATTCGGTCATCCGAGGTCAAGATGGCTTTTCTGAGCCACTTGACCTCGACAAGGATGTTGCGTGTGCCGAATTGCAGCAGGCGACTGGCCTCAACTAGTCTATCGATCGCTGAAAGCGACACGACGGTGGTTGAGGTGCTCGGCGGAGGGAGAGGTGGTGTTGGCGCAGTGACGACAACAGCGGCAGGCGTGGAGCTCATATCTTTGTGAACAGTGCTTTGAGCAGAGGTTGCGAGAGAGGGGCTGCATCAAGGGAAAATGTCTGTTATAGAGGACACCATGAGAACAGTAATTACAAGATCAGAAAGGGCAGCCACTTACTTGGGCTTCGGCCGCTTCAGGAGCATTCTTTTCCCCTGGGAGGAGGATTTCGCGCCAGAAGTAGTCTGCAGGACATGTAGGTTAATGCCAAAGAGCTCCTCGGGTTGATTTGCGAATCACCAAGAATACAACTAACCTCAGAGCCGCTTGTCTGTACAAGCATCCCCACTCCGGACGACTTTGTTAAGCCCGTCCACCTCCACTTGGAGCGTTTGGTTCCGCTGCCGCTTGAGGCGTTCTCGGCCGCTGCTTGTTCCAAGGTCGCTATCTCCTTCAGAGAGGCCCCGACCTGGTGATCAATAAGCGAACCGATGACGTCCATCAGAGGCGAGACCTACAAAAACTTAGATTACTATTTCTTCGGACATCAATGTCTAGAGATGAGATGGTAGTCTGAGGTCACTTACGTTGACGGCGACGTCCTTGTCCAATGACGGGAGGTCACACAGTGAGGTGAGAATCACCATGTGTCCTACTCGATTGGCCACCGTGTTGTCGTTGAGATCTACGAACAAGACATCAATAATTAGTAATTCGGAATTTGGCCCGGTGGTTGGATTGAGGTCAGGAGGGTCACGAGAACGTATACCCCGAACCGAGATCCGCGTTTCATCTTGCACCCCCGTGTACTCATACGCAGGGTGGGCGCGGGCTTGGAGATGTTGGATTCGACGATGCATAAAGTCTTCAGTGACTTCATACCCCGACAACCCTTGTTTTCGGAGGTCCTGGATCTTATCTACGAACCCTTTGAGAGAGGGGGTAAGGAGGGCCTAGATGTCCACGAAGAGGAGCACTCGGGCTTCTCGTTCGGGACAGCGAGGCTAGCTTGGCGGTTGTCGACGTGGAGGTAGAACCATTTCGACCTCCACGATCCTCGAGAGGAAGGGTAGTGGAAGGGAATGTATTTCGCTTTCATCCCGTCTCGGAGATGAAAGCTGCAACAACCGAAAATTCTACAGGCTTCCATCCACCTAAGCTCGTAAAGGTATCTAAATAAATCTAGAAAAGATGGTATCCCAAGGTACGCCTTACAAAGATGTGTAAAGATACTGAGGAAAGCTATGGAGTTTGGGTTTAGGTGTAGAAGTTGGAGGCCATAGAAATCCAAAAGGAGAAGAAGGAATTTGGAAGGAGGGGCAGAAAACCATATTGCACAAAATCCTCAAGACAAACTATTTGCCCTAATGTGGGATTAGGAGTGGTACCTCCTTCCGATCGATTCAAGGTCTTTTTCGCAGGGAGGAATCCTTCAATCTGCAGCTACTTCAGGTCTGTGTCAACGTTGTGTTTTCCCAAATCCATTGGATTGACTTGAGGAAGAGGGAGATGTGCGGAGTTAGGGTTTTCGGCTGGCGGAGGTTGCGAGAGTTGGGGAGAGTAGGAAGATGGAAAGTTAATTGCACAAATGGAACCCAAATGAATCTCAAAATTGGAATTTATAGGTCACATCTGGCGGTTCGTATTTCAAGGAAGAAAGAGAAATTGCCGCCATGATTTTTTTAGTTCATTTATGGTATTTTTTTAGACTTCAAGTCAAATTCACAGTGGACTGTTGCTTTTTGATGGTGTTGTCGCATGTTTTATACCTCCTCGATGTCTCGAGGACAACCAGGTGGGCATAACATCACTTATTCAAGGACTTCGGCTCGAGAACATTGTGAGTTTATTTGATTTGAAGTCAGGGGCTACTGTCAGGGTTATGGATAAGGCATACCTCATATCTTGGGGTTATGAAGTATATAGATACGACATACCCTCAAGTATACGAGAAGATTACATTAATATTATGGAATTTGGCTAATACACAGGGATGTATCCCAGATAAAAGGTGAGTCCTATTTGGAGGAGATACAAACTCTGTGATCTCGTATGATAGAAATACTCTCCGAGTTCTATTTGGAGGCCAAGGCAGTCTGCAGTATAAATACAAGGCCCCTCAGGGGGTACAAGATCATTGAATCATAGCAGAAGCCACCACCATAGCAAAAGCAATCTGAGGACTTTGAAGACAACTCGCTGGTTAGATCTCGTCGAGACATTCTTGACAGGGTCTCATCGGTACTTGATACTTTATGTTGTTCTTTATTGTAATCTATGTGGTTATCATCATAAATTAGAGTAGGGCTATTACCTTACGAGGGGCCTGAATCAGTATAATCTTTGTCTTTATGTGCTTGATGTCATTTCGTGTAGATCCTTGTTCCAACGTACCCCAATACCATCAGAATACGATTTACAGATATAACCTGTCGACAGCACTTTTGAATAAAAGAGAAAAATACTTTTTTAAGGGAAAAAACAACGTACAACAAACATACCTCGTACGGTATGGACACCATCCCTCACCCAGATCTCTACATTCCTCCACGCGCGAGATAGGTTTCTAGCGCGTATGCGCTAATTAGAAAATCTGGCTTAACCGATATGTCGGTCTCGTTCTTTGGTCTGGCCGACCAGACCAAACCCTTCTTTGACGCACTGGACTGCAGAGGGGTAAACTTGCAGTTGCAGGTAGGGATTAGTGATGAGGTTGAAAAAAAAACGTTTCTCTGAGATGCTTGTCAGAATAGGCTAGTGAAAAGTCACGCGCATACACATGCAACGATTACTATTAAGGACAGATATCCAGATATGAGAAAAAGGGGTTCAATCATTCAAGAATACGTGTTACAAATGTGAAAGAAACAATTGAAGGATTGACGCAGAGGCGCCAGCTTCGTCTCTCGCGTGCGCGTTTTCCTATTTTTTCGTGATTTTCTTAATGATTTTCAACTCGAATTTCACACTCAAATTTTAAAACTTTTCATTCAAAATTCAAAACTCTCAACTTAAATTTTAAAACGTTTTATCTTAAAATGCAAAACCTGAATTAATCTTGATGTAACAGATTTCAAATCTTGACTCGAAAAGTTTCCATTCTAAATTGAAAATTTTTAAATCTTAGTCGAATGTTTTCAATTGTAAATTAAAAGTTTTCAAATCTGAGTCAAAAGTTTTCAAATTCAGTCAAGAGTTTTGAAATACGAGTTGAATGTTTTAAAATCTAAGTTAAAAGTTTTTAAATTTGAGTGAAAAACATTCAAATCTTAAGTCAAAAGTTTTCAAATATGAGTTGAAAAATTTTCAAATCTTGAGTTGAATGTTTCTCAAAATTTGAGTCAAAAGTTTTTGAAATTTGAGTTGAAAATATTTGAAATTTGAGTTGAAAGTTTTTGAAATTTAATTAATTTTAATTTTACTTGTCAGTTTAAAGTTGTACATATTTCAATAGAATTTTTTCATTTTTTAAAAAAATTGAGTTGACACACTTTTGAAGAAAGAAAGAAAAATACATTTTTTAAGGGAAAAAACAACATACATCATACGTACCTCATACAGTACGGTCACCATACCTCACCCATTCTTTGCATTCCTCCACACGCGCGAGATAGGTTTCTAGCGCGTATGCACTAATTAGGAATAGTGGGTTATCCGATATCTCAGTCTTGGTCTTTTGTCTAACCGACCAGACCAAACCCTCCTTTGCCACACTGGACTGCAGAGGGACAAACTTGCAGTTGCAGATAGGGACTAGGGATGAGGATGAAAAAAAAAACGTTTCTATGAGACGCTTGTCAGAATAGGCTACTGAAAAGTCACAACCATACATACGCAACTATTACTATTAAGGACAGATATCCAGATGTAAGAAAAAGGGATTCAACCATTCAAGAATATGTGGTACAAATCTGAAAGAAACAATTGAAGGATTGACACAGACGCGCCAGCTCTGTCTCTCGCGTGCACGCCCGCGGAAGGTGGCGCGTCTGCCTCGGACGTGTTTTTTTCCTATTTTTCCATGATTTTTTTAATGATTTTCAACTCGAATTTCACACTCAAATTTTAAAACTTTTCATTCAAAATTCAAAACTCTCAACTTAAATTTAAAAACCTTTTATCTTAAAATGCAAAACCTGAATTAGTCTTGACGTAAAAGTTTTCAAATCTTGACTTGAAAATTTTTCGTTCTAAATTGAAAGTTTTTAAATCTTAGTCGAATGTTTTCAATTGTAAATTAAAAGTTTTCAAATTTGAGTCGAAAGTTTTCAAATTGATTCGAGAGTTTTGAAATATGAGTTGAATGTTTTATAATCTAAGTTGAAAGTTTTTAAATTTGATTGAAAAACATTCAAATCTTGTGTCAAAAGTTTTCAAATACGAGTTGAAAAATTTTCAAATCTTGAGTTGAATGTTTTCAAAATTTGAGTCAAAAGTTATCGAAATTTGAGTCAAAAATATTTGAAATTTGAGGTTAAAGTTTTTGGAATTTAATTAATTTTAATTTTACTTTTCAGTTTAAAGTTGTAAATATTTCAATAGAATTTTTTCATTTTTATAAAAAAATTGAGTTGACACACTTTTGAAGAAAAAAAAAGAAAAAATGTTTTTAAGGAAAAAAACAACGTACATCATACGTACCTTGTACGGCACGGACACCATCCCTCACCCAATCTTTGCATTCCTTCACACGCGCGAGATAGGTTTCTAGCGCGTATGCACTAATTGGAAATACTGAGTTAACCGATATCTCGGTCTTGGTCTTTTGTCTAACCGACCAGACCAAACCCTCCTTTGCCACAATGGACTGCAGAGGGGCAAACTTGCAGTTGCAGTTAGAGACTAGGGATGAGGGTAAAATCAGAATAGGCTACTGAAAAGTCATAGGCATGCACATGCAATGATTACTATTAAGGACAGATATCCAGATCTGAGAAAAAGGGATTCAGCCATTCAAGAATACGTGTTACAAATCTGAAAGAAACAATTGAAGGATTGACGCAGACACGCCAGCTCCATCTCTCGCGTGCGCGCCCGCTGGAGGTGGCGCGTCTACCTCGGACGTGTTTTTTTCCTATTTTCTCGTGATTTTTTAATGATTTTCAACTCGAATTTCAAACTCAAATTTTAAAACTTTTCATCCAAAATTCAAAACTCTCAACTTAAATTTAAAAACCTTTTATCTTAAAATGCAAAACCTGAATTAATCTTGACGTAAAAGTTTTCAAATCTTGACTTGAAAATTTTCCATTCTAAATTGAAAGTTTTTAAATCTTAGTCGAATGTTTTCAATTGTAAATTAAAAGTTTTCAAATCTGAATCAAAAGTTTTCAAATTGAGTCGAGAGTTTTGAAATACAAGTTGAATGTTTTAAAATCTAAGTTGAAAGTTTTTAAATTTGATTGAAAAACATTCAAATCTTGTGTCAAAAGTTTTCAAATACGAGTTGAAAAATTTTCAAATTTTGAGTTGAATGTTTTCAAAATTTGAGTGAAAAGTTTTTGAAATTTGAGTTGAAAGTTTTTGAAATTTTATTAATTTTAATTTTACTTTTCAGTTTAAAGCTGTAAATATTTCAATAGAATTTTTTCATTTTTTAAAAAATTGAGTTGACACACTTTTGAAAAAAAAGAAAAACATTTTTTAAGGGAAAAAACAATGTACATCATATGTACCTCGTACGGTACGGACACCATCCCTCACCCAATCTTTGCATTCCTCCACACGTGCGAGATAGGTTTCTAGCGCGTATGCACTAATTAGGAATATTAGGTTAACCGATACCTCGGTCTCAGTCTTTCTTTTGTCTAACTGACCAGACCAAACCCTCCTTTGCCGCTAGAGGGGCAAACTTGCAGTTGCAGGTAGGGACCAGAGATGAGGATGAAAAAAAATATTTGCATGAGATGTTTGTCAGAATAGGAACTGAAAAGTCACAAGCATACACAAGCAACAATTGCTATTAAAAACATAAATCCAGATGTGAGAAAAACGGATTCAATATGTGTTACAAATCTGAAAGAAAAATTGAAGGATTGAGAGAGCACAGGAGAAACAATCATCAATGGGAGATGATCCTCACGGCAGCAAGTGGCCGTGCGGTCGACAACGGTGCCTAGGCGATGCGCGTGACAGCAGACAGCGGCACGCACAGATATCGGCAAGATGAGGATGACGAGGCGATGCGCGTGACAGCAGATAGCGGCGCGCACAGATATCGGCAAGATGAGGACGACGATCGCACTGCACCCGTGCCGACGGGGACCCCTTGGCAGCCGCCACCGCTGTTCTTGCGTCGTCTTGCCACCATATCTCGCGGTGCGTCGGTGGATGAAGCGGGGCCGCCGGGGGTCGGTCGGAGCAGATGCCTAGCCACTAACCCTAGCATCGGCGGCGCGGCTGCTCTGCTTCCTTTTCTTTTCTTCTTTTCTTTTGGAGAGATGCTGCTCTGCTCTCCTAACAGGCTGTATGTACACTAGGCTAATGAGCTATGGCCCTGCTACTCGTGCGAGAAGGGAACTAAGCCACTTCGGTTATTACGGTTATTTCGATCGGATAGACCTGATGAACTAACACACCAAACTTATTTCTGTCTTTAAAATGTTGCTCCCTCTGTTTCATATTAGAAATAGTTTGATTTTTTTAAGTTAAACTTTTTAAAATTTAATCAAGTTTATATAGGAATATACTAACATTTTCAATACAAAACAAACACATTATTAAAATATATTTAATGTTAAATTTAATATAACTAATTTTGTATTTTAAATGTTGCTAAATTTTTTATAAACTTGATCAAACTTTTAGAAAACTTTGCCTTAAAAAAAATAAGTACGAGCGAACCAGCGACCGAATATCAGGATTTCGGTTTTGTAGGATTCGGTCCCAGTTTTTTCGGGTCCCCGTATTTTATGCCCATCCCCGTCGCTCAAGCTCTGCCCTATCGCTTCTCTCTTTCGGGGAAAAAAAAGGCCACGTCTTCTGGACGCCTGGACGCCTGGACGGGACCCCGAACTATCGGCCCCATGCGGATTGTTTTACAGCCACTGTGGTGTGCAGCTGCTGTTGTCACAGCAACCTGCACCGAACAGCCCCAATAGCCATTTCAAATTTTCGACAAGAGGACCAGATGGCCAAAGAAGACAGGTTCATTATTGGGTTCACGAGGCAGCAGTAGACACAAGCACCAGCCAGGTGGGGCATCCGTGTGCGGTGACTGAAGGCGCTGGCAAGGCGACAAGGAACCATGGCCAGTAAGTTTTGTTATATATTTGTCGACAAATATTTTTTAAAAAATTTGACAAATGTAAATATAATATAATTATAGTGTAATTATATCGTTAATGTAACTACAATATAATTTATATGTAATTTTTAAAAATCTTACTATAAAATATTTTTTTGCGAAGCGGAGGTCACACGACCAAATCCCTTCAGTTGTGCATGCGTTGTGATTTTTTTCTTTCCCGTTTGCACAAATCTTAAAGCAAATCTAACAGTTTTAAAATTACATAAATGTCACATACAAGTTACATTATAGTTACATCTAAGTTATAATATAATTATATTATTATTATACTATATATATATCTGACAAATTTTTAGGACAAAATTTATGGATAAATGTTTAGACAGTCTCGGGCTAGTCGCACACGTCACCCTTGGTCGCCCGGATCTGTCTAATCCGAGCATTCTGCATGTCATGTCTTGCTAGCTTCAACGTTCTAGAAGCCCTTGGGCATGTGCACCGGTGCAATTGTGTATCCCCCGCTTCCACGTCGGCGCAATCTCATCTGCCGCCGCCGCGCCCCGCGACAACCCGGCCGTCGACGACGTGTATAACGCACACTCCTCTACACTGCAAAGCTAGTGCCTAGCTAGTCCCTACGGCTCCTCACCTTCCTGCTCTTGCTGCGCGCGCGCGAGGAGAAACAGAGTTGGAGGCGATGGCGGCGGCGGCGGAGCTCCACTTCTTGCTGATACCGCTGGTGGCGCAGGGCCACATCATCCCCATGGTGGACCTGGCGCGCCTCCTCGCCGGCCGCGGCGCGCGCGTCACGGTGGTCACCACTCCGGTCAACGCCGCGCGCAACAGGGCGGTCGTCGAGAGAGCTCGGCGAGAAGGGCTCGCCGTCGAGCTCGCCGAGATCGCCTTCCCCGGCCCGGAGTTCGGCCTGCCGGAGGGCGTGGAGAACATGGACCAGATGGTGGACCTCACCATGTATCTGGGGTTCTTCAAGGCCGTGTGGAAGATGAAGGAGGCGCTCGAGGCGTACCTGCGGGCGCTGCCTCGCCGGCCGGACTGCCTCGTCGCCGACGCCTGCAACCCGTGGACGGCGCCCGTGTGCGACCGCCTCGCCATCCCGCGCCTCGTGCTGCACTGCCCGTCCGTTTACTTCCTCCTCGCCGTCCACTGCCTCGCCAAGCACGGCGTGTACGACCGCGTCGCCGACCAGCTCGAGCCATTCGAGGTGCCGGGCTTCCCGGTGCGCGCCGTCGCCAACAAGGCAACCTTCCGCGGCTTCTTCCAGTGGCCCGGCGCGGAGAAGCTGGAGCGCGACGTGGTCGAGGGCGAGGCCACCGCCGACGGCCTGCTCCTCAACACGTTCCGCGACGTCGAGGGCGTCTTCGTGGACGCCTACGCGGCGGCGCTCGGCCGCAGGACGTGGGTCATCGGACCGATGTGCGCCACCAGGCTGGACGACGCCGACGCCAGCGCCAGCCGTGGCAACCGTGCCGACGTCGACGCCGGCCGGATGGTCTCCTGGCTGGAGGCCCGGTCACCGGCGTCCGTGCTGTACATCAGCTTCGGCAGCCTCGCGCACCTCCGGGCGAAGCAGGTGATCGAGCTCGCCCGCGGCCTGGAGGCGTCGGGGCGGCCATTCGTGTGGGCGATCAAGGAGGCGAAGGCCGCCGCCGTGAGCGAGTGGCTCGACGGCGAGGGGTACGAGGAGCGCGTCAGTGACAGGGGCCTACTGGTGCGCGGGTGGGCGCCGCAGGTGACCATCCTGTCCCACCCGGCGACGGGCGGGTTCCTGACCCACTGCGGCTGGAACGCGACGCTGGAGGCCATCTCCCACGGCGTGCCGGTGCTGACGTGGCCCAACTTCTCCGACCAGTTCAGCAGCGAGCAGCTGCTCGTCGACGTGCTCCGCGTCGGCGTCAGGTCCGGCGTCACGGTGCCCTCCATGTTCCTCCCCGCCGAGGCTGAGGGCGTGCAGGTCACCAGCGCCGACGTCGTCAAGGCGGTGACCGAGCTGATGGACGGCGGAGAGGAAGGGACGGCGAGGAGGGCGCGCGCCAAGGAGCTCGCCGCGAAGGCGAGGGCAGCGATGGAGGAAGGCGGATCGTCGCACGCCGACCTGACGGACATGATCGGATACGTCTCGGAGGTGTCGGCGAAGAAGCGGTGGGAGAGGGACGCCGGCGAGACGACGCAGCAGCGGCCATCTCCGGCGGAGCTCGGAGACATTAGCGGCGATAAGATCGAAGAGGATGCCGCCTTGTCAGTACAATCGTAGATAAGACAGTATGTCACTGGATTACTAGATTGATGATGATGTAATTAGCATTCACATTTAGGTTGATAAATGATTAATTAATCACGAATTCAAAAATATGTATCACCTTTATCCTCGAAGAATATATATTAGCTTTTATTTGATGAGAAATATACTACTGTCTTGTGCTTTAAGTAAATTCTGGGGTCTACCTATGCTATCATTTACAAGATTTTCTTACTCAAAGTCCTACAGTGCAAATTTTAAACCATTGGATTGGATCCAACATCTATCCCACTGCCTGATATCGTCTCTATCTTCTCCACTGATTTCTCCCGGACTCCGGAGAGGACTAAGCCGCACACGCCCACAACTTTCTCCTAGCGCCGACATCTCCAACCTCATCGCTGCTAACCATGGTCCACGGCACCATCCCATGCGTCCATGACGCCACTTGTCTGCCAAGCAGCTTTGCTACGTCGATATCAGCACCTTGACTTTGGTTACATGGATCACGACTATTCTACGCATGGCTACCTGGATCATGACTACATCACGCTCCATGCTTCACAAAGAACTATCATTTGTGTTTAACACTTTTGTTGTTTCTTCTTCAATCTAAGCATTGGCGTTACTCACACTTGAACGGCTGGAATGTTAGAGTATATATGATAGTTATATGAATATTATAATATGATTAATTTGTTTAGAGTTATTTCTTATCGTTAGTCCATTCCTTATCTCTATCAATATACTTCTATATATACCTGCCCCTAAGATTAAATATAATAACGCACGTTATATAATAATTTCTTGTTATCTACTATTCAACACTATCAAATATCAGTATCAAATCCCTACATGTTTCCAACCTTGCCAAAATATAATTAAACTTGTCACCACCAAGTTTAACCGGGTGACGCGTCAGAACAAAATAGGGTAGGATGCGAGTACGCGACGTGTAAGGTGTATGTACAATGTACCGGGCAAATTAACTTTCGATCGGACCCACTCATATGGCTTATACTCCCTACTTTAAAAAAAATTATTGTATGTTCAAATTTAAACCGGGGGAGTATGTGGTAACGTCTGCGTTACCACTACGTTTCTGCTACGGGGATGACGACAAATTAAGGCAAATAATCGAACACTGCAATTTGCGAGCAAGGCTTCTCCGTCTCGACCGTGCGAGCGACGGTTTGCAGTTCTTATCGACAAAACGATCTCGAATAGAATGGCATGAAAGGGGATGGGTGGCGACAAATCTGTCTGTGTCTCGCTTCCACACCTTACCTGCCAGGTAGCATTTTCACGCGATTTTATTGGAGCTTTATTTTGCCTGTGTAATAATGCCTTTGGATGGTCCGTCACGGATCGACCGAAATACCACGCTCAAACGTTTGGAATAAGACCCATAAGAAACCCTAGTTAAGTAGAGAAAAAAAATCATTCCTCCCTGACGGCGTTGTTAGCCTCCGGTTTTCCTCGTCTATTGATCAGTGGATTGTTACTATAGATTAGCTATTTGGATAATTTTTTTTACTTGGGGCTTGCTTGGATTGGTTTTTGGCTCAATACCAGTGTAATTTACAGGCCCACTGTTATAAAAATAGATGCACAATAGATATACGATTTTTACATGAAAAACCTTTACGGAAAAAATCATGGACGTCGACCGACAATGATCACTGTTGAAGAGTTGATTACAAACATAAAAAAATAATAATAGAAACGTTATCTCTTCCAGCTTACAAGATTATACGGAAGATAAAAGGAAAGACTCCTTATAGGGAAAGACGTAGAAACCAACTAGAAAAATAATCCGAACATATTGTAGACCTAAATTCGGATCACATATTTAACAATCTTTATCTTAAGACGAATTTTCTCTTCTAGGATAAATCATCAATCATCAAGAAATATCTCAGATAGGTAAAATCACTATGCGCCAAATAGTCTCTAAGACTATACTATAACATCAACTAAGTTTGAGTAAAACTCAGACAAGCACTAGAAGTATCATGTAGATATCTAAAAATCTACTAAATTGCTTTCTAATGCTCTTTGCTAGGATTAGCCATATATCTACTGACAACACTCAACGCATGTGATAAGTCAATAGGAGAACATATCATGGCATACATAAGTGAACCAACTGCACTTGAATATGAAACTCTAGACATGTACTTAACATTATAATCTGACTGTAGACATAAATATGAAGAGAATCTAAAATATGCAGCTAAAAGTACTCACTGGTTTTGCATCATGCAAATTGAAACGACGAAAAACTTTTTCAATATAACCTTTCTGACTAAGATATAACTTGCCAGACTATCTTTCTTTACTAATTTTCATACCGAGAATTTTCTTCGCTACATCTGAATTCCTACATTTTAAACTCACTACTCAATCGTGCCTTCAAATTTGTTATTTCTGATTTGTCTTTTGCAACAATCAGCATATCATCAACTAAAAAAGCAAATATATAGCTGAACCACCAACAACTTTGAGATAAACATAACTATTAAAAATGGATATTCTAAACTTCTGAGAAAACATGAAAGAGTAATCTCTAATACCATTGTCAGGTGACTCCTTCAACCCATAAAGAGATTTCTTCAACCTATAGACTAGATTCTCTTTTTCAGGAATAACAAAACCATCAGGTTGCTCCATATAAATGTCATTTTCTTACTCCCCATTTAAAAATACAGTTTTAATATTCATTTTCTCTATTTCATAATCATGCATTGCAATAATATTGAGTAAAGTGCGAATTAAACTTGGCTTCACAACAGGGGAAAAGACATCATTGAAACTATTGCTTTGTACCTTCTCTCATCACTTGGAGATATACATTCTTTTCTTTTGAAGATCCACTTGCAACGGATAGATTTCTTCTCCTTTGATAATTTCATCAATTTCCAAGTATGATTCTTTTCAAGCAACTCCATCTCATCATGCATAGCAGTTATTCATCTATTGCAATCATCAGAAACAATAGCCTCAGAATATGAAGAAGGTTCTGTATTACTTTTAATTTCTCTGCCATATTCAAAGCATAAGCAACTATGTTTGTTTCTTTAATATATCTTTGAGAGGATTTAATATTTTTTTGGGGCTTATTTTTTCAATAGAATGTTTTGGCGACTGCTCAACAGTAGAAGAATTGAAATCTTCACTAACAAGTGCATCTTGGTTAATAGCAACATCTTCTTTTTCTGGTGTATGCTCTGAACTGATCAAATGCTCAATCTGCGCACTTGCTTTCTGTTGACTCAAAACAGAAACAATAGTATAAGGTTTGTCATGTGACATAACTGATTCATGAAAGACAACATTTTTACTAATCACAACCTTTCTTGTTTTAAGACACCATAAGTTATAGACTTTCATACCAGACGAATAACCAAGAAAAATATACTTAATAGCTCTAGGCTCCAATTTATCATTATCAACATGAGCATAAGCAGTACAACCAAATACTAATAAGTCTGAATGTTTTGCTGAGGAATCAGACCATATCTCAATTGGAGTCTTCTTATCAATGGCATAACTAGATGACCGATTAATAAGATAACAAGCAAAGGAAACGACTTTCGCCCAAAATTGTTTAAACAAACCTGCATTAGAGAACATGCAATAGGCCTTTAATATAATCGTCAGCTACGCCATTTTGTTGAGGTGTATGAGGAACGATGTAGTGATGCACAATGTCTTCAAACTTGCAATATGATTTAAATATCTTAAAACGGAACTCTATCTCATTGTCAGTACAAAATATTTTCACCTTCTTTTCAGTTTGTCTTTCAACCATAGTCTTCCACTCTTTTAACACATTAAAAGCTTGATATTTGTGCTTCAAGAAATAAGATCAAACTTTTCGTGAATAATCATCAACGATAGTCATCATATAACGAGCACGTCCAAAAGATGTCTTACGAGCAAGCCCCCATAAATCAGAATACACATAATCAAGAATACCTTTTGTAGTATGTGTAGATGTGTTGAACTTCACCCTCTTATGCTTGCGAAAGATGCAATGCTCACAAAATTTGAACTTCCTGATGCCTAGTCCATCTAGCAATCCTCGCTTTCTCAATTCTGCCAAACCAATTTCACTCATATGCCCAAGACACATATGCCAAAGATTTGTTTCATCGAAATTAGATAATGAATCTGAAACT
Source organism: Oryza officinalis (assembly GCA_008326285.1). Lineage (NCBI taxonomy): Eukaryota > Viridiplantae > Streptophyta > Magnoliopsida > Poales > Poaceae > Oryza > Oryza officinalis. Next base: position 8,006,459 of record BDMV01000010.1, read on the forward strand.
GCAACGTCATTACCTAATATAGTTGTACCTCGTAAATGGTACAGGTCGGCAGTTCTAATATCAACTTTCATCACAACAAGAGAGCCCTTGGTTACCTTCAAAATTTCGTCTCCATCGGAATATTTGTACCCTTTGCGACCAAGAGTACATAAAGAGATGATACTTCTTTTCAAATTTGGAATATGCCGCACATCTGACAAATGTTCTGACATAGCCATCAAACATCTTGATCTAAATTGCTCCAATACCTGCAAGCTTGCATGGTGTATTATCACCCATCAAAACTGTACCACCTTGCACAGTCTCATAGGTTGCAAACCAATCTGTATTCAGGCATATATGATAGGTGCAAGCAGTATCAAAAATCCTCTGGTCACTAGTTTGTGCACAACTAGCATAAGCAACAAGCAATTCTGCACCAGATTTATCATCAGTAACAACTGCGACTTTACCTTTCTCTTCTTTATTACTTTTTAGTCTATAATTTTTGGTTCTTTTGTTTTCGTTCTATAGCTTTCAACACTTAGAGATATCATATTCATCTCTCTTGCAGTATTAGCATGATTTATACCTGCCTTTGAACTTTGATCTTTCATGGTAGCTACTTGAACTTTTATCTTTTGATTGGTTCTTTGTGTTCTTCTCTTGTTGCCTGCCCTTCTACTTGTGAACTTGAACATTCAAAGGGCATCTTCTTCATCTTTTATTTGAAATGCAAAGCTTCATAAACTTCTTTCAAAATTAATGTACCACGACTATAAAGAATAATATCTCTGAAATTTGCATATGGGCTAGACAACGAACACACTAGAATAAGGCCTAAATCCTACTCATCATACTTTACCGTGATAGATTTAAGATCAACAACAATTTTCTTGAAAGTGGAGAGATGATCCATCACAGACTCGTCATCTTCAACTTGTGCAAAAATAACTTTAACACCTCAGCTTAGCGTCTGTCTTCTGCTTTAACACCTCCTGTAAAATATTGTTAAATAGATGAAGATGAATATATCTCATAGCTTTACAATCTCTTTTCTTGTCATCGTCGGAACGATCATTAATTCTCTCATCAAATTCAGATAGCGCATCATCGAGATCTTGCTATGCAAGAACGGCTCGCATCTTTACTTGCCACAATGAGAATCTTGTGTCTCGGTTCAGGAGCGGTAGATCAAATTTCAAAATCGCCATAGGAATTAATTCTGAATCTGCTTGTAAGAAGTTGGTGTAAACCTAGCAGAAACACGATCTCTGGTACACTTCTCATGTGCACGTAGTGTAGATCTAAAAACCTTCTGGTATACAAGGTTGGGTGGCCCTAGCAATTTTCTCTGGAAAAATAGCCTGACAGAAGCTCTCGATGGATTTTTTCACGTCAGGAATCATGTGCTGTAGCCTTTCAACCGTAGATTGATTCGGCCCTAATTTCCTCGGTGCACAGATGTGCTGGATGGCTTCCTCCCTTCTCCTGCTACTGCTTTTCTGAACAGGACGCACGTGGCAGAAAGATGCGGATTGACGCCGCACAGATAGACTCCACCTCGGACTTGCTTATTCAACGAGACGAACGAACGTCGACTTGTGCTGCCGTCGTCGCCGATCAAATCGATTTTTTTATCAAAAAAAGAACAATCTGGTGGCCAGAAACGGTAGATCGATCTCCAATGCTCTGATACCACTTATTATGAAAATAGATGCACAACAGAGACACGATTTTTTTTTGGAAAACCCTTGTGAGAGAAAACCACTAATGTCGACCGGCAATGATGACTATTGAGGAATTGATTATAAATATAGAGCAATAACAATGCAAATGTCATCCCTTCTCGTATGATGTGACCATGACTTGTTGGTAGTATGCCCTAGAGGTAATCATAGAGATGATGATGCTACGATTGTATCCATGATATATTTATGTGTTTATTGAATATCCATTAAAGACAACTTGTATTGATCAACAATTATGTGAATTGTTTGTGAAACTCTTTTACATGTATGACTATTCTAAACTTGTCCCTGATCGGAGTTCGTGTAGTAACACACATGAATATTAGATCAGCACATTATTAGTTGATGACTACGTTTCACAAGTCATGAACATAGAGATGTCAAACTAATAATGTGGGCGCATGTATGACATGTGAGCTGGACTGACCCGACGTGAGAATTGTCTCTATACACAACATATACGTTATGTCCTTAGACCTATGATTGTTGTATGTGCTCAAGATGTGAAACGACTTACTTAGGGACTATCAAACGCTACTCCGTAACTGGATAGTTATAAAGGTGGTCTTCGGGTTTGTCAGGAAACATGTTGTGAGACATAAACAATCAAGATGAAAATTGTCCCTCTCCACGTGAGAGAGATATCACTGGATCACTCTAATGATTAGATCAACAAATGCATGGTCGTGCTTAGGTTAAGTGTTAACCTATGAGTAAACCATATATCGAGAGGCAAGGGAATAACATGTATATGGTATTGTGGTGGTTCGTCTGATTTGATCTTTCCGTACGCATAGGAGTTGACATGTCTTGCTAGAGGCCGCTGTCAACTATTGGTCCAGTAGGAGTATTCGAGCCATGTCTATGTGTACGTGAACCCATAGGGTCGCACGCTTAAGGGCCTGGAAGCCTAATTCGGGTTGGACCCGAATTAGACTAGGTTTAGGGTCGCTGATGGGCCTCCAACTCGAGGCACACTAGGACGCCTATATAAGCAAGGGGTGGGTGCGAGGCTAGGGTAATTCAACTCTCCCTGCAGCCGTCGCGCCCCCCCCCCCCACGCTCACGCCTAGCGTTCCTCGCGGACCTAGCAGTCCGGAGGCGCATCGCTTCCTCCCCGGACGTGTGACGGACGACCACGCAACTGCACGGCACTGCTGCGACGCGTTCAATTACATCGAGTCGTCTCCGCTGCACCTGCGCGTCTAGTGGTAATCCTGTAACCTGTAACTAGCAGTAGATCTTGGTTTATGAGGTAGAAAATTTTGATTTGTCAGTTAGCGTAGCAACCTCATAACCCTACAGTGGTATCAGAGCAGTTACTGCCTCGTTATAGGTTCGGTTTTATGCATATGGTGATATGCGCAGTTGTAGATGAGTCTCTAACCTTGGTTCGTCATCTTGCCGTGTTGGTATTGTAACGATCTACTCGTACCGGTCGGAATTCCGCCATCCGAGTTAAGTGATACATGTAAATCCATTCATGGCGAGTTTGAGATCAATTAGATTGATCAAATCAAACCCTAGGTTAGGTGCCAGGCGCATGTGATGCGCGACGGTGATAGATGGGATCTACTACCGGGCGCCGGGCGCATGTGTTGTTCGGTAAAACAACCGTAACTCGAATTGAGAAAATTTCCGCATAGGGGCGTAGAAAACAAAATTTTGAAGAGAGAGAAAACTGCCAACGGCGGTTTTGCTGATTTCAGAATTGCGAAAAACCTCTTGGAAAATAGAGTTTTTGCCCCTGCAATTTTAGACGACGGAATCGAATAACTCTGTTTTGCAGGAATTCATGACTGGTATAGCCCGTATGTGTATGTGATGCATGTATGTAATTAATTCATGGCTTGCATGTCGTGATTGTGACAATATGGCTGGAGCCACATTGGCCTGCGTGCCAATTTGTGATGAATCCGCGACTATGTAATTTTATTCACTATCTTGCGTTAGTGATGGATAGTTATGGTGGACTCATCACTGGAGGATGGCGTACATGGATCATGGAGATGGCGATCACCATGATGAACAGATTGATGGAGATGGAGATCCCCTAAGTGACAATGGGCTATACCAAGTCATAAATCTGTGATGATGTCGTTCTTACTATTATGTTCTACTTTCACGTGATTATGTTTTTGTCTACATATATGGTAATGAAGTAGAACGATCCCTCGGCAATGTTTAAATGTTTATGCTCCCCCAAGCCTTGCATTGTCATAAGTCTTGTACATTCGGTGGTGGGTCTATGAAATTAGGGTGCCACTGATTTTCCTTGACTAGACAAGTTCGTATTGAATACTTACTGCATAAGGTTTGGTTGCTTAGATGAGGTCATCCTAACGGTTAAGGACCTTGGAGCATGAGTCGTTGGTAACACAAGCATAAAGATGCTATCCAACAACAAGAGTCATATTTGATATGATTAGCAAGGAGTTGCTTACCGATCTACCATGTCTTTTAGCGGTGGTGCTAAAGCTCACTAGTCGACTTGTTAGTTGTGGGTTTTGAATCACTAAATTTCAAGGTTGGCCAGTATCCACCGCAACGCTCATGAACAGATGAACTTAGAGCAGAGGATGACGATCTCGCTGTCGGTGAGCTCCCTCCCTCCATTCTCCGGGATGGTCAGTCTCACGAGGAAATCGAAGTAGCAGTCCCCAACGATGCCGGCCTCCTTCCTGGCGCTCGATGAACGAAACCCCTAATAGGCAGTCAGCCACGTGCCGCCTCTCCTGTGTGCCGCCTCTCCTGTGCAGCGTAGCCACATGACGCGTGCGGAGAGGACGGGATGATGGAACGGTGTGGGAGTGGGGCACGTGGCGTGCGGTCCCTCTTTTTGTTTTTTCTTCCGGATTTTTTCTCGGTTTTTTTATACGTACGTATATTTATATACATATACGTATGTATATAAACATTGTAAACGTATGTATACAAAGTTTGTATCCATGTTTTTTTCGATTTTTTTACTATGTACGTATACAAAGTTCATATATGCAGATATACAAACTTTATATACGTGTATATTTTTTTTATACATAAAAAATTATATATATTGTATATATGTATGTATATTATATATATAAACTTTATATATACGTATACAAAATTTATACGTATATATATAGAGTATAATATACGTATAGAGAGGAGAGAAGAGAGACATGAGGCGAAACCACCATGTGGGTGCGTGACCACCCGTGCATTAGTGTGCCTCCGAATTTTTTACCTCCCCGCTTCTCCCATGTAAGGGACAATAATACGCGAGGAAAAAAGTTTATTTCGTTTTTATATGTAAAATAGTGTTTATCCATTTTTTAAGGCAAAAGGTAAAGTTTACCCCTCTGAAATGTTTGGATGCCGGTGAGAAGGTATCTATGGAATGCTTGCGGACATGTAAATGAAACAAAGAAAAAAAATATGAGGGGAATCTATCTATCTATTATATATGCTTAAATCCATAAAACTTTCTAGAAATATTTTTAAACTGTTAAATGACGTTCTAATAAATTAGAAAATATCCTATATATTCTAAGAAAAAAGCAAAATATCTAACTTGATTTTCACTTAAACTGAAACACCCATTATTTTAAACAATTAGATTAGTAGATCTATTAAAAAAATAATCCCTCCCTCCTAATCCCTCTTTACATACAATAGAAAATACGCATGTACGGTTAAAAAAACGAAAGATACACGTACCTATGTACGAGCGATCGAAAAAAAATAAAAGCCAAAAAAACGTAGGATTGGAAAAAAATCACAACCAAGATTAGTTACGGAACGATCATCCCGGCGACCGGCCAAGATTTCCAGCCACCATGCACCATCTTCTCATGGCTCACATACGTACATGCATTGCTATCTCTTTTTTTTTCTATAAGTTGTTGAGATCTAAATCGTAACAGAATTTAAACAATATTTGATTGAATATAGATTTCCATGGTTATATCTGTCAGTGTCCTCTTCATGCATGGTTAATCGCTTCCTCCTAATCTCCTATATTCTTACATAAGTTCGCTAGAAAAAAGAAAAAAATACATATGTATCTAAAAAAAGATAAAGTAAAAAATATACATATATACACATACGTAGTATGATCAGGAAAACTCAACGGTCTCTTACTATGATTTTCTATGATATAAAGATAAAATATATTACCTCACAGACATTCCAGTTAAATCAGATCAAAGGTATAATAGCAAATCAATGGTTTTTAAACGTCAACTTTTTTATGAGTTGACACGATGCAATTTTGGAGGTGACAAACAGTAAAGTTTTTTATAACTATCCTGGTAACTTTTCTAAAAGTTGCAGGAGCTGTTTGGTTTTTATCATGCAATTGATTTTATATTATAATCAATGCTATCTTGCCACATAATTGTGTGCTCTTTAATTAAGACCAATATTATGACTTAGGCTAATTATATTTTGGATGAATTTTTTAGGCAATTGGTAAATCTATTTATGGGCTTTAGTAACTCGGATTTTATACCACAAATGTCATATGTCTCTGAATATGGTGAAATTATGTGTCTTATAGGGACTCGAACATATTAGCTTTGGCAGTATGTGTACAATATGATGCTAGTAGTCATATTCACTATGCAACAAGCTTTATTATTAAGGTTATTTGTTATGTGATTCTATTCAAAATGATTTTGGCTTTGGCTAGGCATGTTATTTATATAAGACCACTCGAATGTTTGAATTTTTAAGTTCTTTACTATATGCTTAGTTTATTTAACTAAACACATAATCGGGGGCTACATCTAATTAGGTGCATCTAGTCGATGCACCTAGGTATATTTTTTATTGAATTTTTTCAGCCCTTCACAACCTTTTTATTGAATTGAAGCACTCGGGAGACTATAACAGAGATGATTCAAGCACTCGGCTATGGAGTAAACTGGTTCGAGGTGGAGTTATTTTGTCGACTGCGAAGGTCTCAGGGGCTACTGTGAAGATTATGGGTACCATATACCCACACGGCTGGCCTATCCGACTGGTTATAGGGGATAGATTTTATATGATAATTATGTAACGGTTTAGGACTTTAGTATTACGTTTCCTTGTGTATTACGGAACAGCTTATAGTCTTGAGTCGAAAGAATTACAGATAAGGATTAGGAGACCAATACCGTATGTGGTTAAGTCTCTGTTTTGTAAACCTGCCCTCTAAAGCTATATAAGAAGGGTAGGGAACCTCCTGAGGGGCATAATTTTTTAGATAGACTTTCTTCACCAATACATAACTCGGCGGATGTAATTCCCAAAATAGGAGTAGGGTATTACTTCTTCATAGAAGGCCTGAACCTATATAAACCTTTGTTTCATAACCCATCGTGTTTGGTGCTTGTACGCTACCCCTTTTCTCATTGCCGAAATTAGGTTTTGACAACTATTGAATTTTTTACTTCCTTTTTTATCTTTAATTTCAAGATTAAATTCTTGAAGCGGAAGAACCCATCTAATAAGCTGAGGTTTTGCATCTTTCTTAGTTAACAGGTATTTTAATGCAGCATGATGAGTGTAAACAATCACCTTAGCTCCTACTAAGTAAGATCTTAACCCATTGATTGCAAAAACAATGGCTAGGAGCTCCTTCTAAGTTGTGACATAATTTAATTGAGCTCCTGTCAGCGTTTTACTAGCATATGCGGTAGCATGATGTTTCATATCTTTAGTTTGGACAAGAACGGCTCCTACAACATAACATTAGCATCGCACATGATTTCAAACGGTAGTGACCAATCAGGGGGTTGAATGATTGGTGCTAAAATGGACACTTATTTTAGGATGTTAAAAGATTTTAAGCACTCATCATCAAAGTTAAAGGGAGCATCTTTAGCTAACAAGCTGGTTAGGGTTTAGCGACTAAAGAGAAGTCTTTAATGAACCGACAATAGAGCCCCGCATGTCCCAAAAAGCTACGGACTCATTTAACAATGGTGGGAGGTGGAAGCTATTGAATTACTTCTATTTTAGCTCTATCCACCTCTACTCCCCTTTCGGAGACTCGGTGTCCTAGGACTATGCCTTCATAGACCATGAAGTGACACCTTTCCCAATTAAGTACCAAGTCCTTTTCTTGACACCGTTGCAAGACCTTGTCTAAATTTTCAAGACAATGATCAAACGTCTTTCCATAGACGGAGAAGTTGTCCATGAAAACTTCCATGATTTCCTCGATCATGTCAGAGAAAATAGACATCATGCACCGTTATAATGACGCGGGTGTATTACACAACCCGAACGACATCCATAGGTAGGTATGCATACGTTTCTTATGGACACGTGAACATTGTCTTGCTTTGATCATCGGGATGGATGGGAATTTAATGATAGCTAGAATAGCCATCAAGGAAATAGAAGGAGTGATTCACCAGCCGTTCTAGTCATCAATGAAGGGCAGCAGGAAGTAGTCCTTCCTAGTAGCCTTGTTGAGTTTTATGTAATCTATTCACATTCTCCATCCCATGATAGTTCGTTGCGGGATTAACTCATTTTTTGAGTTTTCAATGACCACAAAACCTCCCTTTTAAGGCACAACCTGGACTGGGCTGACCCACTTGCTATATGGGACGGGATAAATTATCCTGGCATGTAGGAGTTTCATGACCTCTTTTTTCACGACCTCCCTCACGGCATCATTTAATCTTCGTTGCGTCTCTCTAGAGGGTGCACAAGAAGGGTCTAAAGCAATGCGATGGGTGCAGAGGGCTGGACTAATTCCTTTGAGATCTTGAAGTGAGTAGCCTAGAACAAAGCGATGCATTTCTAACACAGCTGTCAGTTTGGAGGTCTCATCATCAGAAAGCTTGTCGCTTATAATGACGGGCGATTCCATATCACCGTGCAAGAAAGCATAGTAAGGCTTGAAGGTAGATGTTTAAGCTCAACCGGAGGACGTGAAGGCGGATCGGTTGTGGGTAACTCCATCACCTCTCTAGGATCATCCTCTTTCTCGACAAATGCATTGGCATCATCTTTGAGGAGGGATTCGAGGAACTCAAAAGGAAAGATAGCCAACACTTTCTCGAGTGGTTCGGAGTCGGGAATGGGTTCCGTCAAAGAATTTTTTGATCGCAAGATTGAGACAGAAAATGCCATTTTCCCGAATTTGAGTTCCATCGGGAATGGGTTCGCCCTCATGCTTCGCCTTAGTGATTGCCCTTGTGTTTCGATAGGCTCGGTCGAAGGTCCTCGTGGCATGCGTCCAATAAGCCCCTCACGGGCAAGGATGAGTAGGGAGCTTTGGCCGAGACCGTGCAAATACTAAGTATGGCATGAGGCGCCCCATTTCGGCCGACGCTCCTACCGAAAATGATTTGTCCTAAACACAAAAGAGTTTTGCCAAAAATGGAAAAATTCACTTATTAGTTTATACATTATTTTTCTTGGGTTGGCCCAGCTTTTGGTCCAGCTTCAGCCTTTTCGGCCGCTTGGCCGCTTTCGGTCTTTCACTATTTAACCACCGCTTTTCGGCCTTTTACTGTGCGGGCCGTCTCGAGGAGAGACGTTGGATTGCCCCGTGGACGTCATGTGGGTTGCTGCCATTGGCTTGAAGGGTAACAGTCATGAGGGTAGAGGGTATAAATTCACCCCCGAGTGAGAGGGTTCATTTTTACCTCTCACTTTTCACCGCAGCTAAACACACCGCTCCTGCCTTCTTAGAGCTTTGACCCTCGTGTTCGCTTCGCCAGTTGTTGGTTCGCCCAGACCCCTTCACTACTTTTCAATGGCTCCCCGTAAACCGGCTCCATCCGCGATCACGGGTCTTGATCCAAGGAGGGTTGGCGAAGACTGGACTTGCAATCTTCGCAAGTCTATCATTCCAAGAAGCGGAGCTTGCTTCGCTTGTGGCCTTGGGTGCTATCACCGAGGGCCAGGCTTTCGTCACCGGTAATGCGGTCATGCCGCGTTCGGGCAATGGGCAAACCCTGGAGTTTGCTACCTTTTTTGACGCAGGCCTTCGATTCCCCTGCAACGACCTCCTTCCGCACATCCTTCGCCTCTTCTACCTCGAGCTTCCATAGCTCAGCCCTTCGGCTCTTGTGCGGATCGCGGTGTTCGACTGGATGTGTCGAACGTCAGGCTTCACACCTTCGGCAGACCTTTTCGCCGCTCTACACACCGCCATGATTTATTCGAAGACCGTATCGATGCCGGCAGGGATGAAGAAGACTGTCTTCGGTAGCGTGAACTTCAGCTTGCGCCCGGAGCGATCAGACTTGTGGCCTATCCGTGCCTCCATGCCCAAACTGGATGCCTACGCGGCTGGTTCGGAGGAGGAGAACGACCTTCAGATGCGTCGGCGTGAGATCAACCTTAAGGGCAAATTGAACGTGGTGGTTGACGGCACGATGGAGGCAAGCTTCGGCATGCTCTGGAAGATCGCCCTTCGTCTCAGCTGCCGGGACTTGGTCAAAGAATTTTGTATGCTTCGGGTCAACCCCTTGGCCAGGGACTGGAGGGTGGGCTTAGACACAGCAAACCTAGCATTCGGCTTCCCCCGCCTCGTCCTGCCTAATGGCGCCAACCGTAAGTGTTTCGCACATTTTCCTCAGCCTCCTTTTTTGTTTCTCCTCATCACCTTTTCTCGAGGGACTTAGACCGGTTTGTTTCTTATTATTTGTCTTAGTCCATTCGTTGGACAGCGCCGAAGAAGAGGCGAGGAAGATGGTCGGGGATATCATCCCTTGAGAATATGGGATGCTACTGGCCCGGCAGTCGGACAGTCGGGCAAACCGCATGTTCGTTGGTGAGTTGCCCGCTTGGGCGAACCCGGTCAAGATCAATGTTCTTGACGACGGTGCCGAGGGCTCGAAGAAAAGGAAATGGGCCTTCGCAAAGGGCGCTTCGTCAAGTCGGGCGAAAGCCCAAAAGTGGAGTGCCGAGCCTACCCTCTTCACAGAGTGGAGTACTGAAGCTGGTGAGGCGATTGCCGATGCTGCTGGCATTTATCGCGATTGATGCGCGCGTGTCATCGCCGGGGTTGTCCTTTCCGTGCTTCGGCACCAAGGCTGCGGGAATATCTTAGACTTTCGGCTATGTTGCAAGACCAACTTCCCAGTTCGTCGAGCACTGTCCGGGCGGAGCTGAGTGCCTTTCGCTGGTTGTACTGGGTGCCCGAAGGAAGGGAGATTGCCCGCGGGCATCTTCATGACCAGCTGGAGAAGCAAGTAGAGGCAGACGATGCGGAGCAGCTTGCGGATGGTGGCGGCGAAGAGCCTACCATTGGCGAGGAGTAGGCGAAGCTAGCCACGAGCCTGCCAAGGAAGAGGCTGCCCAGGATCACTATGAGGTGTAAGGCTTTCGCCTTCCTTCCCCATTGTTTTTTATGCTAGCTTAGGTAGCTTTTTCTGCTAGTTTTTTTTTGTCATTTCTTTTTTGGGCTTCATCCTTGCTAGCCGAAGGATATTGTGTATTGATATTTTTGTAAGGCACTCCAGTGGCCATTCCCCTTTTATATATGTATAAACTTCTAAGTTTTCGCCACTTTTTTCAAAAAAATTGTCTTTCGCTTTAAACTTGTCTTTTACTAGGACAGCTCCCATTGCAGTTTAGACATCGAAAGGCATACATTCAGCCCCCTTTGAGGGAGTGGCAAAACACGAATGTGAAGGTTGTTGAGAACAAGACCCCAGCGAAGGCTAAGTACACCGACACGCCTATTCATCGTGAGATGGCTATCAACGGGCGCAATTATCCTATATTTGCCATGGCGAAGTGGATGCGAAAGCATCCAGGGCGAATCCTGGAGGACTTCGACCACGACTACTGCCAGCGCCGCGAGCTCATGGCTTCATTCTGGCGAAACTTTGTAATGTCTGAACGTCAGGCTGCTATTCCCGATGTCGATATAGCTTAGTTTGTATTTCGGTGCCAACTCCGCTTGGTGCATTCTTCAATGTAGATAGCGCAAGCGAGGAAATGCCGGATAGCCTTAGTGACAGTTGTAGCTCTCCCGGTCGATCTGGCATTACCTTAGTTTTTCTGACTCTGAACCTAGTGCTTTGACGTCGAAAGCTGGTTCTTCGGAGCCGAAAGGCCGCATGGTGGGTGATGTAATATACTTGTAATATTTCGGTATTTTTTATGAATAAAACAACATTTGAGCAACTCATCGTGGCTCTTTGGTCACTACCTTCGACTTAATTCACCTTCGACCGCACCAGCAACTGCTGGCTTCGTTTTAAACGCGTGATGTGTGCTTTGTAACTCTTAGCGTTTGCTTCGTACTCATTATAGCAAGCACCTTTTCTTTTTTTGCTATGATTGAAAGGATAATCAATGATCGAGTTGCCACAATTTGGCGTTCGGTGAGCGATGCTTTGACCGATTCGCCTCACCCCCCTAGCGTTTTCGCTGATCAAGCGTTTGCCTTTGGGGTTTTTTTGCGATGTTTCACACAAGAGACAAAACACAGAGTTTTTATACTGGTTCGGGCCTTCGATATGGATAATAACCCTACGTCCAGTTTTTCTTTTTTCTCTTTTCTTTTTTTTTTGTCTTTTTTGTCCCGAAGGCTTACACGATAGTATTTACATATGTACACATGGAAATCGGGTGCCACCCTTTTTAGACGAAGTAACGCTTGAGTGAAGCAGCATTCCAAGAATGGTCCAGCTCTTCGCCTTGTAGGGTTGCTAGTAGAAACAAGTTTGTCCTTATTCTTTGCTTGACAAGATATGGGCCTTCTCATTTTGATTCCAGCTTACCTATATCCACAGGGTTTGCTTTTTTCTTCAACACAAGCTGCCTGGGCAATATTTCTTTCGGTCGAACCTTCTTGTTGTAGGAGGCCGAAGTGACCTGAGCGTACTTCGTCATGTGGCCAAGTGCTTCGACTCTTACTCCCTCAGAAGCTCAATCGACACTTCGCGACCGTCTTCACCTTCGGTAAAGCTTACTCGTGGCGAGTTAGCCCCTAGCTCACTCAGGGTCATGTTTTCATCACCATACAGGAGCATGAATGGGCTGAACTTTGTTGCCCTTGTTGGTGTGGTTCAGAGGGCCCAAATGACTGCAAGCATCTCCTGAGGGCACTTTCCCTTCGATGCGCCCAAATTAATTTTTCCGTTCGCTCTTTCGGCGGCCCCATTTGCTTGTGGGTGTGTGACCGAGGTGAACTTGACCTGCAAGTTTAGCCCTTCACACATTTCCTTGAACTTCTTAGAGTCAAACTGTCTGTCGTTGTCAGTAGTGAACTCTTTCGGCACGCCGAATCGGCATACAATATTTTTCCAGACAAACTTTTGAACCACGGCCGAAGTGATCAAGCCAAGAGGCTCTGCCTTGACCCACCTGGAGAAGTACTCAATGACGACGATGGCGAGGCGATAACCGTTCCTAACGGTAGGAAACGGACCAACGATGTCCAGCCCCCACCTGGCGAAGGGCCATATAGGGGCGATCAGCTGTAGTTCATACTACAGGGTAACCTAGCTTTGATCATGGTGCTGGCAACCCTCGTACTTTTTCACCTGGTTGACGCAGACCCGTAGAACGGTCAGCCAGTATATGCCCTACTGAAGGACTTTGGCCGCCATGGTCCATGCCGCTTGGTGAGCTCCGCACAGCCGCCGGTGTATCTCTTTCACCATTTCCTCACCTTTGGCAAATGAGACACACCGAAGAAAGGGTTGTAGGACTCCGGCTCTGTATAATCGACCAGATATCAACTTATACTTTGTGGCCCTGAGCTGTAGGAGTTTCCCCACGCGTACGCCGAAGATGCATTTTTCAGGGTTGAGCTTGATTCCAGCTGCTCATAAGTTGTCGAAGGTTTCCTGCAAGCCAGCGATGTGGTCAATCGCTTTTTGGCTTTTGACGACTATGTCATCGACGTACGCCTCAATGTTCTGGCTAATTTGTGTGTTGAGAACCTTGTAGATTAGCCTGGCGAAGGTGGGCCCCGCATTCCTAAGGCCGAATGGCATTCTGAGGTGGCAAAAGGTGCCGAAAGAAGTTATAAATGCCATCTTCTCCTGGTCCCTCGGGTTCATGAAAATCTGGTGGTACCTAGAGTAGGCATCCAAGAAGCTCATGAGTTACCTTAGTGCCATCGAATTGACCAGCTGGTCGATCCTTAGGGCAAGCCTTGTTCATGTCGATGAAGTCAATACACATTGTCATTTGCCGTTCAACTTCTTTACCAACACTAGGTTTGCCAACCACTCCAGGTGGTCGAAGTTTCTGCACTTCGACCTTGGCTGCCTCTTGGTGATCGGTAGACATCTTGCGAAGCTTCTGCTTTTTGGGCTTTGTGTCTGGTTTGTCGGCCAAGTGGTGCATGATAAGATCTGGCGAAACACTGCCTACTTCTTCGCCATGTCATGTGCTTCTTCTACATGTAAGGTCCCCAGGTGAAGACATCAAGTTTGCTTGCAATCACCTTCTACATGTCATGTGCTTCTTCTTCGCCCAGTTCACCCCCGATCGAAATGACTTTGGTTGGGTCCAGCTCGTCCACCTGGATCTTGTTTACCTTGCCGTGTGGGGATGGCTTCATCATCACCCGCCCCCTTTCGCCATCCCCCAATTGCAGGGTGTTAACTTCTCACCCATCCACGACTGCTTTGCTTGCTGTCGAGGCCAAAGGCTGCAGCCCTTTTACGACGACTACCCCGGTTGGGCCCGGCATTTTTAGCTTAAGGTAGTTGTGGTCGGCGATTATCTCAAACTTGTTGAGCACGGCACAGCCAAAGATGGTGTTGTAGTGGTACGGGATGTTGACGACGTCGAAAAGGATCAGTTCTTCGCGCTTGTTGCTCTTGAAGCCGAAAGACACCCACAACTGAACTTGTCCCAAGACTTGTACCGTGCTTTCGCCGAAACCTTGGAGCAAAGCGGGAGCATGCGAGAGAGCTGTTGCTGGCAAGCCCATTTTTGCGTATGCGTCGGCGAAGAATACATCCGCCGAACTTCCTCCATCAACCAAAATGTGCCGAACCTAGAACCCTACTATCAGTGCAAAATGACGAAGGGGTTTTGGTGTGGGAAAACCACCCCCTTGGCATCCACCAGGCTAAAGGATATTTTAGAAGCAAGGAACTATGGCCCTTCGTCGCCTACCGAAGCTGCCATGATGTTGTGAACCGTGCAGGTGCGTGCTTTTATCTGACGCTTCGGCAGGTGGCCTTTCGTAGCTTCTCTTTTAATGACTTGTATCACCCTTCGGAACCCGTCTGGTTGCTGTGGGTTTTCTCGGTCCATCCCCCGCTGAACATCTTCGCCGGCGCCGGGATTTGGCTTCGGCACTTGGGGGCGGGCATGGTGTTGTATGTTTCGACATTGTTTGGTTATATGCGACGACTTGCCGTGCTACTCGGAGTACGTGTCTTTTTTGTACCTCTTCTTCGGTGGTTGCCCTTGTCCGCCCCTTTGAATTGTGTCGAAATCCTTGCAGAGGTTTTGGACTTCTTCGACTGCCATCATCGGTTTGCCCTTTTTGTTGTAGAACCTTTTCCACGTCATGGCCTGAGTCACCGGTGCTTGTCTCTGAGGTGGGGCTTGGTTCGCCAATGCTTGGGCGGTGAGCTCCTGCGAACCTGCTTGAGCCACCGCCTTGTCATAATCTGCTTGGATTTCAAGTCGCCTCTTGATGTCCTCTTCGCCCCGAGCATAGCCATCAATGATGCAAAAGAGGTGCTCGACGGTTTGCGGCTCTTTTCTCGCGATCTTCCTTGTCAGGTCGCCCGGGCGAAGTCCGGCCGAAGCGGCATTAATCACCGAGGCATCAGTAATGTCCTGCACTTGGCATCTTGCTTGGGAGAACTGCCTCGCGTACTCCCTTGTGGATTCGCCTGGCTTCTGGCAAATGCCAAACAAATCTTGCTGGGTTTTCGGCTCTTCATAGAACCCATGAAAGTTCATGACGAAGACGTCGCGCAGCTGTTCCCATGAATAGATGCTGCTTGGAGTAAGGTTAAAGTACTACGATTGGGCGATACCATCCAAAGTGAGGTGTATCACTTTGGCTTTGGTATTTTTGTTGCCGTGAGTTGCTTCAATTGCTGATTCATAGATCGACAAGAACTCACTTGGATCGGTTTCACCCGAATATCTTGTCACAGCGAGATACTTGAACTGGGGCGGGATTGGGTGATTTCGCTGCCCCCAGCTCAAACGAAGCTTCTTTTCGTCCCCAGCCCTTAACACCGAACCCTGCTAGTACTACGGTGAAAGGCTCGGGTACGGCAGTGCGAAGGGTGAAGCCATTCCCTGGACTTGCGCAGTAGGTTGGACCAGGGCGTTCAGCTGGCGTCCTGAAGGGTTGACAAAGGCATGTGCGCCGGTGAGGACGAAGGGGCTGGGTTCACGGGCCACCACACTGTTATGCCTGGGCTTGATCCACCAACGGCCAGGGCCGAAGGGGTTGCAGTTGTTGCAAAAACAATGTGGGGTTGACTTAGTTGTTGAAGGAAATCTTGAAATTGCGCCTGGAGGGCCAAAGCTGCGTCGGTTGGAGCTTGAGGTGCTGATGCTGGTATCGGCTGCACCGACTGGGTTGGGGCGAAGGCGGAGGCTGGAGCCACAACAGGTTGGACAACAGTCGTCTGGGGCGCTGGACGAACATGTAGCGTCGAAGATTGCTGCACCTGCGGTGACTTGGATGGCCGATGCAGCCAGGGCCGTTGCAGTCATGGGCGACGGAGTAGCGGCAGGCCTAGCCGAAGTCGCTGCCTTGGCTTGCATAGCAGCTTCATGCGCTTGGTGTTGTTCATGCATCTGTCGAAGCGTATCTTGTAGCCTTATAATGTCCTGTCGTATAGCTTCCATCTCTGCCACGTGGGCCTTCGATGGGTCAGGCCCGGGCCCGCCGACGCCATGGCCACAGGCCTTGCTTGCGTCGTGGTAGCTTTGGCATGGGCTTCGGCCTTGACCCTCACCGGTTCCATCTTCGCTGCGTGGTCTTCGGCCATTGCCGGCTCCGCATCGGCTTCGGCCCCTACCGGGTCCTCGGCTTCACTAGCAGCTTCGGCCTCCCCTTCGGCCTCACGCTGCCTTGGCACCACTCTCTCACGTGTGGACTTCTTTGGTGGCATCAACAATTCGGTCTGGGTTCCCCACGGTCGACGCCAGCTTTTGTCGAATGACAACAGCGTTTGCCGAAAGACAGGCTTCACTTAGGTGGGAAAGTAAAGATGATCTATTGATATTAAAAAAAATTTTGGGGATCCCCCAATACATACCCTTCGGGGTCCATTTATAGGTTTAGTATAGGCTCATGCACCCTAGGGTTTCCAAGTACAGGGGAGTTTACATGGATGCCCTTATGACAGGGACATTTATAGGGGTAATTATAGACAATTTTAGGCTTGGGCCTCTTCTTGGGCCTCTAAGTGGGTCTTCCCTACCGGTTGGCTCTGCAAGGCCCTGAACCCTTTGGCGTGGGGATGAAAACCCACTGCTTTGGGGGCGAAGGCCTTCGGCTTGAGAGCGAAAGTCTTGTGCCTCGTCCTTGACTGTCGCTTCGCCTGATGGCTTTACCCGAAGCTCCAATCTTCGCGGTAGTCGATGCTCCGCCCACATGCTTCGCCCTAGTGATTGCCCTTGTGTTTCGGCAGGCTCGGTCAAAGGTCCTCGTGGCATGCCTCCAACAAACCCCACAACCTTCAATGATAGGACCAAATGGGCTCTAGAAGGTTGCGATCATAATGTTTGCAGCAACAATGGAATTATAAAGAGTTTGCACTATTGCCTCTCTCATGAGACATGGAATAGTTAAGGACGGGGAGCTAATCTGAATTACTTCAGAGGAAAGCTTCACCTCCCTTAACCACTCATCACTCATGATCGTAGTTAATTCCTGCACCGTCTCCTTGAAGAGATTTTTCTCGAGTGCTATAGCGGTATCCGTGCGCTTGCGAATTTATCTATGATCGTAACAAATACCAAAAATATGTTCAACTGTTGAAATATTGTCTTCTCCTGGAAACTTTGAAAATCTGGCACTTTGTATCAATTGGGTAATGGAACCCTATCAAAATACTCTGGATATGGATGTCGATACATAATTGTTCCCTCATAATCTCAGCAATCCTATCAGCCCATTCCTCATTTCTATTATTCATATATTGATGTGGCATAGGTCCTTGAACATATGGATTTCTCTGAGGTTGATATTGTCCTTCATCTTGCTGATACCGATGAGGCCCCTCTAGCCAATAGTGATGTGGTACTTGTAGTTCTTGCTGATATTGATAAGGTGATCCTTGCCGAAACTGATGATGTTGATGAAGTTGTTCCCCATATTGCTGCCGTTGATGTTGCCCCCCATAGTAAGCAACTCTAGATATCCCGATGGTATTTCTTGGGTTGGAATCTTACCAGGAGAGACTGGATCCACATCTTTAGTTATATCATAAGTTGGACCTTGGAATTCTGTCTTTATAGGCTTGAGATTAGGAGGTCTATCCCTAGGAAAATAAATAGGCCCCTTAGCTAGTTCACGAACAATAGATATATCAACTACTTTCTTGATCAAATTTTGCAAAGTATTCACCAGAACTCCAGACTGATTGATCAAAGCTTGATGAACTGCCTCATTAACTGTTTCTCGAAAACTCCGAGGACTTGGAATATTTCCTGAACTCCCTTCTACAACCATCAACGCCTGTGGAAGCTGATTTTTTTGTATCGGACCTTGTCGAATCATACCGAATGATTCTAACCAGAGCTTCGCATAATCTTGCGTTAGTGCACAGTGGTGTTCCCAATATAAACAAAAGAATTTGGAAGATCAAACCCCCTAAAGATTAAGATTTTCTTGTGGTACTTATGCTGGGGAGTAGTTTTAACAAAAGTTAATTTGATTAAAAGAAACTGGAGAGGAAACAAGACTTGTTACTTCTATCACAAAGATGAAACAATTAATCATTTGTTGTTTGATTGTCGTTTTGCCCACATGGTTTGGTCTTTAATCCACTTTGCTTCCAATATTAGTTTACCTAATAGTACAACTCATATGTTTGGGCATTGGTGTTGACACGAAATTCATCGTACACACGAAGACCTAAGAGATCTACTTAGCTCTACTGCAGGTCCTACCAAATCAAGTTCTAAGCGTGCCAGTAGTTTGATCCTGCAACTAACATGATAGAAACAAAAAGATTAGATCATGGGGCCAATCGGCCACAGGCCGATATAGTATCGTGTGCCCAGCGGGAGTCGATGGTATTTTGGATCGATTGGCTATAACTGATGGAATTTAGATATAACGAATTAAAAGGAACATCGATCAAAACTTAGATATAATATAATTGTAAATTATCTAATTTTATTACAACCAATCTTAATAGATTGGACCAAACCGAGACAATATAAGATTAAAGGTAATAAACTAGAATCTGAACAATTATATATCTTTTGGATGTGGGCCAATGCACCAAGAATTAGTTAAAACTTATCATGATTCTATATGGAATAAATAAACTAATATTGGCTATAACAAGTTAAAATATAATCATTAGTAATCTTTGGTTATTAACCACAATCTTGATAGATCGGACATAACCGAGTCAATATAAGATTGAAAATAATAAAAATAGCAGCTTGCCGATTATACTAGATGGGTTGGATCAAGTCCGACTCAAACAGTGTTCAGATCGGCTAACATATAGAAAAAGGAAGAACTCCCAGCGCGCTACAGTGCTTTTCCCCGTGCACGCTTTTCAAACTGCTACACGGTGTACTTTTTTGCAAAAAGTTTCTATACAAAAGTTGTTTAAAAAAAACAAATTAATCCATTTTTGAAAAAAAAATTAGCTAATACTTAATTAATCACGCGTTAATGGGCCGCCCCGTTTTCCGTGTTACTGTAACGCGCTGGTAAAACCAAGCAACTAACACAGCCATAGAAACTAGATAAACTTGCGAATCGAACCAACTACAATCACAGCGTTAATTCCATCTTTGATTCGGCTTTGACTTACATAAATTCTTAAATTTTACCGTTAACAATTGGATAAGAACACAACCACACAATTTGAGGCCTTTGGTCTTGTTAGGGGCAACTGCCACTATCTAGTCTATTTGACTTTGCATTGCAGAAATGATGTGGTTTTTAAAAGAAAAAATATCTTCTCTTTTACTGGTTATTTTTTTTACTACATATTGGCTCTGCTCGTGGGCTATCCTCAAGAAGGTCAATTTTTGGAGGTACTACCATTGTGTCATTGTGGCTTGTCAAAAATTGGAGCTAGTAGTCACAGAGTTTTCTACCGCGGCACATGGATAGAGAACTCCTGAAGTTTTCTGCTGTCTTGGGTGATGAGTTATTCTTTTCTTTCTTCTGTTTGGCTGTGTGCACTCTTTGGGTGCAAAGGCCGGAGGTGCTCTCAGAATAATTGTATCACTTGATATAATTTAGTGAGATTAACAAAGCTTTCATTATTGGTTTCATAGTTTAGGGGTCCTTTTAGAATAAAACAATACTTAAGGGGCGTAAAATGGATTTATCCTGAAATAAAAAAGATAAAATAAGAGTCAATATAGAAATACAACTTAGAAAAAAATTAATTCGGATTAAAAATTTAAAAATAATCAATATTGAGACAAGCCATGTAGAAATACAATTTAGGGTAAATCTGAAATTAGGATTAAAAATTAAAATAATTAATACTGAGAGAAGAGTCTAGGTAGAAATAAAATTTATAAACATCTACAATTCTGATTAAAAATAAATAATATTAAGAAAAAGAGTTGGAATAGAAATACAATTTAGAAATACCTAAATTCAGATTAAAAATAAATATTTGGAGAAAAGATGTCATGTAGGAGTACAATTTGGAAATATTTGAAATCAAAACTAAAAATGAATAATAATTGATAGAAGAGTTCATACTTTGGTTATATTAATTGGAGGCTCTTCTAGGAGCCCACATTGATTATATGAGATGAAAAAAGCTAGAAATTCTCATGTTAATTGAAAATCCTTAGAGTTTGTATGTTAATAAATGGAAAAGAAAATAGCCTTGTTGCCCAGTCTGTTAAAAAATACAACTAACAGATGAGATTGAATCTTCAAACCTATACTAATGTGACAATGAGTTCCTAGAGTCCAAACCGTGAGCAACAATAACAAAATAAAACAAAAACAAAATCAGCAATAAACAAGTGTTGATTATAATGGATATTTCTTATTTGAAACAGGTTATAAAGTATCACAAAATATGATACAATATGTCATCTTTAGTGGGTGGAACAATGTCATTAGAGATAATAAGAAGATGCCACTAATAATTTAAATATAAATTTGGAGAAGGAAGCGAAACAAACCGCAAAAATTTATATATAGGTTCATTGTATTATAAACATAATATACTAAACGATCCATCTTGTTTGCTTTATGGACATCAGAATTTCAAACATTGATCAGTTTGGTCAAGTTAGACCAGAGTTTAAATTGATGCTGCTATTGTAATATTTTTACAACATGTGAAATTATGCACGATCTTATGTCAGAAAAAAATATAATGATACTAGCCATGCAATCTATGCGAACCACCACGTTAGTTATATTAAATAAAGGAGAGAAAAATACAGACCTTTTAAAAAATAATAATCCAAAAGGTGGGGTTAATAAAGATTAAGTACCAAATTTGGTCTGTCGGTTAACTGTTTTATTAATTTAATTCTAAAATTCGGAATTAATATTAGCAAGTAACTGACGATGATTCTTACTTTGAGTCTAAGCTACTCACTGACGTAGTATATTAATCCAAAAAAAAGAGTCTAAGCTATTCAGACAAATAAACAACATATTCAACACATGACAAAATTTTTACCATTTATGTTTCATATGTATCAACAAATAGTCCGTGTAACACATGGGTTGTCGACTAGTATTACATGCCCCATCATCTGTAATACGCTAACACTACAACAAAGGTCAAAACAGACATTGCCATAGAGGCAAGACCGGCACATCGCCTTACAAAGAAGCAAGGTAGCAGGAGCAAAAGGAAGGAGCTTTACATTTAATGGTGTGGTTCAATCATCAGCATCATTATATCCTCATTGATCAGCTTCTCATCTGGTTGTGTCATTTACACAAGAACACCAGCCATGTTGAATGGCAATGGTGCCACAACACTATCATATATATACCTATCTACCACGGCTTCAGGTCTTCCCGGGTCCCCTCGGTCCAGTTGAGCACCTTCTGCCCAGGCTTGAGGAACACATCGCTGCCATGGGGCAGCTTCCGTGCCAGCGCGTTCATGACCTGGTGGAAGCCATCCCCGGGCTCTGCAGGCTGTGGGAACAGCATGGTCTGCTTCATCGATGGCTCCTCGAGCATCGCCTGCTTCCGGAGGATCACCTCCGTCGGTATGGAGGTCAGGATGGTGTCCAGCTGCGGGACGTCATCCTCGGCCACGAACACGGCGATCTCCTCCCATGGGATCACGTCGGAGAAGGGAAGGACGATGTCGTCAGCGATGATCACCGGGATGCAGCCGAACACCACGGCCTCCACCAGACGAGGGCTCCATGGCGCCCAGCCCAGCGGGCACAGGCAGAAGACTGCGCGCTGCATGTCCTCGTAGTAGGTTTGGGGGTGGTCCGTAGAGATGTCAAACATCGGGTTATTCTTGAAGTTCTCCCACACCGATGCACGGGCGCCCCTGCATTGCATATGTTAGGCAGGATTCAATATTTCAGTATAAAATTTCAACCCCCCACCCAGCAACAAACTGTTTGCCTGAAAGTTCAAAATTTTTTTTAATTTAGCAGAATTTATTCAAATTTTGTTAGCATATAATTTCAAAATTTCCAGGGCAAAAATATTCCCAAATTTCTGCTACTTCAGATCCATCAATCCCCTTAGGCTTTAGACAATATAGAACCTGATGGTAGGTGCATCAAGGCTTTCTAATCAATGATTGATTAAGACCAGCTTTTGAGGTGCATAATTTAATTAGGTGCATACCTTGCATAGTAACCACCCTCAGGATCATTCGAAGTATCATAGAACAAACCACGGAAGTAGACAAAGATCGACCGAGGAGTCTCTGGCGGAACAAGGTGAGCTCTGATCTTGTGAGCAGGAGTATACGGCGGGACTGTGATGGAGCCATCCTTGAGACATGCATGGTTCTTCTGCCCAAACGTCTGGACCAGCGTAGCACAGCGCAGCACCGGAAGGATGCCTCGCTCGATAGCCTTCGCTTCCTGAAAAGTAGGAACATAATGATCTGAATTAACGTTGGATGTACATGATGCTAGAAGCGAATAAACATGAGTAAAGTATATATAACAGATGCTGTGTGTGGCTTCATTACTAGGATGAATTTCAATTTTATGAGTTTGCATATTCCACGTTAATACACTCTCTCCGTTATAAAATACAAGCATTTGTTGATTGTCTAGCAAAGATCAAGGTTAACGGAAAACATTTGTCTTTAGTCATTTTATTAGTCAAATTCTAAATTTTGAATTGCTTAAATTCCCCTCCCAAGCATCTGATTGGCGGAAAATACATGGATTCCCGTGCATTGAAATTATTGTCGTAGAAATTCATATATTGTACTACAAATTTTGAATTAAAAATACTTATATTTTAAAATGGGGGAAGTGTATAGGAGAGGATGATTTATGGTTTATGGCATTATGTATGACCAAGGTTCAACATTGCAGAAAGAAAAAAAGTAACATTTGGAGGACCGATATATCAAAAATTTCAAAACATTCCAGCCCATAAAATTTTAAGTTTAAACAAATTTTCACCGAGTTAACACAAATTTTGCTAATCCACAAAAAAACTAAAATTTGCAGGCGAAATAATTTCTTTCCAACGGAGTTCAAAATTACTGAAAAGTTTCTGAATCCGAACCTTGTGCATGACTCACCTGGAAATAGAAACATGCTGCAAAGTCATGTGGAACAACGAAGAAATGATCGGCACCCTCCGTCCTATTCCAGTAGGGCCAGTACTTAGAGATGAACTTGATCGCACTTCTCATCATGCGTGGAGACTTGGTGGTCAAGGGATGGCCCCATGGTGTCAGGTCGCATGTGGTGTACACTGGAGTGTAGAACCAATCGGCTTCGTCCGGATTCGAAGTCCGGATCGCACTCGACAGCAAGAAGCGATGCATGAAGATCTCTGTAGCAAACATGTGGCTGAGGCATCTGGAATCCTTTGCCACGATGTTCTTGTTGTACTTTGGGGGCAGCTCGTAGACATACACCTTCAGCTTTCCAACAGGATCGTCTTCTCTAGCACATCACCAGCAGCACTTCGTGAATTTTAATCATATCCGCGTGCAGAGAAAATTAATATAATCCTAATAATGGAGTTAAAAACATTGCTGAGAGTGTTTTATTTTTATTCTTCACTCAAAGCATAATTATTGAAGCTATACTTGGTACTTCATCTGTTCCAAAATAACTCCACTTTTCACCAATCCGGCCATCCGACACATACCAATATATACAAAAGAAAAGACAAGAATACCCTCCGTTTTATCAAAGCCAAATAAAATTGTATGCTATTTTATCTACTTTTAATACATTTGTTCACTACTTTCACAAATTCTAATAAAATGATTACTTAGAGATGAACTTATTTTTGGGACAAGTGGAGGCAAAGATGATCTATTTTTTGTGACCGAGGGAGTAGCAAGCAAGCAGACACAGAAAAATTATGGAACAGCTATGATAGGATAAAAGTCTTGCTACTTGACGGCGTGACGTGTTTGGCCATACTTCATTTCTGGTCAGCTGCTCAGCATAGGCAAGGCAGGATTATTATATATAATATAATCCATCGATCTCAAGATTTTGGAGCACTGGCAATCCAACTCTGTTCCTCGATTCAGTGCGATAGCATAGAAGAGAGCAGTCGACTGAATCAAATTCCGGCCAACAAAAACGCGACGAGGAGCGCACGCGTGTGATTCCTCAGATCTATGCAACAACCAACGGTCGCGAGCAGGCAGGAAACGCGTGATCGGATTACCGGAGCTCGGACGCACATACCTTTGATCCGCTCCATGTCCTGCGCCGCGGCGGCGACGCCGGAAGAACAGGCGAAGAGAAGAAGCACGGCGAGCGACAGGGCCAGCGGCCGCGCTCGCGCGCTCCTCCTCGTCCCCATCAGCTAGTCTTCGTCAACGCCTCGATCGGTGGCTGGATCGGGGAGAGAGATGAAGGCCCGAGTTTGGGGGGAGAGGTAGCAGGGTAGTGGTGGGATTATTTGTTTAGCAGCAGAAGGCATGGGAGAATAGAATAGTTGGGTGACGGTGGTAGTCTTTCTTGCGGGGCTCTCGCTGTCGGCGGAGGAGTTGGTGGATGGTGGTGGGTGACAACTTCTTTCCTCCTGTTTTTCCATGATTGAATTTGCATTCCCATCTACTCTCTCGGTATAAAATAAAATTTAACCCACATAAAGATAAAACATAACCTACAACAATAAATCCGAACAGTTTCTATCATTATATCACATCATCATCTAGGCTAGTTTTTTTCCGAAGAAAATAAACTGTTTTTTCGTCCTCAAAAAATAGAGAGAACACAAAAATTTTTAAAAATCTCTTGATTAAAAATAAAATTTTGAACCGTTTGGTTTAATAAAGCTCAGAAAATAAGAAAATATGTACTGCATCTATAGTTTATGTTTTTGTTTTCAATATAAAAATCCCACATCACAAGTTTGTCGAAAACCTACACAAATTCAATAAAAACCAACGACTTCTGATGAATGGCGTGTGAAAACTGATTAAACCCGATCAGTTTTCTTAAACCGATGACTAACGGTTGAACGAAAACTGAACGGTTTTGTGAATGCTGCTGCATCCCTATACCTTGCAGATTGCCAGGGTACTCCACTTCAGGCTGTGTTCCTTCGTTTGTTAGGTTTAAAAAAATATTCCTTCCGCACGAAAAACGGAACGACTTATTAGTACATGATTAATTAAGTATTTACTAATTTTTTTTGAAAAAAGATTAATATGATTTTTTAAAACAACTTTCATATAGAAACTTTTTATAAAAAAACACACAATTTAACAGTTTGAAAAATGTGTGCGCGAAAAAGAGACGTGAGTTGAAAAAGTTAGGTAAAGAAGTCACCCAGTATATTGACCACACGGTATCCGTACATATGAACGTGATACTAGCATGGCGTCCAACTTGTCCAAGTCATCCGCAAAAGCAAATTAGTACTACTGTAGGAGGCAGTGAGGCACCCCACAAAAGTAGGTGAAGCAGCTGTACGGCTTCCTTGTTGCAGACTTGCAGTATTGCCTTTGCTTTGCTTGGGTCATGCATACCATCTTGTTTTCTCCTGGTTGCCGGCCTACTATACATTGACTTTGGATCACTTCCCATTTTGTTAGGTGGCGTTTGGATCCAGGGACTAATTTTTAGACGATGTTATATCGGATGTTTGAGTGCTAATTAAGAGTATTAAACATAGACCAATAATAAAACTAATTGCATAAATGAGTGCTAATTCGCGAGGCAAATTTTTTAAGCCTAATTAATCCATAATTAGCACATGTTTACTGTAGCATCACATCGGCTAATCATGGATTAATTAGGCTCATTAGATTCGTCTCACAAATTAGTCTAAGGTTATGAATGGGTTTTATTTTTAGTCTACGTTTAATACTTTTAATTAGTATATAAACATTCGATGTGACAGGAGCTAAACTTTAGCCCCTGTAATCCAAACAGAGTCTTAGTTGGTCGTTTTCGTTGTCTTCTCCAACTAGTTAGGTCACGGCACGCTAGAGAAAAAAAATGAACCATATAGAAATGAACGAATCATCCAAAAATAATTTACGGGTGAACTTGTATAACTTCATTGTAAGTGTTTTGTAAGCTTCTCAAAAATCAATCTAAAATGATGTTTTAAAATTCTTTTTTTTTTGCTACGGCTGATAATAAGCCAATAAGCATATATACAATGGAATTGTTTTTTAACATGCAAGAGATAATTTAACACTTGTTTTTTTAATTGTCATATTGCTCGTTATGCATGGCGATGTATATTCTTTTCTTTTAATATCCTTCTTCTCAAAGCGTCAAAAATATTTTTGACGATTGGCTTACGGGAGTGCTTAGATTTATGAAAAAATGATTTTGTTTGGAGCAAGCCCACTTTGTTGACAAATTTAGCATCGCCAAAATGATAAAGTATTTGAAAAAAAATGCAGGTTTTAACGGGCTCTAATATTGGTCTATGATATATCACAGAAGAAACAGGATATTATGCATAGTGATGGTACACACTCTTGAAATCAGTTGCCAAGAATATTTTATTTCATTAAGGGTGGCGTAACATATATCGACTTAATTATTAGAATCTATGTGTTTTTTTAGCATGTCAGCTGTTTATATTTTTTAAGGGTAGTTGGGGATTTATCCCGTTATTTTTTTTATTTATTTCAGTAAGGACTAATTGGTTATGTGTTTTATGACGGTGACCGGAGATATAATACATTCCTATTATTAAAAAAGAGCATACAACTTAAACCATAACACTGACTGTGCCAACTGTTAACAACTCGCTGAATATATTTTTTTATGAACATGAGCGAATTTGAACTTTAAATTTTGCGTGAATTCAAATTTCAGGAAAAGAAAATCTTGGGAGCATGGTTCTTGACAGATTCCCACCATTTCAATGTCTTCGGAATTTAGGAACACGGCACTTAACCCAACAGACAACCTTGTTAATTTCGAGATATATTTCTGGACCACGATTATTTTCTGATCATTCAGTTCGTGACATCCCAACCAATTAGTGCAGGTGCAGTGTGCAATAGCTCAGTAATACCAGCTCATGACCTCTTGGACACAAAAAGACGCTGATGTTAACCTCATTTTTTTTCCTTACCTAATTAGCACCCAATTTACACCAACAACCACCAATCTTTCTCTAGGTAATGCACTCACATCACATGCGCAATTTTGTCCAACATTCCTTGTGAACTCAGCAACATCATATTCAGTTAAACTGTTGACCTGAAACGACATGTTGCCTGATAAATAATTTATCAGACTGTCTTCCCTATGATCTTGCTTCAGACGCCGGTTTCACCTTTTTCACCCAACGACTGAACACACTTGTTTTCTGCGCGCACGTTTTTCAAACTGCTAAACGGTGCGTTTTTTTAAAAAAGTTTTTATATGAAAGTTGCTTTAAAAAATCATATTAATCTATTTTTTAAAAAAAAATTAATAAATATTTAATTAATCATGTACTAATGAATCGCTTCGTTTTTCGTGTGGAGAGAATTTTTTTCCAACTCATACAAACAAACACACAACACACAGGTATGCTCAACTATTGCTTACCGAACTGTTTCACCTTTGTCGAAAGAAGATACTTTATATGTCCTGTTCATCGCCTTCTTTTTGCAGATGGACGACGGAGTTGATTGAATATATAAGCTCTCAGCTCAGTGGAGCGAGAGCATATTTCCAGTCGCATCGTACCGATCTCTCTGCTCTCTGTTTCATATGTTTCATATTGTAAGTTATTATGTTTGTCCTAAGTTAAACTTTTAAATTTTACTCAGAGAAAAGAAACAAAACAACATTTGCGATATTAAATTAGTTACATTAGTTTGCCATTTAATATAGTGCTAGAGCTAATGGCATCGTCGAGCCTGGGTTGACGATGAGTGTTTGCTAGCGATTGGTAATCGTTTAAATGGTTGCCAAAGAAAAAATAGTAGAAACACTGTTAGTGGAGCCTGGGCAGCCGACAGCCTACCTTAGGAGATGGCTCCACTGCTGCTTGAATACATTTTTTTCTATTATATATGTTTATTATATTTTTATTTGTTTCCTGAACTTGATCAAATTTCTGTAAATTTGATTAAATAATTAAATATACTCTTCTAGTATATTTGTTTTGTGTTGAAAATGTTACTCCCTTCATCCTAAAAATATAAGTACTATATTTTGTCATTGAAGAAATACACAATTTTCTATAAACATGAATCTAGAACAACTTATAATATTGTCTTGAGCTCTTTGTAGTTGGAAGTGGTCTTGAGCTGTATATTAAGTTTGTATATTAAGTTTGTGATTATGTGCTGGTTGCAGCGCACTGAGTTTCATTGTTTCTCTCTCTTTTTTTCTTCTTTTTGTAATGGCTGTGTGTCGGCTTGTTGCAGAGGTCGGAATATTATTATTAATAAAACCTCACTCATCGAAAAAATATCTCTGCAGTATGGCAATTGGCAGTGCGGGACGATAATGAAATGATATCAGACAATCTCACAATCAGCATGAGTAAAATGTTGTAAATTTCCCTCATGATATATCCACATAATAATAAATATCTTAAAGGTGCAAGATTAGCCGGCTTCTCAGCAATTTAGGAGGCCAACGCCCAATACGATCTTGCCACGTCATTCGGCTACTGTCCACGTGGGTTTGCGTACCTCGATGGGCTTGCGAGTCTTTCGGCCCAGCCGACTGGTCAACGGGCCGTTATTCGTCATCGTGGTCTAGCTGTTACGGTCTTGCCTTTTCCTGATTTCTCTGTTGGCACGGCCGTCCACAGGGTGCCGCGATCCTGCGGACGCGTGCACGCTCTCTGGCACGTTTTCGGCCAGGATCGTGTTATAGATATGCTCTACAAGCAATATCGGGATGTTATATATATCACAGATTATGTTTATGATTCAGTGCTTTGTTCCTTGAAATAAACATTATTATTCTTGATCAATGAGTATGTGACTTATTCATGAGACTCTTAATGTTACAATGATGTTATTTCCAAATGATCTCTGATCGTATATCATATAAGAAACAAATATAATTTAAAGATCAACATATGTATTGATTGATGATCATGTCTCATGTATCATGGTATAGAGATACAAATCAATAATATGGACATATGTTGGTGAACATATGTTGGATAGACCCGCCATGAGATACTGCAGAGATACTATGTGTCATCAGTTGGTTTCAAGTACTGTTTATGTAGAATCCTTAGACTTGAGATCATCACGGTTCCCAATATACGTAGTAGCTTATTTTGGGATTACTAAACACTACTCCGTAACTGGGTAGTTATAAAAGTAGTCTTCGGATTTGCTATGAAATATGTAGTGGGATGTGGATGGTCAAGATAGAATTTGCCCCTCCTTATGTGAGAAATATCTCTGGGCCCCTCGATGTAATGGATTATGAAAATGCATGATCATGCTAGGTGATTGAGGAGTCAATCACAAGTTTATAATCCATCACGGAATCGAAAGAGCGATTGAGCTATTAAGAGGATGGCACAAGTCTCGCCTTGAGCTCAATCTATATCGATGGTAGCACGGGTTGATAAGATCAATCGGTGAATAGGGGTTAGATGAGGCGCAGATTGTATCGCTACTAGTGCCCTTGAGATTATCTCGGATCGGCATAAGGTGGTTATGTCGAATATTAGTAGGTTATGGATCTGAATGCCTTAAGATTATATTACTACTAGTGCCCTTGAGATTGTCTCGGATAGGCATAAGCTGGTTATGTCGAATACTAGTAGGTAATAGATCTGAATGCCTTAGGGTCGTATCACTACTAGCGTCCTTGAGATTGTCTCGGATAGGCATAAGGTGTTATGCCGAATGCTAGCGGGATCGCCGTGCGGAACCCCCCCTTTGTATAGCGTCACGTGTTCACATCGTTAGGTAGAATACGATTCTACGTCTAACTTGTTTTTGCAGGGAATGATGTGAATAGTATGGCCCTATGACATATGAATGTATGAGATGTATGTGATGCATGTAACATTTGTTCATGGCCTGCGTGTCATGATATTTCAGCTATTGTTAGCTGTCTATATTGTATTTGACGACCTGCGTGTCGACCATAGTGCTTGAATACATCTTTGTAATCTTCAATTTATAGCTATTATAGGTAGTAGGTTAGATTTGATGTTACAAGTCTTCAAGCATGATGGCCTAAAGGAGTAATGTAGACGATGGAGATCATCTACACCTACATGAAGATGGATATTCTCTCTGGGCCATACTGATTCACAGTTAAATGTGTTTATCTGTGATGTTTACTATCTTCTGGTATGGTAGGATTGAGTCCCTCATAAAATTAATTGTTATGCTCTTCCATATGTTGCACCAAAAGATGATGATCACCGTATGGTAGGTCTACCAAAGTAGAGTGCTATCGGTTATCGTCATTATTTGGGGTAGATGTCGGACATCTACATGCGGAAACATTTGGTTTACTTAACAAGGTTATCAAAACAGTTTTGGACCTTGGGGCATAGGTTGGGGCCGGGGCATATTGATGTCACCCAACAAACAAGAGTCACATACTGATGTGATTAGCAAAGTGTTGCTTACCCATGTCACTCATCTCCTAGCCGTGATGCCAAAGCTCACTAGGAACCAGTGAAATGAGGATCTTGACCCACTATGTAACTTAGAGGGAGTTTTGTTGCAAAACACATAGTGGGAGTCTTTTGTTAAATAGTTTAATAAAAGATGAACATAAACATAGTGCTAAACTTTGCATATTCTTATGTTGTAGATCATGTCAACTAACGCCTCATCCAGTACTTTTAATTTGCAGTCTATTCTTGAGAAAGAAAAGCTCAATGGAACAAATTTTATGGATTGGTATCACAACTTGAGAATTGTTCTCAAGCAAGAGCGCAAGGAGTATGTCCTTGAGTCTCCTTATCCAGATGACTTGCTTGATAATGCTACTGCGGCTGCACGGAGGGCTTATGAGAAGCAGACTAATGATTACCTCGATGTGAGCTGTCTCATGCTTGCCACAATGTCCTCTGAGCTTCAGAAGCAATATGAGAACACTGATCCCTGATCGTATATCATATGAGGAACAAATATGATTTAAAGATCAGCATATGTATTGATTGATGATCATGTCTCATGGATCATGGTATAGAGATACAAATCAATAATATGGACATATGTTGGTGAACATATGTTAGATAGACCCGCCATGAGACACTGCAGAGATTCTATGTGTCATCAGTTGGTATCAAGTACTGTTTATGTAGAATTCTTAGACTTGAGATCATCATGGTTCCCAATATACGTAGTAGCTTATTTTGGGATTACTAAACACTACTCCGTAATTGGGTAGTCATAAAAGTAGTCTTCGGGTTTGCTATGAAATATGTAGTGGGATGTGGATGGTCAAGATAGAATTTGCCCCTCCTTATGTGAGAGATATCTCTGAGCCCCTCGATGTAATGGATTATGGAAATGCATGGCCATGCTAGGTGATTGAGGAGTCAATCACAAGTTTATAATCCATCACGAAATTGAGAGAGCGATTGAGCTATTAAGAGGATGGCACAGGTCTCGCCTTGAGCTCAATCTATATCGTGTGGCAAAGGGAATCGTACATGAGAACATTACAGGTTCAGCCGATATGATCTTTACATATACTTTGGAGATTAATATGCCTTGTTAGGGGCCGCTATTAACAAGTTGACCGGAAAGACGTTTCCGGGTCGCGACCAAGTATATGTGAACCTACAGGGTCGCACGCTTAACGGGTTGGAACACTCATTAGAATGTGATTCGGATGTGGGCTCAGTTCGGATAGGGATCCGAGTAGACTTCTATTGGGCTTTGGTCCACGAGGCCCAAGCAGAGAGGTCTATATATATGGAGATAAGGGGCTGAGGGAGTGGATCATCTGTTCATCTCGAGCATAACCCTAGCCGCCACCTCCAGAGCCAACCCCTAGCCGCTCCTGAGTGCTAGCACACTTGCGATCGGTGCTCCAGCCCCGTAAGTGTGGATACCGGTGGAGGCGCTGCTCGTTGCGGCGTAGATTGGCGTCAACAACCGGCAGATCGGATCTGCTCCTGGTGCGGCTAATCGCGTGGAGGAGACGATCTGTTCGTGGCGATCGACTACTTCCACTACTACCTCGACGCGCGTGGTTGGACCGGCTTCTCCAACTCTACTTCCACTGCGCTGCGCGTCTAGTGGTAACGATCCATGATTCTATCTTCGCATGATGTCCTGATGTGTGCGGTAGAAAAATTTTGTTTTCTGCTATCGTAGCCTACGCGCTATCCTATAGATCGAGCCTGTGCTTCTCGTTGGTTCCGCTTCAGTTGCCACCAGCTCTTCATTGTGTCCACCGTCGGGATAAGGATAAGCCCCAAATCAGCAAGCTCGCATGTCTCTTTCCATCCATAGGCTCGCCTCTGATGGGCTTCCGTCATGGCATGCGGCGTCTACCGGGTTGACTGCCGCTCGCTGCCCCACTACGCAGAGGCCTCGATGGGCAGAAGCAGCCCAGGCAGGTACCCTACATGCCCCCTTCTCTTTCTTCCGTTGGAGGCCATGTCCATCTACTGCTGCTTCTTTCTTCTCCCACTCCATTCCTCTCTTCCATTGGAGGCGACAATCCATTTGCTTGCATCATCTGGTATGCCCTGCCCTTTTTTCTTTACTGGTTGCTATGCGATTTGCCCATCTAATTGAAACTCCATTAATTTTGTTCCCCTCCCTCTGTCTTGTCTGCTACTCCTTGGTGCTTCATGAGTGCCTCCTTGTCTGTCGTCTTGTTTTTCACCCAATCTGTGCAATTACCTTTGAACCACAGATATATGCTGGCTAAATGATATCTTGCTTTCTTGTCTTCTAGGCTGTACTGTTGCATTGGTGTCTTCCCTGGGCATATCTTGTTTGTGGAGGGCCATCGCGGCCTGTCTCTATTTCTTGCATCCTCCATGGCTTCACTTGTTTGCTTGCTATATGCATGTGTACAGTTAGGTTGTGCACTATCCAAGCTATGGGTGCGACAGCATGTATGGGACATTCAGGCTCTGTGCCATATTGTGCGTCGCTCCGTACCTGGGAAACTCATGTGCGAGCTGCAGACATGCCGATCTCTGCCCAACGTTGGTTGTCCTTTGTACCGTTAATTGTTGCCTTATATTTGGAAGTTGCTGTTGCTCTTCTTTGATTTGGAGCTTCAGTTGTCCGGATTGGCTTCATTTGAGCTTGTACCTCGCTAATTGTACCTCTCTATAATTTCATGTGTCAGTCATTCTTCTATTACACATTATATTACCTATTGAGACTCTGTTTTTGCTTTCAGAGTATATGGTTAGTGGCAGCTCGAGTTAGATTGGGAGCCCATTTTAACCTGATTTGTGTTACACCGATATAGCGGCTTACTTTCTGAGTTTATTTTTCCTTAATTGTTTGCTAAGTGCAGTACTACAGTAAACATGCTGTTGCCATCATCTATGCATGTTTGTTTGCTGTAAGTCCGCTATTTTTTTCTAAGTTGGCATGGTTGTTGCTATGTGATTATGTCGAGGTGTTCCTTGTGTGATCTTTTATTATTGTGGAGTGCCTTGATGACCGTTTCATCTTCCATTGCAAGTTGCGTGATGTCATCTCCTTATGCATACATATGTTAATTCAAACTATCATTTGCAGCCAAATGTTTCCTCAGCTGGGTAACCTGCCAAACTCAACTCATCTTCTATACCAGGTAAGATTGCCAACACCTTAGGTACATCGTAATTGCGCTGATGCTTTATCACATAAACACACATCTACCACTAAATCGTATCATACCATACAGCCAACAAGCACTGAACAAATAATTATTCTTAAGTAGAATACACCACTATGTGCCCCTGGCCACCTGCACCTTCATTCTACTATAAGATGTCAATAGAAATTCGACCATTACCCATGCACCTCTCCGGCTATACTAGAGACAACACAGGCCGTCATGTAGGAGCTAGGAACTGATCCCCTGCTCTTACAAAACCCGTACTATTTCAGTAGAATTATACAGATTCACAGGGAGGTGCCCTTCTTATGTACGATGCTATTTTGCTGAAAATCTGCTCAATGTGGGCTGAAGACTTCATGAGCTAGAACCTGTACACCTGTTTGTATAAACGAGAATAAACTTTCTATTCCACGCTAATATCTTACTTAACAAATGAAATTCTGCAGGAGCATGATGCCAACACAGTCATGGTCCCTCATCTTGAAAAGCTCGCTGCGCCTATTCCTCAAACAAATATTGCAAGACAGGCTCCATGGATGTGTGACAACCCCTATCCTGAACCCATTGATTTAACATACGTGTCTGGGGTAAGATTAATCTAACAACTCTATTGTTTTTTCAGATGTTTGCAAATAATATGCATGCATATTCATAATCAAATCATCGTATATCTGCATGTCTTACATGGTTCAGCATAATTACCGACTCTATATGACCAGATCTCTCAATACAGGTGCAAAGAACTGTTTACATTTCGAGACAGCTACTCCTATTAGAAATATCCAAACAACTTGGGACTGATCATCCACTCATCAGGCCAGATACGAGAAAACGCAATACAGATTAAAGCATGGATTAAAATGGATTTGCCTCGAGGTGCTATCCGTGTCTATAAAAAGCAAGATACATTCTATGGTGCTTCAGCTGATACTGCATATAAAGCAATGGAAAATATAGGCCAAGCAGGCCAAACCAAGTAGTCGATCTGGCCGAACGACGGGAAACGGGCTGACTGAAATCCGACCTATACGTAGCAATTGTGGGCCAGGCCTGCTGTGCGTTGTGACCTCGCGTTCTGCATGGGCCTCCTTGTCTCTTTTGATGGCCCGTTTAGGCCCTGTTTCTGCCGCAACTTTGGACCTGCAGCGCGAGAGGCGGTTTTACTTTTTATTTTTATTTTTTCCTTTTTGCAACCCCTGCTTCACGCGGTGATCCGATTTCTAATCGGAGAGTTCATTCCAAGCTGACTCCGATCGTGATCCGTTCAGGTCTAACGATAAATTCCATCTTGCCGCACGCTTCCCATGCACGCCTCCGACACTTCTCCTTCGAGCGGACGAACGCTCTCGTCACCTATGTCGCCGCCGCGTCGAGGGCGCGCCGCCCACTCCGCCGAAGCCGCGACACCGCGCCACCACAAAGGCTGGCTGTCAGTGGTGTCACGCTCACGCGGCCGTGGTAGGAAGAAACCCGGCGGTGGCGGCGGCGAAGGCACTTCGTCGCTCCCGGACGACGTGCTCGCGGCGATCCTCGCGTCCGGGGTCTTGACCGCGGCCGACGTCGTCCGCTGCGCCGTCACCTGCAGGCGGTGGCGGCGCGTCGTGAGGACGCGGTCGACCTACATCTCGCGCGTCCTCCCGCCCCTCGGCTGTTACCTCTCCGGCCTCGCGGTCGGCGTCTTCACGTCGCCCATCACCCGCACGCGGGGGAGGCCGCAGTTCGTCCCCACCGCGGCGGGCGCGCGTCTCCTTGGTGATCGACGGATGTCCCTCGTCGACGGTATCCAGCTCGATGGAGATCTCCTGGATCACTCTCGCCCTGTCGCATCACGCAACGGCCTCCTCGTCCTCCAGCTCCGTCTCACCGATGGCGGCGCTGGCACCGGCGAACTCGCGCTCTGCGTTTGCAACCCCATGACGGAAGAGCTCGCCATGCTGCCGCCCCACTCCGGCGACGACAAGCCTCGGCGCGACTGGTTCGCCTATGGATGTGCGTTGCTCACCGGCGACGACTTCGACCCGCCGGGGCCGCCGTCCGCTTCCTTCCGCCTGTCAGGAAGCCCAAAGAACGTGAGGATCCCGGACGAACACTCTGCAGGCGCACTGTAGTTGTCCGGCACACTAGCAAAACAGAAGAAAACAGAGAAATTTTGTGCAGCGCAATCACCTGTTGCTTTTCTGATTTACTCCCTTATATAAGAAACGGGATTACAACTGCATCAAAACCACCAGGACCGCTTCTCACGCCAGCATTTCGCTGCGTCCATCCCCACAGCTGCACAACGGGCATCGCGCTCTCGGCGCACGACGCGGGCAACACGAGATAATCTCGCATCCCTCAACTAACGCACGACTGCCACAAGTATCGGCAAGGTCATGCAAGACCGAAACAACAAAATGCAGAATGTAACTAACTAACTAACTAAGGCACACAGGTTTTATTTGCAACAAACTCCCCCTAAGACTGCTGTGCCTCAGTGACTGAAACCATACCAACTTTTTCACGCATCTCCTGGAATTTGATTCGTGGTAGCGCCTTCGTCAGGATGTCAGCGAGTTGCCCTCTGGTGTTGGTAAATGCCGGCTTGATCTCCCCATTCTCCACGGCTTCACGGATGAAATGAAATTTAGTTTGTATGTGCTTGCTTCTGTCGTGAAAAACGGGATTCTTCATCAGGGCGAGAGCAGATTGATTGTCCACCCTCAGCTCGACGACCTCAGTTGCAGCACCCCTGAGATTGCCAAGGAGTCGAGCAAGCCAAATGCCCTGATATGCAGCCGTTGCAGCTGCGATGTATTCTGCTTCACAAGAGGAGAGAGCCACAACTTTCTGCTTCTGGGATTTCCAACTGATCAGGTTGTCGCCGAGAAAGAACAGAGCACCTGTAGTGCTTTTGCGAGTGTCCACATCGCCGGCCATATCACTGTCACTGTAGCCATGTAGCTCCTTCTCCCCTCCTTTGGTGTAGCGGCACCCATAGTGAATTGTGCCCGCCACATACCGAAAAATTCGTTTCACGGCCGCCAGGTGTTTGTCCGTCGGTCTTTCCATGAATCGACTCACATAACCAACAGCGAATGCGAGGTCTGGCCTAGTGTTAACCAGATAGCACAGATTTCCCACCAAACTTCAGTATTCAGTGGCGTCGACCAACGGCACCGTGCTTTCCTTGCTCAGCTTCAGCCGGGGCTCCATAGGCATGGCACAAATATTGCAGCCCACAAGCCCCGCTTTCTCCACGATTCGCGACTCATAGGCCACTTGGTTCAATGTGATGATGCCAGAACCTTGATGCACCTCGATCGCCAAGTAAAAACTCAAGGAACCAAGGTCGCTCATCTTGAACTCTTCCTTCATCTGTCTCTTGAACTCATTGATCATGACTTCATCACTCCCGACGATCACTAGGTCGTCGACATACACACCTACCAGCAGCCTCCCGCCGTCGGTTCCACGTGCATACAAGCCATGCTCCAGCGGGCTTTGTTCGAACCCAACCCTCTTCAGAGTGGCAGCGAGTTTGATGTTCCAGGCTTGTGGGGCTTGCTGAAGCCCGTACAGCGCTTTATCAATCCTGTACACTTTGTCTTTTCCTCCTTCCACCTCAAAGCCAGGAGGCTGAACGACGTACACCTCTTCAACGAGTTCCCCATTTAGGAACACCGATTTCACGTCCATGTGATGCACCATCCATCCTTCCTGCGCAGCGAGAGCTAGGAGCAACCGAGCAAGTGAACAGAGTCTAATCAAGCAACCGGAGCAAATACCTCATCAAAGTCCACCCCGGCATGTTGCACATAACCCTTTGCAACCAGGCGCGCCTTGTGCTTGACAACAACACCCTGAGCATTCTTCTTCAGCTTGTACACCCATTTGAACCCAATTGGCCGATGTCCGTGCGGCAGATCAACAAGACGCCAGGTGCAGTTCTCCTTGATCGAGGCGATTTCGTCCATCATGGCAAGTCGCCAGGCCTCCTCTTGCTCGGCCTGCCCAAACGTCGTCGGCTCCTCGCCGTTCACCATCATGAGCTCCTCATGAACATCGCGTGTCGTGAGTCCCGGCGGCGTGGCTGGGCCCAGCACATCGTCCATGCGTCGGAAGCGGAGCGGGGCATCGTCGTGGTCTGCGTCGAGATCATCCTCAGCGCCGGCTGAAGGTGACACGAACTCCACCTCCAACGCGTCGTCGCGCGCCAAAGGTGTTCCATGCGGTGTCGCCGGGCTTGGGGCATGTGGCGACGTCGGGCCCGCACTTGGTGAGACAAGCTCCCCCGAAGCCGAGCGCGCCAGTGGTGTTGTGGATGGCTGGACCACCGAAGTATACTCGATGATGAAATCGGTGTCGCCGTTGGCGCGGTGCTCGCCGTCCCAGCTCCACTCGGCCGCCTCGTCGAAGACGATGTCACGCGAGACGTGAACTCGCCGCGCCACAGGATCATAGGCATGATATGCCTTCGAGCCTGGCTCGTAGCCAACGAAGATCATCGGCCGACTGCGGTCGTCCAATTTCTTCAAATTCGGGGTAGTGACTTTGACGTGTGCGACGCAGCCAAACGTGCGAAAGTGATGAACCGCCGGCGTGTAGCCGTTCCAGAGTTCATAGGGGGTCTTGCCACCCACACTTTTGGAGGATACCTTGTTCAGCACATAAACAGCGGTAGTAATCGCCTCCCCCCAGAACATACCCGGCAAGTGTTTGGCTTTGAACATGCTCCTCGCCGTGCCCATGACGGACTGGTTGCGTCGCTCGACGACGCCGTTCTGCCGCGCCGAACGCCCAGCTCGGCACAATATTCCTGAAAATGTCCGACGGTGNGATTTGTGCGGAGGGCGCGAAGCTTGTGGCCACTTTTGTGTTCCGCAGCGGCCTGTATCCGCCGGATGGCCGCCGACGCCTTGTCCTTGCTGGGAAGCAGTGCCACCCACATGAACCGGCTGTAGTCGTCGACGAGCAGCAGGAAGAAGCGATTTTCGCTTGGCGTTGGTGGCGAAATGGGACCGCAGAGATCCCCGTGCAGAAGTCCTAGTGGCTCGGTATGGCGATGCTCCGTGGCGAGAGGAAATGGATTCGACGATGCTTGCCCGCTAGGCAGGCCTCGCAGACCTGCTCAACTTGCTTGAGGAGCGACATTCCCCGCACCAATTGTTCATGCCCCATCTTGCGTAGCGCGACAAAGTTTGCGTGGCCGAACCGCGCGTGCCAGTGCTAGGCGTCGTCCCCGGCCCGCGCAGTCAGACAGACCGGCCATGCGAGCGTGATGTCGAGCACATAAAGCCGTCCTAGGGTGAGGGGAATCTGGGCAAGCAGGCGCCGCTTCTCGTCCCAGACTCGCATAATGCCATTTTCGGCTTCCACCTTGAAGCCGGTCTCATCCAGTTGCCCGATACTGATAATGTTGGCGGCGAGACGAGGGAGAAAATAGGTGTTAGGTAACGTGCGGTGCTCACCGTTTTTGCAGGCAAAAAGAACCGTGCCGCGGCCCTCGATCCGGACAACGAACCCGTCTCCAAGTCGAACGTTGCCGATGATCTTCGTGTCGAGGTCGGCGAACGCCGTCTTGCTCCCCGTCATATGATTGGAGGCACCGGAGTCCATGATCCAGCGCCCCGGATCACAATCAGCAGCATCATCTAGTGCCACAAAAACCTTCTTCTCCATGAGTTCCACTACGTCTCGGCGAAGCGGCGTGGATGCGTTGCGGTCTAGTGTCGCCGCGTCAACAATATCGACGCAGTCGCCGGTGAGCAACATAAGGGTTGGCTCGTCTTCCTCCTCCTGGGCGACATAAGCCTGCTCATCACGCTTGGTTTTACTCTTGCAGTCTTTTGCCCAGTGCCCAAGCTTGCCGCAGTTGCGGCACTTGTCATCCCTGCGAGCCGGCCCAGAGTTCACCGACTTCGAGCTCGCAGCCCCGGCGCCACCGTTGTGCCCCTTGCCACCATGGCGTTTGCCGCGATGTGACGGGCTGCCACCGCCATCGCGTTTCGTCTCCTGTTCCTTCTTCTTCCATCGTTCCTCCCACTCGGCCTCCGTCAAGTACAAGGTGCCGCTAGTGCTCGACGAAGATTGACCTGAGTCCTCCACCGCCTTGAGTCTGCCGGTCACTTCCTCCAGCGACAGAGTTGAAATATCAAGTAGAGTCTCAATTGAAAGGACAAGTTGGTTAAACCTGGGGCAGGCGACGCGAAGGTATTTCTCCACAACCTTGTCCGCCGGCTCTGGATCGCCTAGGGTGGCGAGCTGATTCACGATGGTAGTGAGACGAAGTGCGAAGTCCTCCATAGTTTCGTCGCTGCGGAACGCCAGCGACTCGTACTCGGTGCGTACCTTCTGAGCGCTCGCCTTGCGAATGCAGTCGTTGCCGACGCGCATCGTCTTGATGCAGTCCCACGCCGCCCTAGCCGACGCTTTGGTCGCCAGGGTCCCGATCATCTCGGGGGGAACTGCACTGTAAATGGCGTCGAACGCCATCTGATCCTCATGAAGAGCAACCTCCACGCTGTCCGGCTCGATCGCCGCTCACAGGCAGCGAGCCTGCAGCTTGATCTTCATCAGCAACGCCCAGTCGTTGTAGTTCGTCTTGGTCAACAACGGATAGTTCACTGGGCCGCCTCCTTCCTTAACCACACGGTGAATCACCAGCCTGCGGTCACCCCCGCCGCTACTCATGGCGCGACCGCCAGAGTCAAGAGGAGTGCGCGCAATGACGCGGCATGAGTACTCCCTCTAGCACACGGTCACGAGTCCACTTCCTAAACCTCGCTCTGATACCAATTGTCAGGAAGCCCAAAGATCGTGAGGATCCCGGACAACTACAGTGCGCCTACAGAGTGTTCGTCCGGGATCCCCACGATCTTTGGGCTTCCTGACACCACCTGCTCATCCTCTACAACCACGGCACGTCTTCCACGATAGTGCTCCGGTGCTACTCCTCCGACGCCGGCCGCTGGGGACAAGAGGTGGACATCACCGGCGTGGCCAGCATCTCCGGTGAGAAGATGCGCCAGATTCAGCCAGCCGCGGTGGTGCAGCGTTCTGGCCGTTGGACGACGGCGCACTCGGGGTGCGCCTCGACGTAGAACGACCAGACGCCATGGACGTGCACCTGCTGCCTTACAGCTCTCCTCATTACTGGCCGGAGA
The DNA here is from genome assembly GCA_008326285.1 of Oryza officinalis. Classification (NCBI taxonomy): domain Eukaryota; kingdom Viridiplantae; phylum Streptophyta; class Magnoliopsida; order Poales; family Poaceae; genus Oryza; species Oryza officinalis. Next base: position 8,047,848 of record BDMV01000010.1, read on the forward strand.
AGCACCTCCTCGGCGTGTCGGCGGCGGACAACCGCCTCTTGTTCGTGAGCTTTGGGATGTGGCAGGGCTTCTTGTCCGGGGCGGTCTCCTACTTCGACATCGACGGCGACGACATCAGCACGGGCAGGGAGAACTCCGACAAGCACGGCGAGGTACTGTACCCAATGTTGGAGATGAAGATGAGGAGGCGACATGATCAGAGCACGCTCAAGCTGCGGTGGTTCTGCGAGAAGAGCGGCCTCGTCTTGTTCACCCTCGGGGAGGGCAGCGGGTACCCTGGCACCTTCGCGCTCGACGTTCGGTCGCCAGCAGTGGAGAAGGTGGTGAACGGAAACTCTGGTTCTTGGAGAGATATCCACCTCGAGTCGCCAGCCGTGGTGAAGGTGGCGGATAGCCATTCTTGGACCAGCTTTGTTGGATACGAGATGGACATGGCTACGTACCTTGCTGCGCTCGCTGCTTGAGCAAGCTTATTAGTAGTACTATAAGGGATTGATCGTGATATGTAAGTATGTAACATGTTTGTTGACGATGTTTTTTTGGTCACATATTGATCATCTTTGTATGGTGTTCCCCACAATAATTGATAAGAGATGTTATTTTAGCATATTCGGCCCCGGCACGATTTGTTATATAATAAATAAAGCTTAAAAAACATATAAGTCTAAAACATAGCTTTATGTTTTAGAGAAAAGGGAAAAAACTAAGAACAAAATGAAAAAGGGAAAAATATTTTACAACCAGGATAACCTTATAACGGTGTGCCCTATGAAGGAGAATATATCTTTCTCAAATAACACCAAAGTCCAAATACAAAACCTATATACACATATATCACTCCTGTGGGGTTAATGGGTTATAAATATATACTTTTTTATAAAAACATCATTTCGACAAAGAGGAATTTTACAGTCCTTAAGAAGAGGAAGGTACCAAATCTCAGCCGTTGATTAAGGTTAATCATATGGATATGATTGATCGGTACCTATTGGTAATGGACATCGTTCCGCGGGAGGATAACAAAGTAATTTCATGTATCGTGGTGGCTCTGCATTAGCTATAGCACGCCAAATGGGTGGCCCGACTCAACATGGCACAGGCCTGCTAGCGGCACGGCCCGCATGATACGACCCGTTAGGCACGGCACCTGTAGCAGGCCGTGCCATGCCGACTCACATGCCAAGGCCACGACCCAAGGAGGCGTCGTGCCGTGCCGACCCACGTGCCAAGGCCACGTGTCAGGCCAGCACGGCTACTATTATAGAACGTGGGCTGGTAGCTGGCCCATCAGTACAGTCATCCATAGAAATTGAAATTTGAGGCACATCAGTACAGTCGTCCATAGAAATTGAAATTTGAGGCAGGGAAAAAAATAAAAAACGAAATAAAAGAATAATGAAGGAAAAAAAAAAGAAAAACAGGGAAAATTATTAAATAAATAAAAAGAGATAAAATATGAGGAAACATATGGGGAAAATAAGAAAAGGTAAGGGAAAATAGGAAAAAAATATGAATAATATATGAGAAAAAAAGGAAAAATTAGGAAATTTGTAGGAAAGAATAGATGGGCCAGACGGGCCGTGCCGTGCCGGTGTGTCGGCAACCGTGCCGTGCCATGCCATGTCAGCCCACATGCGGAGGCGGAGGCCCAAGCACAGCTCGGGCAAACGGGCCATGTCGGCACAACCCATAGGCCCGTCGTGCCGTGCCTGGGTCGGCTACAGTACGGTCATGCTCGGGCCAGCCCATCCTGGCACGGCCCATTTGGCCGACTATAGGATTAGCCAAGGCATTGCTGCATCCTGGCGATGGGGATCTGACCAAATTGGCTCTCCTCCCCGCCACAGATTTGCTCTATGTCCGCTTCTTCGGGGCGGTGACAACCTCAAGAGCGGTGCGCCGGCGTGGGGGCACCGACTCAACGACCTCCTGGCAATCTGGCATCCTCGGTCGGGGAATGATAGTGTGGCGGTCGGTAGGAATGCTCGAGCCTAGTAAGCAGCGGAACCAGAGCTAGCAAGCAGCTGTCCAACGTTCGTTTTCAAGTCTCAGCACATTAGTTCTGTGAATTTTGGTTTTGTGTTTTTTTTTCTGAAATCATTTCGTTCATATTTCCTTTGGGTTTCTGAATTCTCTTGATTGGACATAGCACTCTGTAATCAGTTTTGTGACCAAGACAGAACTTTTAGCAAGTAGAACTTCATCAGCAAAGAATCGGCTGCAAAACGAAGTTCTTTCTTTCTCCATTCAGAATTCCAGGCAGAACATATATTTGTGGTTGTTTAGGAATTTTTTTGGAGTGTCAAGAATTTAGATTAAGAGAACATTAGACCTTCACTCTCTTCACAATAACCTACATCAGAATTGAACCTCATAACACATTCTCTTCTTTTGCTTGGGTACCCGGAAAAACACAAATTAAAGCATTCCCCGCTAATGTCGCCTCCTCGCTGGCTGCAGCACCTAGAGAACATCCATGGCAACAAGACGAAGAAAGGAGCTGAATAGCTCAGAGGAGGAATTGTGGCAAAAGAGGGCATGGGGCATGGGGTGGAGAGAGGGGAGGCTAGCGGTTGCGCAGCGGAGAAAAAGATTCTAAGAGTCCATCGTATCGATCCTACCCTTTGAGAACCAACGGACAGATATGAACGATACCTCCCAGTAGCTAGTACCTGGTGGTACCTCCTTAAAAACTGTAAAAGTGCTTTTCGACAAAAGCTATACTATTAACCAAGACTTCGACTTAGATCTCCCTACACCATGACATACATAGTATCAGTGGCGATTCTAGCACATATGCTCCAACAGGCTTTATCCTACACTCTACTTTTTTTTAAAAAAAATTCAACAAGATATCTCATCTTACAAAGCATCAATAGAGGCAGCATTCGCTTGGGCAGGGGAAAAAGATGAATAGCGGTGTGGAGATCATGGGTACCACATACTCACTCAGCCTGCTTATCCGATTGGAGATAGAAGGTGGGTCGGATCCATGTATTATGTAATAGACTCGAACTTGAGCATAATGTTGCCTTGTGTTATACGGCATGGCCATACCTTGGTTTTAGAGACTATGATGTAATAGATCAGGAAACTGATGTTGTGTCCGGCTAGGTTTTTCCTTTGTAACCCTGCCCCCCAACCTATATAAGATGAGCAGGAAGCCCTCCAAGGTTATAACCACAACTCGATCATCAGATCAATACAACACCTGGTGGATTCAATCCAGAAACAGGAGTAGGGTATTACCTCTCGTCAAGAAGGCCTCAACCTATCTAATCTTTTGTCTCTTTACTCATTCACTTTAGATCTCGTGTCCTACCTTCTTTTCTTATTTATTGCCGATCTAGAATATTTACAAGCGGTTGGGTGAGAAAGAGACCTTCCAAAGGCCATATTGTTAGCTGTACACACTCACAAGAAGGCCAAATACTCAAGGAAACAGCTAATCCCTTTGGACGATGTCCCCTCATGTACTTTTTCTTCTAAATTCAAGGCAAACAGTTATAACTTTTTTAAAAATCTACACCCTTTGTGCCTAAATAAGTTCATTTCTGGCTTTTCCCATTTGTCCTAAAATAAGTTCATTTTTGAGTAATGATTGTCTTGGAGTTTATAAAAATAGAGAATAAATGCATTAGGGGTAGATAAAGTGAAGAATAATTGAATTGAGATTTGATAAATTGCCCGCGTGTTGCTATGGTTTAAAGTATACGTCACACATTACATATGTATAGCGGCGATGGTGGCCCACAGTCACCAAAGGCGTCTCTAATGAACCTCCAACCGCCGTGAGAATCTGTAGTGCACGACATGTGTGATATGTCCCACGCTGTTGCCAGTACAAGCCGTACAACGTCTCTAAGAGTGGTCGTCCTCATACACGACCACATCGCCGTCTGGGTCCAGACCACCAATGTGTGGTGAGGGTTAGGGAGGTCAAGCGGCGGCCAGGAGCAGGGCCATGTCATCCGCAAGGATAGCAGGCAGGCTGCGATGGCAAGGTGGGTCAAGGGCGGCATCAACAGGGGAGGCCTGAGTGGGGTCCGTGTGGTTGAGGGGAGGCCGTGGCTCATTCTTATGTAGCAGTACGCACTCACAAGAAGGCCCAATACTTAGCGAAACAGCTAATCCCTTTGGAAGATGTCCCCCAATACTTAGCGAAATAGCTAATCCCTTTGGAAGAAGTCCCCTCGTGTAGTTTTTGTTCTAAATTCAATGCAAACAGTTATAACTTTTTTAAAAAATCTACACCCTCTGTCCCAGAATAAGTTCATTTCTGGTTTCTCCTACTTGTTCCAAAATAAGTACATTTTGAGTAATCATTCATCGGAGTTTGTGAAAATAGAAAATAAATGTATTGGAAATAGATAAAATGGAGAATAATTGCATTGAGTTTTGTTAAAAGTGGGGGTATTATAGCCTTTTGGATTTTGTATTGGTATGTATGGGATGGGTGAAAAATAAACTTATTTTGACATGGAGGGAGTAATTAAAATTTGACCTACACATTAAAGAAAAAAAAGACAAACTCAGGTATGAATAATACCACAACTATTTGTATGTTGAATTTATTTTTTATATATCTCAATATGAGTTGCGCTTTAACCTAAAATTTCGTAGTGTGATATATGTATGTTGTATAAACATTATCAATTTCTTGGATGGCTTGTGAACAAACAAGGATAGATCCCAGCCTTTGGGATAAAATCGGTTAAGATAGTTTCTGATTTCCGGACGTAGTTTTGAAAACGGATAGTCTCAAATGGATAATTCCCAAAAAGTACCGGATACAGAAATGATACGGTAGGACCAATATCCGACGGAAATCAGAAACGGTCGTAAACTATCCAGAGTTCTTTTTCTGGATATCTACAGGTAGGGATTAACTTTTACAAAAAAAAACATGTATATAATGATAACTTTATCAACTTTATCATACAAAGTAGAATAAAGACAAACTTTATTTCAAAATTGTAAAGCTCGATGAGATCTACAATTTTTGTTATTGACAACTTATCATTTGAGATCATTTAGAGGTCTAAATATTCATTAAAAAAATCTCATATCTATTTTTAAAAATCTCAAAGCTATTATTCAAACAACCTCCGATGGAGAGGTGCTCTATATCAAAATTGTAGTGCTCGATGGGATCTTCTACTTTCTAGTTTATGACCTTTTATTCAAAATTATTTGAAGTGCAAAATAAACATTGGTAAGTAAGCTCCGACTATGATTTTTTTAGAGAAACTTTTTCATAGAAAACTTGTAAAAAAACATACCGTTTAGTAGTTTGAAAAGCGTGCGTGCGAAAAAACGAGAAAGATGAGTTGGGAAAGGAGGGGGAATAACACAATCTTATTCTTGACAATAAGAGCTTGATATGTAATATGGTAACTAAGCTATAGAGGAAGATATCTTGGGTTTGATTAGACTAGGAAGTTATCGATGGTGTAGATCGCGACTACGGAATTTGTAAAGTATGGGGTCGTTGGTACAAGGATCTACACGAAACAAGTTCAAGCACACAGAAGACAAGGGTTATACTGGTTCAGGCTCCTTGAGAGGTAATAGCCCTATTCCAGTTTATATTGGATTATGATAAAAACTACAGAGATTACAATAGAGAACAACAGAAACGTAAAGTACTAACGAGAACTCTATCGAGAACGGCTCAATGAGATCCAGGCGGCGAGTTGTCTTCAAGTCCTTCGGATTACCTCTGCTATGGTGGTGGCTTGCACTATGATTCAATGATCCCGTATCCCTGGGGGCTTTGTATTTATACTGCAGACTGTCTTGGCCTCCAAGTAGAACTCAGAGAGTACTTTTGGCTTACGAGATCATAGAGATTGTATCTCCCCCGAATAGGACTCTAATATCTTCTATTTGGGATACAATTTCTCTGTTCGTTAGCCAATTCCATAATGTTAAGGTAACTTTTCCGTATACTAAGGGTATTCCGTATTTGTTTACTTCATGACCCCAAAGATAGGAGGTATGTCTTATCCGTAACACTGACAGAAGTAAAAAGTCATTTTCATGTATGGGTCTCTTGAGAGATCGGCTATGAAAATTTATTTTCATAAACGGTTATGGAACTGTCTGGGGAAATTAATAATATAAAATTTGGAACTGTCGACATATTATTTCAGAAAATTAACGAGCCATATCTCTTCGCTAATTCAGGGAGCTCAAGTTGAGGGTTTTTTTTATCTATATATCCTATATAGTTGGCATAAAAAACTAAACATGTATTGAGCCACATCACCAACAAAACAAAAGCCATTGGATCATTTCCATGCTTCATCACAACCATTCAATAGACATTAAATATCGACAGTTATCATTTTTTATTGATTATGAGGTAACTCAACATTCATTGACCACTTAATGTAGTACTATGCTATAAAAAACTACTACAAGAAGTATTTCATTTTTCATATGTGAGGTGCTTTTATAGGTCCATAATATTTCTCATGTCTATACATTAAAATTTTATAGCTGCATTGCACACACGAGTAGTCCGCCGCAACGTGTGGGGTATCATCTAGTATTCCGATAGATATTCGTTATCGTATTTGCTCTATTTCATGTTTGCTGTGTATCTGTATTCGATAATATTTGATTTTGTTTTTTTATCTAGGGTTTTTGATTCTGATCTTGAAAAAATATAAAAAATAAATATAGTAGAGCTAGTTTTCGTCCATTTTTGATCCGTTTTCATCCCTACGTCCTTTTGAGGGATCAAAATGGTTTCCCTAAAATAACCCAATTCGTCACTGGGCTGGTGGAGTGATTGAGAGAGGAACCGATGGGTCAACTAGCATTGTGGCGCTAGGCAGATGGCAAAACGAAGCAAGGAGCAATGGTGTGTCGGTGGCGTCGTTGCCGTAGCCACTTGCGAGCAACCAGAGGCAAGCGCATGTGAGTGTGGAGCCGTCAGGCGGAGGAATGTGGTTGGACCACAAGTAGCTGATCCTGTAGCTGATCTGCTACTCTGCTACGGTGCTACCGCAAGCTGATTTGTGAGTCTTAGGTGTCATTTGGATCCAAGGACTTATTTTTAGTTCATGTCACATCGGATGTTTGAATACTAATTAAGAGTATTAAACATAGATCAATAATAAAACTAATTGCATAAATGAGTGCTATTTCGCGAGACGAATCTAATGAGCCTAATTAATCCATAATTAACACATATTTACTGTAGCATCACATCGGCTAATCATGGATTAATTAGGCTCATTAGATTCGTCTTGCAAAAAAGTCTAAGGTTATGAATGGGTTTTATTTTTAGTCTACGTTTAATACTTCTAATTAGTGTATAAACATCCGATGTGACAGAGACTTAAAAAAAGTCCCTGGATCCAAACAGGGTCGCTATATTGTTGTTCATTGTAATCTATTGAATTGAATGAGAAAATGAGAATGCAAGATGTGAAATCAAGGTGTTAATTTAATCTATGTGATGAATAAATTGTCAAAGGTAAGTGTTTTTGAAAATACGATGAATAGTATTTTTGGTCGGTGAACAATGCAGGGCACTGGCTGGTCAGACGGGAGGTATTCGAGCGGTCTGACTGGGTGGCCCGATGGTCTGACCGGGTAGACTTCAGGAGAGAGTCGGTTTCGGGTTGGTTTCATGGAATTTCTAGATTGCTTTATGTTTATGACTTCTAGATGGTTTCTATTCGTTGTGATACTATTCTGTGCTGATGTGAATCAAGTTGGTGTGAACTTGTACTCGGATATGGAGTTTCTTTGTTGTTCATGTGTAGGTGTTACTTGAGGCCATAGGAGTATAGCCGGTGATGGATCGAGACTATGCTTAGGAGAAATTGAGGTCCAGACGGTCAAGGATATCATGCAAGATGCTCAGGCTAAAGAACAATGTATATGGAGGTGAAGGTTTCCATATGGCATACACGTGGTGTGGTGTTGTGTGCGTATAGAAAGAGGAGTCAAATTTGGATTGGAGTCCAAATTTAGAAAGATTAGAATGTGGAGTTGTATGGGGATGTTGTTTTCCTGGTTTGGTAGGTTTTCTATATGATTAGGAGTTCTAGTTTTAGTTGGGTTTATGGCTAGGGGCAGCCACGTTGTGGGTATAAATAGATAAGGGGTTCAGACTAGAAGTGATAGACTTTTTGGGAGAGAAAAGTTAGGGTTTAGGTTTCAATCCTAGTTCGAAGAGTTGAGAGAGGAGTGCTTTAGATGTACTTTGTAAACACATATTGATACAATAAAGTTGATCTACTTTTAAGAATTTCATCAATATGTGTTTTTTTGGATCTCGATGGTTTGACCGAAGTTCTTCGTGCGGTCTAACCGAAAGTGAGCAAGCGGTTCAACCGGTGACAAGACGACGGTCTAACTAGCAGCATTGGAGCGGTCTGACTGATGGCTATGGTTTGGTCTAACCGGTGAAGATCTAGCGGTTCGACCGGCACGACTTCATCGATTCGAGGATAACTTTTATTTCCGCTAAAAGTTTTTTATTTTTGGTGTTCCAACCATTCACCTCTCTCTCGTTGGCTTGGTTTTTTTATTCGATCCTATACAAGAAACTGATGATGGGATTTACAAGTAAATGATCCTCATTTTTAACAGTTTTGATTTATTTGCAATGTTAAAAAAGGTGACTTTGAACTCAATTAAGTCAGAACTGGATCGAGTAACCATGAACAGAATGCTAAAGGATGCTTATCTGCATCCCAAACCCATTAGGTTATGAAATCAAGATGAAACTCCTATCAATTCAGGATTAATCAGAGTCCTAACAGAATGTGAGCTATGTTGGCGCTGATTATTTTGCTAAGCAAGGGAACAGAGGGGTACTGGATATAGTGGAGCTAGCCTTGGAAATGTGGGCAGCTAAACTTGTTTGCTTATATTAGTTGCTCAAGTGATGGATGGAACATCAGTCGCATATATACATGCATTGGCTGCCTATATATAGGCTTACAGCTGTTTGTTGGCTGCCTAGTGCTACTACAAGTCACATTATGATGGATATGTACACTATTTAAAAACATTTACAAAGTAGTAGTAGTACTGGTCTTTTGACCATTGGTTCTAGAGTAGATAAGAACCATTTAGGTACTGAGATGTGTAGAGAATTCAGGAAATGGATTAACTACAACAAGCTATGCGGGGAAATCACAAAGTAATAGGCTTGGTCTCAAGATCTTAGAGCACTTGCTATCTTGATTGCGCGGACGAACCCAGATCAACTGCCGACAGGCACAGGCAAAGCAAGCTGAAGAGAGGTGGTCGCGCTGTGCCGCGTACCTTACCTTCGATCCATTTGGTGTCCTGCGTCGTGATGATAGCGATGTCGGAGCACGGCAAGCGCTAGGGCCCGTGCTCACGCGCTCCCCGTCCTCATTGGTCCTCACCTGTGCTGCCGCCTTGCCTCCCTCCCTCTCATTTCACGCTCGGCTTGTGAGGGGAATGGAGCGAGGTTGAGAGAACGGGGGGAAGTATTAGGAAGCTGGTCGGATCCTTCCACACCCAACCCTCTCTCTGCCTGGTATCGTGAGCTCTGCAATCTTGGGGTTTGTTTGGTAGAGCTTCAACTTTTAAATTTAGTTTTAAAAGTTAGGTTTAAAGTAGGGTTTTGGAGCAGCCTAAATCTAGCTTCACTTCTCTAGTTCATTTTATGAGAGCGCTTCATCCAGCTCCACTTTCATTTTAGATGGAGCTGAAACTGTTTGGCTGTGAAGCTGGAGCTGTGCCAAGCAGGCCCTTGATAGCCCCGCCGGTGATCAAAGGGGTGGATGGAAGCTCCCTGCGAATAGGCGAGCGCAATAGACAAGCGTTCACCCATTAGGAATTACAGATAATGTGGCATGCTTTAGGCAATGTTCTTTCTCCTCATTTCCCAACTCATCTTCCTCGATTTTCACGCGCACGTTTTTCAAACAACTAAATGGTATATTTTTTGCAAAAGTTTTCTATAGAAAAATGTTTTAAAAAAATCATATTATTTTATTTTTTTCAACAAAATTAGTTAATACTTAATTAATCATGCGTTAATAAGTCGCTCTGTTTTGCATACACGAAAGATTAGCTCCCAACACTACCTAACTAACACAGCCTTATAAGCTACGAAGCGATGCAATTTGTCTACATAATTTCTTAATCGAACATTTTATTACAACATTTTAAAAAAAACAACGTTTTAACTTTTATAATATTTAATTCATGATATACACTATTAAATAACTCATAAACTCAGAATTACCCTTCATGCAGGGCGCCGGCTCTGGATCTAGGCAGGTTGTGCGACTGCCAGGTTGTGCGACTGTCTAGGACCCAGGCCAGCAGGGGGCCATCACCACCCCCCACACCCCTTTCCAAATTTCTCAGCACAGGTTAGGCTGTGGCCGGTTCAATTGCCGTGATTGGCGTGGCGTCAAGTTGATCAACGATCAGCAGGGTTGGAGGCCGCGTCGCGCAACTGAGGTGACGCGTCGATTCATTACTTCGTTTTCTTACTCCTCGGTGTTCTCTCTCCCGATCGAGTCCTGATAACGAGTCGACGCCGGAGGCCGAACCACTAGTCCGCGTGCGTCTCCATTTCGGGCGACGGTGCCGCAGCGTGCTGCGCAACTCTTGACCAGGTTTGCAAAACCGCCAGTAACCGCACGGTTATTGTACTTACCGCGAGGGTACGGTAAAAGGAAAACAGCGGTAACCGTCTTAAATTCAAATAAATTTAAAAAATAATTTAAAATTTTGATAAATTTTATACGGTTTCGTACGGTTTGCCACGGTTACCGTAGTTACCGCATGGTACCCGTGTTTACCGCCGGGGCGCGGTAACTTCGGTCCCGGCGGTTTTGTAAACCCTGCTCCTGACCTGGCAGCAATTGAGCAGCAGCCAGTAGGACATCCAACGAGGCGACACGCACGCGGCCGTTTCTTGCGTCATCGTGATTTGCTGAGGTCTTTGATCTTTTTCTTATTTGCATCTATTTCTTTCGAAAACTAGGTGCAACTCCCCTCTCCCGTACCGTGATCCCAGGAGCAGATTAGAAAAAATATAATCAGAATTTTTTTTTAGAAATAATATGAATTTAATGGAAAATCGCAAAAGTAGTGGGCTTTTGCAGAAAATCGCAAATATATGGGCCTGTCGACCCACGGTGGTTCGACAGGACCCAATTGAACGGCGGAGCAATAATAGGCCGGACCGATCGAACGGCCGAGTCTCGACTGGCCCAGTCGAACAGCCGAAGTTCGACAGGCCGGGCAGTCGGCCCAGTCGAACGACGGCTGTTCGACAGGCCGGGCAGCCGGCCCAGTCAAACAACGCCCGTTCGACAGGCCTGGCCTGCCGGCCGATTTTGTTTTGTTAAGTATTGTTTTTTAGTTATTAATTAATATTAATTTGTTAAGAGTTGTTTTTAACTTTGTAGAAATTAATTAATGACATATTTGTTTAAAAATGATCAATTATAATTTGTAAATTGTTTTCATAATTAAGTTTGTAAGTAGTTGTTGTAAATATAATTTTGTTATAATTGAATAATACCCATTTTTAATTGATTGTTTGGAGAAACACATCGGATATATAATTTATTAATTTGAGATATATCCATTTTTAATATTGTAATTTATAGAACATTTTTTTAAATTTGGTAAGAATTGTATTTAAGTTGTTAGTAATTAATTAATGACAGAATTGTTTATAGTCGATTAATTATAATTTTTAAGTTGTTACTATAATTAAGTCTTTAAGTAGGTTTTATAATTATAACTTATTATAATTGATTAATACACATTTGTAATTGAATATTTGGAGAAACATATCGGAGTTATAATTTAATAATTTTAGATATCCATTTGTAATTTATGAATTTACAGAACCTTATTTTGCTTATCGGATATTTTGGGAAATTCAGAAAATCACTTTCGGATAGGGCCGAAAATTTGCAGAAGCGAAAATTGGTTTTGTCTATTTTCGGAAATTCGGAAAACCGTTTTCGGACGACTCAAAAAATTTGAAATTCATAGAATATGTTTTTAGAAACCGAGAAGAAGCATTTTTTTAGAATTGATGTTGAGCACATTCATGACCGTACCAAAATAAGGAGAAGTTGTAGTACAATTTAAACATGATACATCTGGTTCCATTGCGGTTACATAGATAAGATTAGATTCGAACTAGAAGGAAGATAGTACAAGAGTTGAACACGACGATGATATAGTAATGGGACAACGAAACATGACATCACATATTTGACTAACGTAAGTTGTCCGATAGTAGCTAACCCCTACGTGAGGATCCCTCTCCCCTCTCAAACTGCTTTTTAGTAAACCTGTATTGCTCTGGCAATTCAAGCTGCACCACACGGGAAGTTGGATCACTTAGAACCTTTTTGGTGTCTATCCATTCTTTGTATTGACATCGTCTTGGCGGTTCCTGCGAGAAACGAATAGACGTGAAGCGAACAAAGTTACTGAATGTTGTGACAAAATAAGGATTCATGATAATGAAAATATTTTCACCATGAAATCGTCGTCTGTAAATATTTGGGCAAACAAAGAACCTCTGACCCAAAGTTCTTGGCTTGGTGGAACAAATAACCTGGCAACGATCACCGCATCTGCATTTTGGACGGGCTTCCCATGGAGGGAGTGCCATTGTTAGGACCCGCCAGTCGCACTGTTCTTCACGACATTGTTGTTCGTAAGCTGCTTTGAACGCCAAGTATTTCTCAGTACTTTCTGATGCGAAATACCAGTGTCCTTCTTGTAAACAAGTGGTTAGGTTGAGAACGAGATTTTCTGTATCGACCCACTCGATGTATCCACAAGCCATAGTGCGGGCCTGACGAATAGATTTTAATGAAGAATAAACAATCGCTCATGCAAACTAAATAAGCATATGCATAGAATGAAATACCTCACAGTCATAGTTAGGGCACCTAAAGAAACGTCTTCCTCGAGTGTCTTGATTCCTCGAACCCATTAGTTGGCATCGGTCACCGCAAAGGCAGAGAGGCCGCTCGCACCAAGGTGGGAATAGCCGTACAAGTGGATCGCTATGCCAGTTGGGATCCTCAAGGCCCCGGCGTCTAGACATTGCCGAAAGCTGGTGCGATGAAGGGCTGTGGTAGCGCTTGTTGCCTACACAGATGAAGAAATTATGTGCTGCATCGCTCGTTATGGGGACTTATGTAGGCACCAAAATCGCAATGATAACGTTTACATGTGTACATCATGGGCCACGATGGGTCCACCCTTTTAGAGTGTTGGATGGAGCCGAAAGCTAAATTGGACGTATGACTTAATGAGAGGAATTTTTCTTCACCGTATGTGACAACACTAGCACACGTGAATTGGAATTACTTTATCTTACAAAGCAACGCCGAAAGTTGATCGTGACAAGTCGAACTGACAGTGTGTTCGTGCAATATGGTATACTGTGCGATGTCATGGACCGAACACCCAAGCGCCGAAAGTTTGTTGTCGTATGCATAAGTAGTTGTGACATGTACTCGTGCATGCGCCGAAAGTGTATGACATATAATATGACATAAGTAGTAAATGCAGAAAAAATTAATTCAGCAAATAAATAACACTACAAGTCAAGAATGCCCCCCTCTCGCACGCTTACTAGGCCCTCCCTTCTTACGTTGTCTGATCTGCTCTGTGGGATAGGTCAAATTATCAGGTGGGTGCCTATGTCTTGCCGGTTGCTGTGGAGTGGCATCCTCTGGCTGCACGGACTCCCCCTGCTGCGTAGGCTGCGTGACCGGAGGAGCACCGTACCAGTAGTCTATGCCACCTTGCGCATCGGGTGCATCCGTCGCAAAGAAATCGTCCACGAACTGTGTTCGAGGAGAGACAGCAGGAACTGCAGAATGCCCCTGGGAAAACCCGTAGTCATAACCTGTTGCAAAATAGAGGCGATGCCACACTATAATAGTTAGTAACTACGCATAAAAATTAAGCGAACGATGATGCTAGTCTTGGTTGTAAACAATACTTACTTGTGTGCTGTGTGTACCCGGATTCCGATGCGCGTGGAGTACAGTAGAGTCCCCAACCCGATGTGGACGCCAAGTTGTCACCTGTCGGCAGGTAGGGAAAGTCTGGCTCCTGATAAGCTGCCTGCGTATCGTACACCTGCTGTGGCTGTTTACGTTGCGGAGGTTATGAAATGGTATGAAACGAATGTTGAGTACTATATGAACTGGATGTTAAGCAAGGCAAACGTGCCGTACTTGAGGCCGCGGTGGTGGCATACTCGATGCCGAAACCCCAAAGTCAGACGATCTCCCTGGGCGAACAGGAGCCGGCGTCTCCTGAAGCGAAGGCCGAGCGTGCGATGGACTGGCGTCGTCGTAGTGGCGACGTGAAGTAGAGGAGCGGAACTGGTCTACACTAGAGCGTCGTGATAGTGGTGGCGATCCTGCCCACCTGGAAGGCTACACCACATCAGCCACGCTTCGGCAAGAGACACGATGAAGTAGCGCCGCAGCCCACGAACGGAAACTGCGAAGGACGGATGCCACGTTGTCCTGCCTGACGTGCTGAGGCCTCGTCTCTAGTCTCTGTAGCAACGTGTTGGACTCAGTGTGAACCTGTTCCACAAACTCGGCCTATTGAATGAATAGGAAAGGGCGTTAGAACAATTGAACCTTCGTGCACCACATTTAATGATAATCAACAAAAGCAACGACATACCATTGAGTTGTACGTAGCTCGAGGTTGTGGGGCAAACGTGTCCGTGATCGACGCCTGGTGAGGGATAGACGTATCCCCTTATGGCGGGAAACACCTCCAGCGCGTAACACTACGGTACCAACGAAGGTACTGTCCGTACGAAGCTCCGTCATCTGGAGGTGTTTGGAGAACCAAGTGCTCCGCCGCATGTTCCCACTCCGCAACCGTTGGCGCGATCGTTCGAACATTGGTCCCCTCGTGGGACAGACCGAGCCCCTTCTGGGAGTACCTACGTAGGACGTACTGAGAACGTAAGAAACATTTACAATGGGGTAAAACACACTACTTGAAATTAACATTGTCGGACGTGTACTTACTTGTGGAGGCTAACAGCTAAAGAGCGTCCACCTCTCGGAGGATAGTCTTGGTACATGCCGAGCTGTTTAAGTACCCTCTGCACGTGGTACGGCTCGACGTGCACGTCCAGCACAAGGTGACAAGTGGTCCTCCAGAGCTCTACGTCGCGCGTGCAGAGCTGCGCAAGACCGTGCGGTGCCCGCTCGACGACATCGTGATGCGTGTACGAGGTCCAGCGAACACGGTCGGGCGTAAGCTGATCGAAGTCCGCCACGAACTGTGTGTACACGCGACGTGTCGTTCCGCTCACCCACCTCGGCTGCAAAAACATGAAATATGTGATTAGTGCCCGTAAATCGAGATAAAGCGCAGAATAAGAAAGTGCTATGAAAAATGCATTGCAATGTACAATTTACCTCGCGGTGTATCCACAGCGATCCCATGGTGGGACGATCGTCTATGTCTTCAAGTCCAGACTTGTACATCTCATCGACGCCGTAACTTGCGTACGACTCCAGGTGTGGCCTTCCAATGTCAAAGCGCTCATGCGCCCATAACATTAGAAGCAGAGGGTATCCTGTCAGAGAACTGGTCTTGCTGTTCCTGTTGCAAGCATCGCATAGACTAGCGTACGTCGCCACAAGAACAGCCGACCCCCAACTGTACTGCGGAATCTCCTCTACAGGTAGCTCGGCGATCTGCTCCGCGTAGTGGATGAAGTGCTTGTCCACGGAGTCAACGTGAGTCCCCGTGAACATCACCCACCCAAACAACCATAGTAGATACGCGACTAAGTGTCGACGCACTACCCAGTCCTCCTGGTCTTCTGGGAACACCTCCTGGTGGAACTGGTGCAACCAACTCCTCGTTGGCCCATGTCCATCTGTGAGATCCTCCAGCGGAGCAGCCACCACTCCACAGATCGTCCGCCCATCCAGCATGGACCTGTGTCGGGCCAACTGCTGCACCCGCTATTGGTAGGCCCAACAAAAAAGACACATCCTCCAGAGTAGGTACCATCTCTCCAACTGTCAGGTGAAAGGTGTGTGTCTCGGGCCTCCATCTATCCATCAAAGCACTAAGCAAGGCCGCATCAATGTTGATACGGGGTGACCTTCCACGTGAAGGCTTAACCAAGCGTGCGAAGGTCAACAACCCAACGGCTCTCAACCAGTTACATGTCAAAAATAAATAATTAGCAATGCAAGAAAATTTAAATGACAGCACGAGGTGACAAATGGTTTTTCACATGCCTTGGAACCCAATGAGGATCGATACGCCAATACTGATCCGGTCTTCGCATTTTCAGCACGTTGCAGAACGTCCCCTGACTAAGTCGTCTCGATCGGTGATGTTTATCGATCACCTCGTCGATCAGCAATACATCATCCCTGGCAGCCATATCTACAAAATGCAGGAATATCAGTGTTGTGAGCATTAGAAATGAATTAAAAAATGATGAAATGAGCGTGAACAATTATGCAAAGCGAAATTTTAATAGCATAAGACAAATACTGATAAAATAAAGTGAACACACTGCGGTGCTGGTAAATATAAATATTACAATCCAGAAACATGAAAAATACTAACAAGTTGAAGTGAACACACTCTAGGACTGGTAAATATAAATATTACAAGACGAATAACTATGGATTATTTCTCGAAGTCGACCGCCGCCTTGGAACACGCTGAATATCGTCACCTTCTGGATCTTTGCCTACATTGTACATGCTGCAATCTTTACGGCTATGGTCTCCGCCGCATACAATGCAAGCCTTTGGACGTCGCGAACGGGTGTTCGTTTCAGCTTCATCCATGTGGTTCTTGATTCGACGGGTCTTTCGACGCCCCTTCGTTCCAACTAGCAAATTTGAGTCAGGGACCCAATTGGCTTCCCCTAGGGGTGGGCGAGTGAACTCACATACCACACGCCAACCACGCAATTCACCGCGCCAGGTTGCCTCCCATGCTTCCTTACTAAAGTAAGGCGAGACGAATATGTTCGCATCGACACCACCTTTAGCGGATGCGGCAAGAACATGAGAGCATGACAGATGTCGAAGGAAAGGCTTGTTGCAGTTGCATTTGCAAGCATGATAGTCTGGCCACAACGTGCACTCCAATGTGATGTCCGTACTCCCAATACCGACACCACTCTTGTCACGCAGACGTACCTCAAACAGCAACTCCCTATTTCCAGCAGGCCAAACCCTGTGCATTCCGCCCTTCTTGCTTTTCTCCTCCATGTACTGTGTGATATCGGGGCTATACCTTACATTAGGATTGGCAAGGTTAAGACTAGCCATGGCGTATCTTTTTCAAAGATACTTCTGTGTACCCCTTGTGATGCCCTCCAGGATAGCAACAAGTGGTAAAGGACGTGTATTTTTCATCACCCAGTTGTACACTTCAGCAAGATTTGTTGTCATCACACCATACCGTGAACCATTGGTATCATACAACAAGGACCACTTTTCCCTTGGCTCATGCTCTATCCAGTCAGTGACGCACTTCGTAGCCCTCCCTCACTTCCTACATCGAGTAACAGATGGTGATTCGTTTGGAACGGGTTCCAGGCCTTCCGGCTCCTCTTGTTGGGCAAGAACGGGTTTTTTCCGAACCTCTTGCATGTGAGTAGTGGTCAACCGATCCAGCTGTTCCCATATGGCGTCGAACTTTCTTTGCTGATTCTGCTTTCACAATTTTTTGAACAGGTCCATTAACCTCTTACTCCTGAATTGTCTGCAAAAATTTGCCCCGAGATGTCACATACACTATCTGCTATGCAAATCTGGCCAGGAAACCTCCTCTGTTACATCTTCCTTTAGTTGCTGTACCGCTGATAGAATGCCGGCATGGTGGTCATGCAGAACACACACATTTGGTCTGTTTTGAACAACACACCTTTTAATGTGACGTAGGAACCATAGCCAACTCGATGTGTTCTCGCTTTCAACAAAAGCAAAAGCAACGGAGACGACATGGCTATCAGCGTCGACTCCGATTGCGGTTAAAATTGTTCCTCTATACTTGCCTGTCATAAAAGTACCGTCAACACACAACAACGGAATGCAATTTCGAAAGGCCTCTATCATGCACCCAAATGACCAAAATGCACGACGAAGGACGTTTTTTCTATTGTCATTAACCTTATCGAGAATAGCCATATGTGTGCCTGGGTTTCTGGCCTGCAACACCTCCAAGAGTGGGGGAAGGTTGGGGTATGAATCTTCGTAAGTTCCAAATCTCATCTCCAGTGCTTTCTGCTTACCCCTCCAAACCTTGTTGTACAATATCTCATACCCGTACTCTTTCTCCACGTCATGCATTTGTGAACAGCGACAAAGAGGTTTTTTTAACAACCTTCGAGTACACCATTTGTGCCACGAATGCAGCCGTCATGTTCCTGTGTACCAAAGGAGTATTGTCCAACAAACAGGTATGCTCCTCAACCCTTGAAGCTACCCATAAGTTGTCACGTTGTGGCTTGTAACCATGCACTCTCCAAGGGCATCCGGGCTTTGTGCACTTCACGTCATACGTCGTCCGATTTGAAACCTTCAACCTGAACTCCCGCTTCTGCAGAAAAGCCCACCTCTTCACCGCGTCTTGTAGGTGCCCTTTGTTGTGAAACATCTGTCCAACTTGTACCGTCTCTCTATCATATCGCCAGTGGGCATCTAAACCATCGTTAACCCCTAGACGGCTCATGGATATGGTCATCCAATCTTCAGGTACATTAGTTTCCTCGTCCCACTGTGCTGTGTCTTGCCCTTGCACCACGAACGAAATATATTCCTCGTTCTCCAGTTCCATCTCTTCCACTACCGCATCGTTCTCCTCCGCTGCATCAACAGCCAAAGGTGAGTCCGGCTCATCGTCATCCAATTCGTTAATCGGACAATTGCCACCGGGCACAACTACATCTGCAGTAGCCTCCTCCTCTACTGCTTCCTTTTCACCACTCCTGGAAATATTAGCCTCTTCCACGATATGCGCTTGTTCCACCACCGTGCGGCTGCTCTCGCCGGTCCCAACAATATATATTTTCTTTTGCACCAATATTGCCATGCTATAACCTTTCTCTCTTACTTTAGCCACAAATTTTCTCCAGCTCCCAGTAGATGCAACCTCTACTACTCTCCACTGCCATCCGTATTCACTCCTTACCGGCCACACGGCTTTTATGATGAATTTCTCAATCAAAGGATCTATCCCGAACATATTATGCAGCCACCCTAGCACTTCGTTCAAAACCAACTGGTCTGGTGTATTTAGGATAGTATCAACGAATGCATATACGGTCAAATCTACCCCACTATCATAGAGTTGTATTGGAGCGGCACCATAATACACCCGAACGGGCACACCACCTGACATCCTGAAATAGCATGCCAATTGCTACTAATACGTCACTACCCAGTAAGGTGTCATATGCTCTATGCTTACGTTATTGCTCTAACGTATTCAAACTATATTTCATTACTTAAATATACATTACATTCGATTTTAACTAATAATAAACGTATAATACCTCCGTTCCATTTTAACTAATAATAAACGTATAATACCTGTACTAACAACCAACAATGATTAATAAAAAAAATTATCATCGTCCAAAGGGATTACAAATTTATACCTTCGCTGTCGTTGCTCTTTCCTGCACAATTGCGGACGTCTCCTACCCAATCACGTAGTAATTCCCTTTGGCCAAGTAACATAGCTCTGCATCGTAAATTTGACTAATTAAATATAATTTTCTTTCGATTCGTACTAACGCTCAACATTGATTTCTCCCCGATGATAACTATTTCACCATTACAAAATTGCTAATCACCTCAGCAAACATATACTAACTTCGAATTATTTGCAACGTACAACTAAATAACTATATCTACTAACATTACACAATGACTAATGGTTAACACATTAAACAGATTATATGTACTAACAACAATGACTAACCATTCACAAATAATAACATCGAAATAACAAACCTCATATTTACAAATTAAAATTTCAAAACCTAACTTAGGGATTGCAATTTCGTACCTTAATCTCTACAGCTACTTGCCTTCTCTTTTGGTGGTGCTATCTCCACGACAACGTGGTGCAACGGCAGCCACGGCAATGGCGATGGCGGGCCGGCGCGACGGCGCCTAGAGCTTGCGGCGGCGAGCAAGGCGAAACTAGCAAGGAGAAACGAGCGAGACGAAGTGGTCTTGATTTGAACCGGGCGGGGGGGATTTATCGGAGCTTGTCGAACGCCCGTAGGCTGACAGGGGCGGTGGGGGGAGCCCTGTCGGCACGCGGCTGGTCGACAGGGGTGGTGGGGGGGCCTGTCGGCATGCCGCTGGTCGACAGGGGCGGCTGTCGCGCTCCGGTTGGTCGACAGGACGGTGGTGTGGCAGGCGGCGGGCCCTGTCAAACGCCCGCTGTTCGACAGGCCCTGTCGGCACGCAGCTGTTCGGCAGGCCCGCATATCTTTTCCCGGCCGTTCGACAGGCCCACATTTTTGCAATTTCATCCACATGCCAACTATTTTTGCAATTTTTCATTAAAAGAATAATATTTCTAAAAAAATTTCATATAATCATGCAGACAGCCACCACCGCGGCAAGCAGAAGCAGGCAGCAGCAACCAGCGATAGGCAGGCAGAGGTAGCTTTGCTTCTTCCTTTACATAAATTACATGGTTGCATCTATAATCTAGTTTTTTTCTAAAATTATAATAGTATTTTGTTTTTATCTTGTGGTTTAATTTACTTTGCAATGGAGGTGCTAGAATATTGTCTGAGAAGTATTTGTCCTGAGCTTATAAAGGAACCAAAGAAAACGATTAGAACAATTTATTGAATCGCAAAAGGTGCAATATATAAGTTTTTTTCAGCTTCAAATTTAAATAGGTATTCATACTATGTTTTTCATGGTTTCTTTGGTTTCCATATTATACTACCAATATTATTTATCAAGATTAAATATCATATTGCAAGTACATACTTGTATTATCATGTTATTAATGTTTATTTATGTCACTCTGAAAGATGTATGGTTTGTAAAATATATTTCACAATTTAAAAAAAAAGTATTCTGCCTTAAGGCTCTATAGCGTATAGTTCGCCTAGGGCCCTGAGACGGCCCTGCCTTCATCCATCGAATGTAAAGAACTGTACCGGCGCTTCCAATTTGGATTAGTATTGTTTTGCCGAAAGCTGCTGGAAAGCTCGCAATCCCACCAAATCACCTGACCTCGCATCCCCTCACGAACCCAAGCTGTCGTCCGCCCCTCTCCATCTCCTCACCATCCCGCCGGCGACCGCGTCTTGGTCGCCATGGCCGTCACGGGGTGCTTGAGGACAGGATTAAGCTCACTCTACACTCCTATTCCGTGATTCTATGATCTAAGCCGGTAAGGAAGAGTCTAAGAGGCAGATAGAGTCACTACAACGGTAACCCTCATCTGTGTCGGGCTGCAACCCACATCTGTGTCGGGTATGGCGCCCGACACAGCGTAAAGGTCAGTGATGTGAGGAATCATCTCAAATGGGCATAAGTCCGTCACGGATGAAGCTATCTCAATCGGGCCTCAACTAATGCCCGTCACCGATAGTTTTGACCCAGATGACCAGTTAAACTATAGCCCGTCACGGATGACCTATCTCAATCAGGCTACAACTAGTGCCCGTCACGGATAACTGTCTTTCTCAAACGGGTCTAAACAGAAGCCCGTCACAGATGGCTACTGTTCTCAATTGGGCCCCAACTATAACCCGTTACATATTACTGTATTCTCAATCGGGCCTTAAGTTACAGCCCATCACAGTTGACTATAACTCAATCGGGCTTTAACTTATAGCCCGTCACCGATGAGTATGACCACAAAAAAAATAAATATTGTTTTTTGGCTAGCCTCAGGCCTGTGCTAGCCATGCCCGCTGCAAAATAACAGAAACAGAAATAATATACATCCCAGCATCCCCATTCACATATGCCATTCACAACATCCCCATTCACATATGCCATTCACATATATACATCCCAGCATCCCCATTCACATATGCCATTCACATATATTTTACAGAAATAACAAATATAATAAACATCAATATTACATAATATCATGTGTTTGACAATTCAAATAGGATGTTAAAAAATGTTCATCACTAAACCTGAACCCTAAACATTCCTTTAGGGTGAATAATTTCGCGGAGGATGAAGTCGGCAATCTCCTCACGAATGTCCTCAAAGCTGCTACCCGGATCCTTTGAAAATTTGTCCTACATGTACATAATTCGAAATTAGTCGAACGATCTTTACATACATATATATATAAATATATACTTCAATTTAGTTACAACATGTCAGGAATGAGACCACAAACCTCCAATTCAGCCAAAGTCTTCACCTTTTCTTTGCACAGAATGCGCATGTTATGGTAGACATGGAATCCGCACTGGTCGCCTATTTGTTGTTTGACTAGGAAGTCATTCTTGTGGATAAGAGTGTCTTACCCTGTCTTTCGAAGGCCTCCTTTTTGCACATATTGGCCCCACGCATCATCTATTGCGAGTTGAATCGGGGTCAAATCGTACAGTTGCTTGTCAATTTTGGAGTTTAAGTAATGGCATGTACTCCACTTAGGCGTTATTACCAGTAGGATCCAATGTCCACTACGGCATTAAATTAGTTAAAGTTAATACTAAAGCTAGATGTGTAATGCAATGTATTTAGGGAATACACTTACTATTGATTGTAGGCGCACATGATGTACTCCTTGTCTTGTCGGGCCCAGAAGGTGTCAAACAAGTAGTTTATCATTCAACTACGGTCCCCTTGAAGATTTGTGACATTGACTACCTGAGGATCAAGGAAGGCAACTTCCGGTGCATTCTTGAGACACCACTTCCAACTATACCTACACGCAAGCCAAACGCTCTTATAAGCATGTTACACGGATTGAGATGAATAATTTTCGTGAGCAAGAGTACTTACAAGGAGTAGCACTTGAGGAGGGTTGTGTCCACCGAGCGGAGCCTGTAGAGGTCGAACAGATCCTTGAAGTCTATCACGATAAAATTTGATGGCCCAAGGAATGGCGCTCTGGCGTGTTCGCCTATTATATCATTTTCTTTATTCTTCCTCCTCACGTTAGATTTCTCCATGTAGTACATGTGTAGCTCCTTGCAAGCGGTGCCCATCGTTGCTAGCACGTCGTCTCCAACCAATGGCATACCTAGTTGGTAGGACGATGGAGGTACGGGCTTCCTATGTGTGACGGGCCCCTTGCTCAGATCTAACTTTGTTGGAGCAAGACGTGAGAGGTGCAGCTTTCCTTTTCCTCGCACCCCTGCAGCAGGTTTTTCGATAGCTCTTCTCTGGGGGGAAGAATGCGCCTTCCTGCTCTTCTTCATGGGTGGGGGTTTAGTGATCGCCATGTTGTCGGCCTCCATAGGCTCGCCCCCAAAGTCCGTGTCGTACTGTAACTGGACATCGTCAATTTCATGACGACCGGGAGCTGGAGGGGCTGAAGGAGCAGGGGCAGTTTGTACTATCAGACGACCGCTTGGTGCAGTGCTTGGCTTCGGGATCACCCTTATCTCAATGAGGTCCTTGGGCCATTGGATGAAGGTTCCACGTGCATTTCCAAGGGTTAGGACCTCGTCGTTCGGTGGCAGAGGGAGGGGGAAATGATCGAATTCGGGCTTCACCGAGTCAACTTGCACTTTCGCATAATCAGCCCTAAGTTGCGCCCCATGCACTCTTGTCTCCGGGGTCGGCTTGAAAGCAAGGCTCTCAGCTGCAGGAACCGAGAAGGTCGGCACCACCCTTACTGCCAGGGTGCAGCTAGTTGGTTCCTGCGATAGATTCATAAATATTGTTAGAATAGTACTTACCATATGGTTTCGTTAAGAACTCTATGCGTACTATATTATCGTACCGTTATTTGGTCGACGGCGGCGAGGACCGATGGCGGATCTTCCCCCGCCTCAGTTGATGCACAACTGCTGCGCCTCTGCGTGGGACTAGCTAAATCTTGTTGCGTAGCAGCAGCGACAGCCACCGGAAGATGTTGCTCTTCTCGAATCTCTTGCCTGATACAGGCCCTCATCGATTCAAGCTCTTCATCGAATTCAGAGCTCAATTCGGCTTTGACCTGCTCCTGGATCTGGGCGGCAAGGCGGGCATCTTTCTACGACTTCGTGACTGTCCACTTCTTGTACTGCCACGCGTAGTCCGGAAATCCAACTTTCCATGGTACGTTTGCGCCAAGTCCCCTTGTCCATCCACGGTGTTCTTTGTTGCCCAACGCTTTACTGAAGATGTCGTCCTCGCATCTTTGAGAGCTGACCTCTTACGAGGCTTCTTGGGAGGCAACCAACTCCTTCTGCAGTTCAATTGAGTTCGGATTCAATGAAAAGTTCAGGCTGAAACAGTGCGAACAAATATTGAGATTAGGCACTTACTATATTATCGTACACTTGTTCATCTTGGGGATTTGGAAGCGAAACTGTCCCATCTTCATTCTTCTGGTACCTTGCCCGGGCCCAATTCCTTGCATGTGGGTGTGGGATATCGGCAAACACCGGCGGTGTGTTCATTGCTGCTGCCGCTTCATCCTCCTCTTGCCATTCCTCTAGCTTCCTGACATATCCTGCGATGCCTAGCCGGTGCGGGTGCACGTTCCTGGCCTGCAGTGCTCGAAAAGCTTCGCTTCTGGCCCGAGATTCTGGGGTCGACTTCTTCTCGTAGAATTGCTCCCAAGCTTCAGCCGTGATGATGGGCCATTGCTTTGTTGGATCAGGGGTCGTCGGATTTAAGACAAACTCCGTGACCAGCCTGCTCTTGAAGTTCTTCCAAGCATTGCCCATAATTTTGAAAGCAGCCCGCTTGAGCCTGTCCTCGTCGGCTGCAGGATACTCGAAGCTCTCCTTGAATTTGAGCCAAGCTGTGTTCTTCTCTGCTTCAGGCACATGCTTGATGTCATCAACAAGGATTGTGAAGTTTTCCCTCGCTACGACCCCGCACGTCGACCTAAACTTGGCCAGGACATTCCGAGGACGCGTCGGCAGTCCAACCTGGTTCACCTCTGCTATGGTGTACCGTTCCTTAGGGATTCTGTTCCCTGTCCTATGACTCTGTGCCCTTGAGGACCCACTAGTTGTCGCCGACATTGGTTCACCTTGCTGAGACATCGTCCAAATAACTTAAAAAATAACAAAGTTAATTAATTTTGTAAACAAATTTGTTTGTACGTACTAACTATGGTATTATACATCGTTTCTTTTTACACGTTTCTTAATTATCAAAGAATGATAGATTACGAACATGCATAAAAAATAGAGCCTAAAATATGCATAACATAACCTACATTTCACTGAAATCAGTAAAGTGAACTAAAATCACTAAAGTTCACTAAAATAACCTAACTTACCCTAAAATCACTAAAATAACCTAAATCACCCTAAAAACCCTAAAATCACTAAAATCACCTAAGTTTCACTAAACTCACTAAAATCAATAAAATCACTAAAAACCCTACAATCACTAAAACCCTAAAATCAGTAAAATCACAAAAAACACTAAAAACCCTAAAATCACTAAAACCCTAAAATCCCTAAAATCAATAAAATCACTAAAAATCACCTAAGTTGCAATAACCGGCGGACGAGGAGGCTGGCGGCGGCGCTTGCGGACGAGGAGGCCGGCGGCGGCGGTGGCGGACGAGGAGGCCGACGGCGGTGCTTGCGGACGAGGAGGCCAGCGGCGGCGCTTGCGGACGAGGAGGCCGGCGACGGCGCTTGCAGACGAGGAGGCCGGCGGCGGTGGTGGACGAGGAAGCCGACTGCGGCGGTGGCTGTTCTGTGACTTAGAAAAATTTTCGCGCTCTCAGTGCTCTCGGTGCTAGGGTTATGTGACTTAGAAAATTTTTTGATCAGATCTAGATCCAGCGTGGATATCTTAGTACGGGCAGTGAGTGAACATCTCAATCAGATGTAAACAAAAGCCCGTCATGGATGAGTCATCTGTGACGGGCTCTAGTGTAGGCCCGATATAGATGACTCAATCTCTATCGGGCCTACACTAGGGCCCGTCACAGATGAAAGAATCCGTGACGGGCCATATTTTAATGCCCGATAGAGATTGAGTCATCTATATCGGGCCTACACTAAAGCCCGTCACAGATGACATTTGACTCCTGTTCATCATTGACCTGAACTAAAAATAAATAATTGCAATAAAGTACTTCACAATGAAAATTCACTAATTTTTATAAACTCACAATAATTAACTTATTATTCCAAATAATTAAGTGAAGTACAATAATTCACTAAATTTACTAAATTCGCAATAAAAGTTATTACAAGTTCCACCAATTTACCTATGTTTTTTTACTAATACAAAATACTTCATGTGTACAACTGGATGGGTCACAAGGTTATGCCTTCCATATGATCTGATCGAGTATATGCCACAGGCTCTTGTGGATTATAGTCAAGGTCGATTTGAGGTTGTACGTGAAGATTCTGGTTGTACTCTTCGTCGTCAACGACGTTGTCAACACCAACAATTCGGCGCTTGCCATCCCTCACGATGTGCATCTTCTTGTTCGCGGGGTCCTTTATGTAGAAAATCTGCACGACTTGTTTCGCAAGTACGAATGGTTCGTCGGCGTATCCAACCTTGGATAGATCTACTAAAGTGAAGCCTTCCTTGTCGACTTTAACACCAGTGTGTATATTGACCCAACGGCATCGAAACAAAGGAACCTTGAACTTCACGTAGTTCAGCTCCCAGATCTGCTCAATGCGGCCGTAGTATGTGTTCGACCTAACTTGATCATGGAAGGCATCTATACGGACTCCGCTGTTTTGCACTGTGCTTTTGTCATCTTGCTGGACGGTGTAAAATGTGTATCCATTAATATCGTATCCTTGCCATGTGTCTATGGCCCAACACGGTCCCATTCCCAACAAGTGTATAGTCTCATTTGGGATATCCGTCCACATGGTGACACGATTCTTGAACCATGCGTTGAACCAAGAGTTATGTTCTCTGTTAATCCACGTTTCAGATCGACCCGTGTTCTCCTGCCGGATTTTGGCTAACTGCTCCTCAAAGTATGGGCCAACTTCTGCCATATGTTGGAGCACGTTGTATCAGATGAGCGTGTACGTCCATTCGGCTATCAAATATATTCTCATTCTTGCAATCTGCACATGGACAACACATTTAATCGCTGTTTCTTCTTTTCCTATCCTCCTCCGCGGCGTTTATAAGATTTAATACCCCATTTCTATACTCTTGACTATGACGTTTCACAGATTTCACATACATCCAACTTCGATCCATCGCTACAGAAATGAAAAAAAGAATCAGAGAAACATCTTATAAGATAAATACTGCTAAATTTATGAGAATTGATGAATTTTCTAAATTAATGATTATTATTTGTCACTTACCTTTATGAATTTACTGTTTTCTTTGGGGAAAAAATAAAATTTCGCCCCCTCCAACCTCCCACCAGATTTGTGAATAGTGGGATACAGATACTCTGGCGGTTGCGGCTATTTATAGTGTGCACTAACTATCGGGCATATAAGGTATCTTTATCAGACCTAAAAAAAAGCCCGTCACAGAGGAGTGCCATCTGTGACGGGCTTTGTAGATATCTCAAACGGGCATCAAGATGGGGCCCGTCACAGATGATTGTCATCTGTGACGGGCTGCAATTACAGCCCGATGAGATATTTAAGGTTATCTCAATCGGGCCTTAAGTTGGGGCCCGCCACAGATGATTGTCATCTGTGACGGGCTCCAACTATGACCCGATTGAGATATTTAAGGTTATCTCAATCGGGCCCTATTTTAGGCCCGTCACATATATGTGTCATCCGTGACGGGCTTCAGTTCTATGCACATTTAACATGTCTCTCCGATCATATCACAATCGGCCTCTTTTTAGGCCCGTTTGAGATGTATTCTTTGTGACGGCCCGCAAAATTCAGTTATGTTACAGCCCGTCACAGATGAGAGGATCTGCACTAGTGAGTGGCAGTGGCCGATGCAGGTCAGGCGTCCGCCGGATGTAGCGCGCTCATAGATGGGCAAATCGATGAATTAAGCATGGCGGAGAGGACGATTTCGAGACAAGGTGAGGCGATGGGGTGGATCCTGGATGCCCAACTTGCTGTGCCTCATCATCTTCTTCGTCGTATAAATATGCTTGATGTACTAACTATGCTTGATAAAATATGCCGTAGAAGTTTTCTGTTAGACATTTGCATGTTGAATCAATTTGTTCAACGTGCCTTTCTGCGAGGGGTACTGTCAATGTGATAATTTATATCAATTTTTGTTATATACTGTACTTGATAATATGGAAAAGTAAGATGGAAATATTGCCTTATGTCGATTTTCTGACATTGTCATGGAGCGTTTTCTCGCATACAACATATGTTAACCAGTGATGGAGTAGTCTAATCATGCAAGGAACTAAAATGTCGACCTTCACCTAAGCTATTCAATTGGAAGTTCTACATTGAAATTACTAAATTTTCATCCTGTCAGTTGACACAAAAAACTGTATTTGTTCAGTGGCACCGTCTTCTCCATAGAGGACTGGATTTAGATTAAAGCCACCATGGCACATTTCTGTGCCTTTTCCCAAGAATTCAAGCTCAGATGTTTTAATGATCTCGGTAGATAGAAATGCTTGTTTGATGTATATTTTTCCCTTGAGGAAATCCCTATGCTGAATTTGTTGTGTTACCTTAAAAACATAAATGTATATTGTATTAGATGTTGGAGATTAGATTCCTTCTTGTTGTGTATATTTTTCTTTCCTGCAAATGGAATTTCCGATGTGATGATTCAGTGCCAAAGTCACCTAATTCTGATTCGGTTATTCTAGGAATAGAAATTTTGATGTGCCCCAGTTCCTCTGTAAATTTTATTTACAGTGTATATCAGTGTTGATACCCACCGTGATTCTGTGGATGTCCAAAATGTGAAATATCTCTTAATTGCATAGGTGCAGACAGTATGGGACATGCGTATTGCAGATTAACATTGAATCTTTTCTACTAATTGTTGAATGTATTTAAATTATATTGCATCTCATCGTCATGAATTAAACAGGTGTGGAATGAAAATGTACTTGTGATATTAGAAGCTCTCAAGAAATTAGTATAGGTTATTAGGTTTAGAGGACACAACCATCAAATGGATTTTCCAAACGAAAATGAAGATATGTGAATCATGTGGTGCTGATGATCTATCTGATTAAATTTATATTGATCCTAAAGCCAAGTTAGAGAAGAATAATCCATGTAATTGAAGTTCAAATTGTCTAGCAAAAATTGCATGGTTAAAGAAATGTTGGATTAGTGAATTATATTTTACGTTTACTTCAAGTATGGATTTTAAAAGAGAAATTGTTTCATCATTTCCTGCACCACCTCCCTGGATCAGTACTGATGTCCATGCACTTTTGCCTGTTTCATGATCCCATTATTCTCCATCAATATCTGCATTTTCTACCTATTATGTGACTCACCTGTCTTTCTTGTCTTTCTCTTTCTTGTTGGGATACGCATAGGCTACGATAACATAAATTAAAATTTTTCTGTTGCGTAAACCAGGAACCATGTAAGTATGAGATCATATATCGTTACCACTCGACGCGCTGTGCAGCGGAAGTAGGTGCTAAGAAACCGAAGGAACGTTGACAACGTAGCATGCGTCGATGTAGAGGAAGTGCATCCCGCCGTGCTCTCACGCCGATCAACACCGCAGACTAGCAGCGCCTTTACCGGTATCCACACGTCCAGGGAAGGAACACGTCACACGGTCGTACTAGCGCCCGTGTGCGTCTAGGGTTTTGCTCAGGAGGGGAGTAACGACTATGGTTTCTCGAATTTTTTGCATTTTTAATTTTATTTATTTAAAGATTTGCAAAAATAATTTTCCGTTTCAAAATATTGCAGAAATAATCTCCTCTCGCCCTCTGGGAGGGCGAGTTCTAAAAATCGCCCTCCCAGAGGGCGACTTTTCCGACGTGGCAGACGGCCGTTGGGCGCCGTCTGCCGCGTCCTGGCTTTTTTGCATCTAAGTCCCTTGCCGCCCTCGGCAAGGGCGTTTTTTCACTATAGCACAGGGGGCCGCCTGCAAAAGGGTGGCCGCCCTGGCAATTTTGTAGGCGGCCCCCTTGCCGCCCTTACAGAGGGCGATTTTTTGCCCTCCCCTATAAAATCCCCATTTCCGACTCCGCGGCCGTCATTCGCAGCCATCGAGACTCGAGAAAAATAGTAGAGCTAGGGGTGAGGAAGAAGAAGGAGAGCGGCGAAGCCCTGTCGGTGTGCACACTCGATCGTAGGTAAATACAATATCCCGCTATATGTTTGTGTTATTTATTTTGTGTAGAATATATAAGAAAAGAATTTTTTTTTTGAATATTTGAATAGTTGTTTAGTAAGATATTGATTTATAAATTAGGGCACGATTTAATTTAAGGAGTTTGACCTAGGACGAACCGATTTAGATGAACCTACGTACAATACATTCTGATCTATGTCTATGTTATTTAAATAGTTGTGTAGCACTATAATATGGATTTAAAAATTAGGGCATGATTTATTTTAGTCAATTTGACCTAGGACAAACCGATTTAGATGAACATATGTAGGATATGTCCTTATGTATGTATACATTTCTTTGCGTAGAATTTTGTTTAATATAGAATTTAACTTAGGCACAGATTGATCTAGGCAACATATTCGTAGTATGAAGTAAATTAAGTTTGAACCTGTTTATCAGGCACAATGGCAAGCAAGGTCATATTTCAAATAGTTCACGGTAAAGGCAATGTTAGATATGGTCGAGATGGTGTTGATCTGTCAGAATTTAGTATGAAATCAAAGGGCATCGATAGGCCAACCGATAAAACATTTGAGTCAGTCTATAGTTGGTTACTACGTGGATTTAAAGTGGATACAAGAGTGAACACAATGTCTCTATCCGTTGTAGTCAGTCGTGCAACGGAAGGATATTATTGGGAACTAATGCCTGTAGATAACACCGAGTCCTGGAGACGTTATGTAGAGATGGCATTTGAAAGGTCCTGGCCCCTTGTTATTTTTGTGGCATTGCATGAAATCGATAGCAGTGTTACAGTGCAAACAGAGGATGGTGAAGTTGGTAGCAATGCTGTGGAGAATGTTGGACCATCGATGCGAACTGGGGTAACGAAGCAAGGTTGGAGGAGGCAATAGGCGTGGCGGATGAGGGGGAGAGAATCGAAGCAATTGTTGAGGAAATGGAGAGGGAAGATTCTGAAAATGAGCTGGCGGAGGGCGATGAATCATCGGACGAGGAGGAAGATGTACTGCCCGTTGATTGGACAAAAGCCGATTTCTCTCAACTTGTTATCTCAAAGGGACAGCAAGCACCCTTTGAATACAAGGATAATGAGGTAATCCAAGGTGCCAGGTATGCGCATAAGGAAGACATGAAAGAGGCGGTGAAACATTGGGCGGTCTCCTTGCATAGAGAGTTTAGGGTGGTGAAGTCTACCAACTGTGTGTATGACGTGAAGTGCACGAAGGATGATTGTCCATGGTGCGTTCATGCATATAAGGGAAAATGGAATGACTATTGGAAAGTGAGCATTGTTGGTGAGCACACATGTTGGTTGCCAGGGGTTGATAAGTATCACCGCAACATCACCTCAGCTTTTGTTGCCGGTGAGATGTACAGCGATGTGGTTTGTAACACGGACTTTGAACCGGGCTCCATTATTAGGCACATTGAAAACAAATTCAAGTATACTATAAGCTACTACAAGGCTTGGAGGGCGAAACAAAAGATTTTGGAGATGAGGTATGGCACATTTGAAGCATCCTATGATAACTTGCCTCGTCTGTTAGGCACCATTGCTCAGAGAAACCCCAATACCTATTATGACATTCAGACCTTTCCGTTGTCTAATGACCCGAGCAAGAGCGTGCTGCAAAGAGCCTTTTTCTCGTTGGGTGCTTGCATCAACGCATTTGTGCACTGTCGCCCTGTGTTGTGCATAGATGGAACCTTCTTGACAGGCAAATACAGAGGTCAGATACTGACGGCGATTGGAGCCGATGGGAACAACCAGGTGTTACCTATGGCATTTGCATTTGTCGAGAGTGAGAACACTGAAAGCTGGTATTGGTTCTTGGAGAGAGTTCGCTGCCAAGTCGTGCGTATGAGGCCCAATGTTTGCCTCATTCATGATCGTCATGCGGGCATGTTGAAGGCAATTGACTACCTGCAGAATGGTTGGCTGGAGAGGGGACTTCCAGCTAGGTGGCATGATGTTCGGAGTAGGTGGTGCATGCGTCTTATGGGAGCCAATTTCTACAAGCAATTCAAGAACAAGCACCTGATGGATCTATTTAAGAGGCTATGTGGTCAAAATCAGGAGAAAAAATTTAATGAGTTGTGGAGGAGGTTGGATGAGCTGACAACAAAGCAAACCGACGAGCAATCTCGTCGGCCACAGGATGACGATCCTCTAGTACCTCTTGGTCCACTACATGATGACCCGCCAACAATGAGAAGAAGGTCGGCATCATCAATACATAATTTCTCGCAGTGGATAGAGAATGAACCGAAAGAAAAGTGGTCTTTGTTGTATGACACTGACGGGTCTCGGTATGGTATAATGACAACCAACCTGGCCGAGGTGTACAACTGGGTGATGCGAGGAGTGCGAGGACTCCCACTGGTCGGTATTGTGGAATTTATCCTTCATGGCACTCAGGCATACTTCAGGGACAGATACAAGAAAATTGCCCCTTTGATGCAAGATAACAACATTGTATTTGGGAGTGTGGTGACAAAGTATATGCAAGATAAAATAGCAAAGGCTATGAAGCACAGAGTTATTCCCCAAGGTACCCAAGTTCATAGGTACGAGATAATGTGTGTGGACAGGCGAAGGCGCGGCATCAACCGCGTTCAAGCTGTGCAGGAATGTGTGCTTCATGCGGAGGGCGGTTGCAGTTGTAGCTGCATGAAGCCCAAGCTTAGACATCTGCCTTGCTCACACGTACTTGCAGCAGCTGGGGATTGTGGCATACTTCCCGATATCTATGTGTCACCGTACTACAGGAAAGAAGCAATATTTTATACATGGAAGGAGGAGATATATGGGTTCGGGATATCTGGATCTTATACAACTCTGAGGCCACAGGTGTTCTACATTACAGATCCGTCGAAGTTAAGGCTGAAAAAGGGCCGGCGTCAATCGAGACGCATCAGAAACGACATGGACGAGTCGGAGGCAGGGGGGAGGACTCTACGGTGCAGCAAATGCGATGAGCGCGGGCATACTTACAAGAAATGCCCGAAGAATTCGCAATCTCCAACCGTCCCAGGTTCTGATCTATCTGGACAGGCAACCGATGGCCGCCGTCCATCGGGAGAAGGAACAACAATGAGGCGACCACGTCCTAGGCATTCTCGTGCGGCGACTACGTCATCCGCTGGCGATGCAATGACTTGATTATTCCTGTCAGCCTTTTAGTCTAGCGGTGATCCAATTGATGTAGTATTTATAATGCTGTTGTCATTTGTCATGTGTGTAATAATTATCCTTGTGAGACATGAACTATTGTAATGCTGTTGTCATTTGTCATGTGTGTAATATTTATCCTTCTGAGACATGAACTATTGTAATGTTGCTATCATTTGTGTAGTGTACCTTTAGCGTTACGAATTACCATTGTAATGAACAATTTGTGTAATGTTTTTTTCTTTATCAATTGCTTATTTGTAATCACTCTTATGTATGCAGGTATGGCGGACGAGACACCAGCTCTCCTCAGTAGGGCATTGGACAGGAGCCACCGTTCGTACTTGTCGGCGGTGCAGGGTGCACAGCTTACCACCTTTTGTCCACGCCCGTCGCGCGAGTTGTTGCGGGCCGATCCGCGACACGTTCCGTGGTATGATAGAGCTTAATTACTTGATGGCATTTTTTGGCTATTTGGAAATATGTGGTACTAATGTTGAACTCCACGGTACGTAGGTTGCGTGAGGCAGGCCTGATAGCGATATGCAGGCTTGTTGAGGCGCGGGCGGACGAGAACGACCCGGCCAAGCGCTGGGATGCGGACCGGTCGCTGCTGGCTGCTTTGGTAGATCGGTGGCGGCCGGAGACGCACACGTTCCATCTCCCCTGTGGGGAGATGGCACCTACGCTTCAGGACGTCGCGTACCTGCTTGGGCTTCCACTGGCCAGGGAGGCTATTGGCCTAGTGGACGGTGCTGGTGGCTGGAGGGAGGATATCATGGAGCGATTCGCTCCCGTGATGAGGCTACCTGGGCTCCCTGGAGTTGCTCCCCCAACATGTACACCACCGCCGGGCCTACGAAGGCTTGGCTGCTGCAGTTCACAGTAAGTTAACTTTTACACTTTTTAGCATTTTTAATTTTTATTTTTTAAAGATTTGCAAAAATAATTTTAGGTTTCAAAAATTTGGAAAACTAATAATGCTTATTCGACACTTTAAATGATCTTAAATAAAAAAGTTGTTAATAATAAAGCTGTAGATCTTCGTGAGATCTATAACTTTCATATAAAGTTTATCTCCATCCGATATCGTTTAAAATGTAGATATGAGATTCTTTTAAATAGGTTTTAGATTTTGTAACGAATATTTGGATATGTAAACGGTCTTAAATGAAAAAGTTGTTAACTATAAAGTTGTAGATCTTTTAAAAAATAAAAATTAAAAATGCTAAAAATTACACTTTGTTACTTTCCTAGAAATCTTACGAGTTTTATCATCGTTTGCTTTTTGTTGTAGACCGACCAGCTTCACCCCGACGCCGACGAGTACTCGCTCAAACGGTCCTTAGAGGCGTACCTACTGTGGATGTTCGGCTGGGTGATGTTCACCAGCACCACCGGGCACGCAGTAGACATGGGCCTGATCCACTACGCCCGGGCGATCGCAGATGCGGAGCTAGCGACCGTGCCGCAGTGGAGCTGGGGTTCGGCAGTCCTCGTAGCCACGTACCGTGCGCTGTACGAGGCCTGCTGCAAGACGGATCCTGGAGCGATTTTCGCGGGCTGCCCTCTGCTTATTCAGCTCTGGGCAGCTGAGCGGTTCGCGATCGGCCGACCGATCGTTGACACCGCTGCGTATGCTTCAGGACCGGCAGCCGACCACCCAGCCGACGGGCCGACGATGGGCACGTACTGGTGCCGCCGCAACGTAAGTACAAATTGTTTTCATTTCAAATTTCAGATTACGTGCAACTGATGTTCTGACGAGTTGGTTCTCCTTGTGTCGCAGCGCCATTATGCCCACGTCCAGGTCAGACGGAGCTACCCAGAGTTTGTCTTCGAGTTCGACCGTCTGCAGCCTTCGGACGTCGTCTGGGAGCCCTACACGCACCACGTGGTCGTGGAGAGAGCACCTCTAGGTCTGTCTGCCTTGTGCACGCGTGACGCGGCGTACTGGTTGACGGTGGTGCTGTTGGTTTTCGACATCTTCGTCGAGCCTCACTGCCCTTACCGTGTTATGAGGCAGTTCGGACTGAGGCAGGGCTTTCCAGTGAACGTACCGATACCCGTTGCGCCCCAGGACCACCAGTGAGTATTTCTCTTTCACCTTTACTATTGTTATGTCGACTACGCACGGAACGTTTGATGACCATTATGTTCTTTGCAGGTTGACTCGACGGGGACAGCACGCAGGGACACTGTGGGTACCTCGGATCTTGCCGTACGTCAAGGACTGGTTGGTAGCCACCGAGGAGGTGATTGCCGAGGTCCACCCACACTCGGAGGAGAACTACACTGCCTACCTTCGGTGGTACTTGCCGCGCACACGTGCCCATGTCACCTTCACTGCGGCCGCTCCGCAGCTACACCAGGCAAGCGTCAGGGACACCTACCCCGTGCACCGTGACCAGGAGTACTTCCTGGGGGTACGTCCATGTTTCTCAGACTTCTTGTTTTCGTACTACGCGGTTGGTACATATGAGACTGACAAACCTAATTAATAATGATTCCCGCAGGTCGACGCTGCACGTGCCATGAACGCCGACATCAACGCAGTGATGCTGAGGTTGGACGCTGGACTGCACCTGACCGACGTTGAGCAGAGGTTGACGTTCGAGCGGATGCAGACGAAGATGCGTTCGATCTTGCGCGTCCTCTCTTGTCGTTCAGCCATGGACGCGGTACCTCCAACGGCAGCTGTTGTTCCACGTCCACGTGGCCCGACACTAGGATCGACATCGCACGGTGCTGGTGCGTCCACAGATTAGTTCCGTACCTTCTCACTATGCGAAACCTTTGCCATGTTATTACAAACTGAATGTCTACTAGGTCCGACGCTGGAGCGAGTGGATCGTCGATCCCTCGGCCGTTCGCGACTCCGCCCAGCACGTCGGCCTTTGGTCGAGCGAGCGGTTCGTCCGTCCCTCCTCCCTTCAATCAGCCGCCAGGTGAGCAAGCATCTTCCGATGAGTGCTACAAACATACTATTTGGGCGGAATGTTGCTTAACTTTTGACATCTGCAGGAGGATACTACCCGGCGGGGATTTTCCGTTCGGGCGAGACTTCGTCGCAGGCGGGCGGGTCCGGTGCGGGCGGGTCTGGTGAGGGCGACGACTGCGACGACCTGGAGGACCCAGAGCAGGACGTTCTCGGCGCCTCTCAGCTTGGTGGAGCACCACCACCACAGAGCTAGGAGCAGCCGCAGCACACGCCCGCACCAGATGTCCGCGCTGGTCGTGCCGTGCCCGCTGAGAGGCTGACGTACTCTCAGGGGCACATTAGGAGGGGTAGGGGTAAGAGGCCTCGCCAGTAGGCTACTAGTGCTACATGTTTGTAATATTTACAGTTAGTAACTTTGTGTTACCTCTTTGTATATAACTCTATTCGATCGCCACACTCATATGTCACGAAAACATCTCATGTCATTCGCTACATCTACTCAACGAAACGACGAAAAACTTTCGGCGCGTAACAGAGGGCTACGATTGGTCGCTATCAAAGTAAGTGAATGCGAAACACAAACGGAGTACAACGGCGAGAAGGGAAGGGAAAATGGAAGACACGTGAAATAACATTTCAAGTTCGTTAGTTCGCTACACGTTGCGAGGTTGTAATGTACGCAACATTATTTATCCATACACCATACAACTACCAACTCGTGCATACTACTGAGTGCAACGAGGCCACTTTCCCTTCCTCTGCGCATCGGGATTCTCCTCCATTGCTGCCTTCGCTCGCCGCGCACGCTCAAGCTTCCGCTCCCGCTCCTCCTTGTACGCAGCAACACGCCTCCTTTCCGCCTCAGCCTTGTGCTCTTTTTCTGCGGCCTCCTCCTTGCGTCTCTGCTCTATCTTTTCCTTGCGCTCTGCATCCCATTGCCGCATGTACTTCAACCGCTCCTTGTTTTGCGGCTTGATCTCAGTGTCGATCCACTGCTCAAATTCACATAGCGGTGGAGGGGTCTACAACAAATGCAATGTTTACTAACCAAATAAGTTGTTCAAGACTACTTAATACACCAAATAATTATTAGAAAAAACATCAGTTCCTCACCATTAGGTTAATGCGGCGTATCTCAGGTGTTGGCTCAAACTCAAAATTGGCACACATCCAGTATCTCTACATGTACGTCTCCTCTTCATCGGACTTGGCTACCTTGCAAGGATCACCGCACCAGCACATGGGCACTGGAACACCGCTAGGCAAAGGCAATGGGTCGAAGGCATTTCCAGTCTTCGGGCGATAACTACAAGTCAACAATAAGTGAAACACCCTAACCCATTAATCTAGGATTCCTCATTTCATGCACAACGAATAACACAAAATATCACAGAAACGATTTACGTTACCTTGAGTTGGTAGCTTTTCCACGCCTTGGCATCCTACAGTTTTAAAAAACAACTATCAAATATTGTAAACACCCTTAATACGGTCAAATATAGTACTACTACAAACCAAACGTGTGCACAACAAATCTAGCCTAAAATTATTCACACTTCTAAGTGCTACAGATCTACTCACAAATTTCAACAGATCTACTCACAGTGCTACAGATCTACTCGCAAAAAATCTAGGGTCCACATCTAAGTGCTACAGATCTACTCACAAATTTCAAATACATGGTAATTACACTAGTATGCGACGCAAAATATAACCATATGTCGGGATATTTTACTAACCTGCGAACGAATAAGCACAGCAACAACGCTTCACGACTCTTCTCCTTCTTCCTCACCTCTCTTTTTCCTTTCCTTCAATTGTGACCGGTTGAAATGAGCACTTCCTCGGGCCATTGGGGCTTTATGGGATGCCGACCAAAAATTGCCCTTGCAGAGGGCGAGATTACGCCAAAAATCGCCCTCTGCAAGGGCGGCGAGGGGGCTGCCTGCAAATTTGCCGCACCCCTCTATAGTTGTAGTTGCACTTTTTCCATATTCTCATTGAGAACACACAACTGATCAGCTTTGATGTGTTTCAGTAGCAAATTACAAGGAAATTTGTTTTCTTGCAAAAAATACTACAATTTATCTGTTGCATGTTTCATATTACAAGTCGTTTCGATTTTTTTCAATCAATCTTTTTAAAAGTTTAATCAAGTTTATAAAAAAAATTACAACATTTATATTATCAACTTAGTTTTATTATATTTAACGTTACATATATTTTGATAGTTTTTTATGTTACAAATATTGTTATATTTGTATAACCTTACTTAAATAAAGTAAAAATAGTTTAACTTTATAAAAATTCAAAAATCATCCTTTTTACAGGCGGCCCCCTGCCACATAGGCAAAAATCGCCCTCTGTAAGGGCGACAAGAGGGCCGCCTGCAAAATTGCCAGGGCGGCCGCCCTTTTGCAGGCGGCCCCCTGTGCTACAGTGAAAAAACGCCCTTGCCGAGAGCGGCAAGGGACTTAGATGCAAAAAAGCCAGGACGCGGTAGACGGCGCCCAACGGCCGTCTGCCACGTCGAAAAAATCGCCCTCTGGGAGGGCGATTTTTATAACTCGCCCTCCCAGAGGGCGAGAGGAGACTATTTCTGCAATATTTCGAAACTAAAAATTATTTTTGCAAATCTTTAAATAAATAGAATTAAAAATGCAAAAAATTCATGGTTTCTCTCTCAATGAACCAGTCTCATCACCTGAAGGATATATATAGGATCCAAAACTGGGCCTCCTAGGCCCATAGGAGTCCTACTCGGATCCCTATCCGAATTGAGCAAATATTGGATCTCCATCCAATCCCTTTATTCCGGTCCGTTAAGTGTGTAACCCTGTAGGTTCATGTACACTCGGCTGCAACCTGAAAACTTCTTTTCGGTCCACGTGTCAACAGCGGCCCCCTAACAGAACATATTAACCCACCGGGCATACATAAAGATCATATCGGCTGAACCTCTAGTGTATACTTCTATGAACCCTTTTGCCTAACGATATCGATTAAGCTCAAGACTAGATATGTGCCATCCTTTAATAGCTCAATCATTCACTCGATCCTGTAATAGATTATTTAACCTGTGATTGACTCCTCAATCACTTTTGGCATGGCCATGCACTTCCATAATCTATAACATCGAGGGGCTCAGAGATATCTCTTCAAGGGAGGGGCAAATCCCATCTTGATTATTCGTATCCTACTACATGTTTCATAGCATGCCCGAAGACTACTTTTATAACTACCCAGTTACAGAGTAGTGTTTAGCAGCCCCTAAGCAAGTTACTACACATATTGGGAACCTTGATAATCTCAGGTCTAAGGATTCTACACCAACACTAATATGAGACCACTGATGGCACATCACATATAGCTCTTGCAGTGTCTCATGTTGGGTCTATCCAACAACATGTTCTCCAACATGTGTCCATATTATTAATTTGGTCTCTCTATACCATGATCCATGAGACATGATCATCAATTAATAAATGCGCTGATCATTGAACCATATTTGTTCCATATATGATATTTGATCAGGGACCCTTTAGAAATATTAATATACAACATAAATAATCTCATGAACGAATCACATATTTATTGATCAATAATAAGTTATCTATTTCAAGGAACAACGTATAACAAAGATATAAACATAGTATGTGATACGATCATTTCTATGATTGCCTCTAGGACATATCACCAATAGTCTCCCACTTGCACTAGAGTCAATCATGCACGTATCTAATACCCATTGCCCTAGTGTGTGCCTCATGCTTAGGCTGAGGGAGTGGCTTTGTCAACGGATCTGCAATGTTCAAAGCTATATGTATTTTGCATATCTTCACATCTCCTCTACCCACTATCTCACGAATGAGATGATACTGCCGTAAAATGTGTTTGGACTTTTGATGCGATCTAGGCTTCTTGGCTTGCACAATGGCCCCACTATTATCGCAATAGAGGTCCACAAGACTGAGAGCACTAGTCATCACACCTAGTTGAGAAACAAATTTCTTTATCCAAACAGATTCCTTTGCCGCTTTAGAAGCAGCAATGTACTCGGCTTCTATTGTAGACTCGGCGACTGTATCTTGTTTGGAACTCTTCCAGCTCACAGCACCGCCATTTAGGCAGAACACAAATCCAGACTGCGATCTAAAGTCGTATTTGTCGGTTTGGAAGCTTGCATCGGTGTAACCATTTACAACGAGCTCTTCCTCTCCTCCATAGACTAGGAACATATCCTTAGTTCTTCTCAAGTACTTTAGGATATTTTTTACAGCTATCCAGTGACTCTCACCTGGATCTGATTGGTATCGACTTGTTGCACTAAGTGCGTATGAAACATCTGGATGTGTACACAGCATGGCATACATTACAGACCCAATAGCTGAAGCATATGGAATCACATTCATCTTGTTTCGCTCATCAGTCGTTTGAGGACACTGATTCTTGCCAAGATTAATGCCATGTGACATCGGCAAGAAACCTTTCTTGGAGTCTTGCATGTTGAACCTTTTCAATACCTTGTCAATATATGTACTCTGGCTTAATCCAATTAGCCTCTTTGATCTATCTCTATAGATTCTTAAGCCCAGAATATATGTTGCCTCCCCCAAGTCCTTCATTGAAAAACTTTTCTTCAATGATGTCTTAACGGATTCAAGCATAGGAATGTCATTCCCAATCAACAGTATGTCATCTACATATAGGATCAGAAACACCAGTACGCTCCCACTATTCTTCTTGTATACACAAGACGCTTCTTCGTTTTTGACAAAGCCCAATGCCTTGACTACATCGTCAAAACGAATATTCCAACTCCGAGACGCTTGCTTCAATCCATAAATGAATTTAAGCAACTTGCATATCTTTCCAGCTGATTGTGGATTGACAAAACCCTTGGGTTGTGTCATGTACATATCCTCTTCCAGATTTTCATTGAGGAAAGCTGTTTTGACATCCATTTGTCATATCTCATAATCAAAATAGGCAGCAATCGCTATAATAATCCAAATAGACTTTAGCATGGCGACAGGTGAGAAAGTCTCATCATAATCAACACATGGAATTTGTCTGAAACCTTTCGCCACCAATCGTGCCTCGTAGATGTGAACATTTCCATCTACATCTGTCTTTTTCTTAAAGACCAATTTGCACTTGATGGCTTTTACACCATCGGGTGGATCGACCAAGTTCCAAACTTGGTTGTCATGCATGGACTCTATTTCGGATCTCATAGCTCCAAGCCATTTCTCAGAGTCTGGTCCCACCATCGTTTCCTCATAGGTTGTAGGTTCATCGTTGTCTAACAACAATATATCACGTTGTCATGTGGTTATTAATGTGTACCTTGCAGGTATACGCCGTATCCTTTCAGACCTTCGTGAAGCCGGTGCTTGCACAATTGGTTCAACAACAACTTATTCAACCTGTTGAACAACATCTTGCTCAATCTGTTGTGGTTGCATGAAAGTTGAAACATTTTCTGGTGATTCCTGAATTTCTTCGAGTCGCACCGTGCTCCCACTATCTTTTCTTGAAAGAAACTCTTTCTCCAAGAAAACACCGTGTCGGGCGACAAACACTTTGCCTTCTTCCCGATTATAGAAATAATATCCTTTCGTTTCCTTAAGATACCCCACAAAGAAGAATTTATTTGATTTAGGTGTAAGTTTGTCTGATTGTAAACGTTTTACAAAAGCCTTACATCCCCAAATTTTCAGGAAAGACAAACTGGAACGCTTCCCTGTCCATATCTCATATGGTGTCTTATCCACAGATTTTGATGGAACCCTGTTTAGTGTGAACGCTGTTGTCTGTAAAGCGTAACCCCAAAAGCTAAACGGGAGATCAGTTTGACTCATCATTGATCGCACCATGTCCAACAATGTACGATTCATCCGTTCAGACACCCCATTCCATTGAGGTGTTCCTGGCGGAGTGAGTTGTGGAACAATTCCACACTCTTTTAGATGATTGCCAAATTCAAGGCTCAAGTATTCTCCTCCACGATCAGATCATAGAAACTTGATTGTCTTGCCTAAGTGATTTTGTACCTCATTCTGAAATTCCTTGAACTTTTCAAAGGATTCAGACTTATGCCTCATTAAGTAGACATATCCATATCTACTAAAATCATCGGTGAATGTAATGAAGTACCCAAAACCACCTTTGGCCGTTGAGCTCATTGGTCAACATACATCAGTATGTACTAGTGCCAATGGCTCACTTGCCCTTTCACTTTGACCCGTGAAAGACGCCTTTGTCATTTTGCCAAGTAAACAAGATTCACATGTCTCAAATGATTCAAAATCAAAAGAGTGTAGAACTTTATCTCTATGAAGCTTCTCCATGCGTCTCTCATTTATATGGCCCAAGCGACAATGCCAAATAAAAGTGGGATTCAAATCATTAGGACGTTGCCTTTCTACATTAATGTTATAGACTGAACATTCATCAAGATTCACAGTGTACAAACCATACATCATGGGTGCATGGAAATAGAAAATGTCATTATAATAGACTGAACAACCATTGTCCATTGTTCTAAAACCATAACCCTCTGCTTGCAAACAGTAAGCAGAGATAACGTTTTTATACAAAGATGGAACACAATAGCAATTATTTAATTCCAAAACTAATCCTGATGGTAAAGATAACGGCATAATGCCAACTGCAACAGCAGCAACTCTTGCTCCATTGCCCACGTGAATGTCCATTCACTTCTTGCCAAGTTCCTACTTATTTTCAGCCCCTGCAATGACTTTCATATGTGAGCAACTGAACCGGTATCAAATACCCAAGAATTAGTAGAGGAAGTAGCAAGATTAATTTCTATAACAATAATACCTGAGGTGGAACTCTTTCCATCCTGTTGCTTCTGCTTGAGCTGCTCTAGGTATTTCTTACAGTTTCTCTTCCAATGACCTGTCTCCTTGCAAAAGAAACACTCTGCATCCTTAGCGGGCCCGGTCTTTTGAGCCTTGGTCTTAGAGTTGCTAGTGCTCGCGATCTCATCGGAGTTCAGCTTGCTCTTTTGACCAACCTTCTTGTTGTTGGGCTTGCGCTTATGCATGACCATCACATGGTTAGAGTTTTTCTTGATGCTCTCCTTGGCGCCCTTTAGCATCCCATGCAATTAGGCCAAGGTCTTGCTCATGTTGTTCATACTGAAGTTTAATATGAATGGTTCAAAACTGGGAGGGAGCGACTGGAGAATCAGATCAGTAGCCAACTCTTGGCTAAGGGGAAAACCAAGCTTTTCCAGACTCTCAATGTAACCAATCATTTTGATCATATGTGGGCTAACTGGATTACCCTCTGCAAGCCTGCACGCAAACAAGGACTTTGAGGAATTGAACCTCTTAGCTCTTGCTTGGTTCTCAAACATGCTACGCAGTCCCGTGATTATACTATGAGCATCCAATGTCTCATATTGCCTTTGAAGCTCACGGGACATAGTAGCAAGCATGAGACAACTCACATCCAGATAGTCATTCTGTCGCTTTTCATTCTCCCTACGCTGAGTAGCAGTAGCAGTGTTGGGCAAGTCTTCTGGAAAAGGCTCTTCAAGCACAAACTCTTTGCACTCCTGCCTGAGAACAATTCTCAGGTTGCGATACCAGTCCATAAAGTTTGTTTCATTCAACTTTTCTTTCTCAAGAATAGACCGCAAGTTAAAACTGGATGATGCAGGAGCTGCCATGATCTACAATAGAAAAAATATATATATATATGCAAAATCAGCACCATGTTTACATTTAATCTTTCATCAAATAATTTAACAAAAGATACTCCCACTATGTAGTTTGCAACAAAGTTTCCTCTAGCAACATAGTGAATCAAGATCCTCATTTTATTAGTATCTAGTGAGCTCTGGCATCATAGCTAGACAACTAGCAAAACAGGTAAAACAGGTAAGTAACACCTTGCTAATCACATCCTATGTGACTCTCATGCTGTCGGGTGACATCTCCATGTACCAACCCAACCTATGCCCCAAGGTCCAAAACCGTTTTGATAACCTTGTCAAGTAAACCAACAATTTCTGTATATAGATGTCTGACATCCATACTATCTCATCATGATAACCAGTGACACTCTGCTATGGCATACCCATCACTGATGATCACAACCATGATAGGTGCAATTATTGGAAGGACATTAATTACACTTAATTTTTCTGAGGGAATCTATACTACCATATTGTCATATCAAATATACAACAATAATAAAGCAAGATAGCTCTAATCTATTATTCGTCATGTGAAAACCTTAATGGCATAACTAAATTACGCCGAAAACGAGTCGATCTCATTGTCTCACTTTTCCTCATTGACGTACGGTTCTAGTGGACATCGGACGATCCGATGATACCAACTGCAGTGGCATATACCAGACAATCTAGAGAAGTCACCAAACCCTATACTGATTGATCTCA
Source organism: Oryza officinalis (assembly GCA_008326285.1). Classification (NCBI taxonomy): domain Eukaryota; kingdom Viridiplantae; phylum Streptophyta; class Magnoliopsida; order Poales; family Poaceae; genus Oryza; species Oryza officinalis. The sequence goes on from BDMV01000010.1 coordinate 8,092,817, forward strand.
TCAACTAACCCATGTGCATGTCGATCCATCTCATGGTCCGACCAGGTAAATAACATGTAATAGATCTCATCTACTACGGCCGTACATCAACAATATGCATCGATCCAGATCATAAACTATACAAGATGACTCTGATACCACTGTTGGGATACGCATAGGCTACGATAGCATAAATCAAAATTTTTCTATTACGTAAACTAGGAACCATGTAAGAATGAGATCATAGATCATTACCACTCGACGCACTGTGCAGCGGAAGTAGGTGCTAAGAAGCCGAAGGAACGTTGGCGATGTAGCACGTATCGATGTAGAGGAAGTGCGCCCCGCTGTGCTCTCATGCCGATCAGCACCGCAGAACAGCGGCGCCTCTACCGATATCCAAACGTCCAAGGAAGGAACACGTCGCACGGTCGTACTAGCGCCCATGTGCGTCTAGGGTTTTGCTCGGGAGGGGAGTGACGGCTAGGGTTTCTCTCTCAATGAACCAGTCTCATCACCTGAAGGATATATATAGGATCTATAACTGGGCCTCCTAAACCCATAGGAGTCCTACTTGGATCCCTATCCGAATTGAACAAATATTGGATCTCCATCCAATCCCTTTATTCCGGCCCATTAAGTGTGCGACCCTGTAAGTTCATGTACAGTCGGCTGCAACCCGAAAACTCCTTTTCAGTCCACGTGTCAACGGCGGCCCCCTAGTAGAACATATGGACCCACCGGACATACATAAAGATCATATCGGCTAAACCTCTAGTGTATACTTGTATGAACCCTTTTGTCTCACGAGATCGATTAAGCTCAAGACTAGATATGTGTCATCCTTTAATAGCTCAATCATTCACTCGATCCTGTAATAGATTATTTAACCTGTGATTGACTTCTCAATCACTTTTGGCATGGCCATGCACTTCCATAATCTATAACATCGAGGGGCCCAAAGATATCTCTCCAAGGGAGGGGCAAATTTCATCTTGATTATTCATATCCCACTACATGTTTCATAGCATACTCGAAGACTACTTTTATAACTACCCAGTTACGGAGTAGTGTTTAGCAGCCCCTAAGCAAGCTACTATACATGTTGGGAACCATGATAATCTTAGGTCTAAGAATTCTACACCAACACTAATATGAGACCACTGATGACACATCACATATAACTCTTACAGTGTCTCATGTTAGGTCTATCCCACAATATGTTCTTCAACATGTGTCCACATTATTAATTTGGTCTCTCCATACCTTGATCCATAAGACATGATCATCAATTAATAAATGTGCTGACCATTGAACCATATTTGTTCCATATATGATATTTGATCAAGGACCCTTTAGAAATAGTAACATACAATATAAATAGTCTTATGAACGAATCACATATTCATTGATCAATAATAAATTATCTATTTCAAAGAACAACGTATAACAAAAATGTAAACATAGTACGTGATACGATCATCTTAATGATTGCCTCTAGGGCATATCACCAACGTTTCCTTCCTCCCCAGGTACACATCTTGTCTTCGTCTACTCTGAGACACGGAGGATATAGCTAGGGAGCTCATGTGGTGTCACTGTCTGCAAACACATCAGGGTTGATTTCCTCTCTGACAGCACCAAGGTAAACATCTCTACATGATTTTCGATAAATTTAAAGTTCTTATTTTAGGCTGAATATTCTTCAATTGGAAGTTTTGAAGTCCAAGAAATTGAAATATTTCTCAATCTTACCGAGCATTTTCGTTATGGCTGCATTGGTCCATTCTATTTTTTTTTGGAATATTTCATTGGTCCATTCAACCATGGATTTGAATGTTCCATTCCATAATAATGTTATCACGGCTGCATGGAAGCTAGATCTGTGTCGAACCTAGGAAAAATCACATCTAGGGGTTTGCTTTCTTAAGAAATGAGCACACCAAGGCAATCAAGCATGGAGCTACACCAACATAATTTTGCCTATTGGAACCTATAATGCTATGAGCCTGTGTGTTCCCGCGTGCACAGTACCTTTTTCCACGCGCACGCTTTTCAAATTACTGAACGGTGTATTTTTTTTAAAAAAGTTTCTATACAAAAGTTGCTTAAAAAAATCAAATTAATCTATTTTTGAAAAAGAAATTAGCTAATACTTAATTAATCACGCGCTAATGGACCGTTCCGTTTTCCGTGCGTATTGTGCGCGCTGGAACACAGACGTTGCGAACTCAGCCTATAGTGGATCTTAGGAGCTGAAGAGGGTTACAGGGGCAACAAAAAGGATAGTAACAAATCAATGTCCAAATATGAACCTTGAACTGAGCCTTCTCCTCCACAAGTGTTGACGAGTGATGGACTTTGTAGCTTGTATGGACAGATTCTGTGCATGCAGTTAATGTTATCTTTGTTTCTCAAAGAAAAAGAACTCTTTCCTTCTCTAACTAACTAAATAAACAAGCATGACAGATTAGTAAGGGTTGACCAATATTGAAATTTGGATCAATCTATGTCAGTCTAGCAGACTAGCATCTTCTACTAACACACATGAAGTGAACAAAGAAGAACACGAGCGAACACATATTCTTGTGCTGCGTGAAGCTGCAACTTTTCTGTTGTTCTCCTTCCTTCTATAGTTTTATTCAGCAAACAGATGTAGCAAACTATGAGCTATTATTGTGCATCATCCGAGTTGGATATGCCATCCCACGTCCACGAAATCATAGCTACATAGGAAACCCTTTTAATCTCTCAAAGAAAATGTCCCCTCATTTATTGAATATCATCTAAATAGTTGAATGTCATCTAAATAGTTATGAAAAAATTAACAAGATCTCCTGCTCTTAGGCAATAGATTATCTCATTGGCTAATAGGTTCTCTGTAATAGGACAGTCTTAGCTCTCTCCTCTCCTTCACTCGGTGTAAAAATCTCTCTATGTACACTTATTATCCTTCAATAATAAAATGTGCAGGCTGATAATTTTCACCCGCCGTAGTTTCACTCAAAGATAAAACTGACAAGATAGATCAATACGTGATATATTACTTCAAAAACATCAGTTTTAAATTTGACATCTAAAGTCGCAACAAAAAAAAGTAAGGATGAGCAAAAAGATAAAAATTGATATGAACAAAAAAAAAGCATGAGAATATGCGTTGGCCTTTGGACTTTTATGGTTATGTTCATTGTACTCGACATAACAGCCGGCTACTTTTGTGATTCAAAGAAATTACCCCATTTCTCCATTCCTATAGTATTTGTGTTATACAAACCAAATGATGCATTTAGCTCCTTTCCTATACCTGGCCCTGGAGGAGGTGACATTTTCTGCTGAAGAACTAGACTTTGCCAGATGCCCAGACCTATGCAGAACAGGAGTAACAGCAGTAACTTATGCCCTTGAGCCCTCCTCCCTTGATTACTAACTGGAATAGCATTGGCATGTATTGCATGGAGTGGATGTAGTGACCAGCAGCACCTCCTCGAGTAAAGGCTTTCACAGCAGGTTGACCAGAATTGGGATCCCAAATCGTGTGGGACACCAAACTATCACACCATGAATGAGGAAAGGCATTAGCCTTGATTAATGAAACTGCAAAATTTCTTGAATTGGATCCAAGAATCCAACTAAATCCGAATATTGCGATGCATTACCACTTTAATAGTTATACAATAGATTGTAACTAGTTTAATCCACTGAACAGTAAGTAGTATTCTGCAATACCTTTGTTTTAATAAGTCCATCCGTTGATATGTCCCTGCAAAAGAAAGTCCATTCTCAATTCAGTGAAATGTGGTTTTCAAAGAACATGAGAAATTCTGCCCTTGATAAGGACCTAGTTCTATGGTACGTGTAACGCTCCAATTTTCGTCCCGTCGAAAAATCTATTTTATTAAAATCCTATTCTCAAAAATTTGGTTCTTTGAGTGTATTTAGGATTTTTGTGTTAAAGATTTCAATTGATTCATTCCCTTGTGAACCCAAAATCTTGATCGTGACATCGTCTCCCAAAATTAAATTTTCATTATTTGGGTTTTGAAGTTCGAGTTTCCCTTCCTAAACCCTTCCAAAAATCCATATGGTTGAAATTTTGATTTCGGGATTTTAACCGTATCTTCAAATAATCTCCAATCCATTCAGAGAGTCTAAAAATATTTATTTTTAGACTTCGACCGCCCGACAAATATTTTTTATACATGTGCATATCAAAATCAATATTTCTGCGCACGTATCGACGGTCGATATTCTCGTTGAGGATTTAATCGTGCACCGACGGAACCGGCAAAAAACAAGTTTCTCCTTTAATCTTTCTTTTCCAAATAAAATCCCCGTATTCGGATTATGAAATTCAAAACACGTCTTAAATTATCCCTCTATTTTTCTATCGGTGCTAAATTATTTTGTTTAAAGCCTTACCCGTTCCTCTCGTTCCAAGTTATTTATTCCAAAAACCAAGCCCGTACAAACAAATTATCTATCTGTCCAAAAATCTCAAACTAATCATTAGAATTTCCAATCCAGTTACAGTTTCTTTTACAAATCCAAAAGAATATTCGCAGCCACGGACAAAAATATCAGTATACAAGCATGCATGCACATATTTTTCTCCTCGTTTTCCCTGCCACTTCACTTCCCTGACATCCATTAAAACCCCTAACGCCCCATTAATCGCATGCAAACAAAGAATCAGGCTTGAAATCCATTAAAACCCCTAACGCCCCATTAATCGCATGCAAACAAAGAATCAAGCAGCAGCAGAGAGAAATTTGTCCACCGTCCATTTCTTCTCGTGCTCCCTGTCCGGCACACCGTTGCACCAAGCAAAGAAGCTCTAAGCCATGCGTACAAGCCGCATGCAATCGCCAAGTCCACCGTGCAGCACCAGCCACCGCCTCGCCTCCTGTGCTGCACTGCCGTTAACGTCAGCCGAACAGGGCAGTCGGCCCCGCTCGACAGAGCCACCTTCGTCCTCATCCGCCGGCTGCGACGGCTAGAAAAGCCGCCCTTTTTCGCTCACTGTCGCTGCCGCCTGACGGGCCGAACGAGGTTCGGCCGAGCTGCAGGCTGCCTTCCCAGGCCGTGCCGATGCACCGCCATGCCCGGCCGCCTCCCGGCCGAGCGCCATGGCCGGCGCACGCGCTGCCGCCCCTGTCCGCCTCCCGGCCGAGGCCAGCCCTGGCCGCAGCCGCCGCCCGGCCTGCGCCCTCCCCGGGCCGCGCGCCGTCGCCCCCGCTTAGCTCGGCGCCTCAGAGCCACCGTCGCCTCGGCGCGCGCGCCGCCGGGCCGCCTGCCCAGCCGCCGCGGCGCTGCCGCGCCCTAGCCAAGCCGCGCCACCGCTCCCGTCCGAGCGCCGTGGCCGGCGCCGCGCCGCGCCCGTGCCGCGCAGCCTAGCCTGCGCGCGCCGCCCCGGTCGGCGCGACCCCGGCCATGCCGCCGCCGCCCCGGCCCCCAGCCGCCGCGCCCGCGCGCACGCGCGCCGCGCTGCCGAGGCCGCGCCGCCGCTTGCCGAGCCGCACCCGCGCCGCAACGCCGCCGCCGCCCCGTGCCCCGGCCGGCCGCCTCCTCCCGCTCGGCCTCTCCTCCAGGAAGAGCAAGCAGGAAAGAGAGAGAATGAGAAAGAGATAAGAAGGAGAGAGAAGAAGGAAAGGGCAAAAGGAAGAAAAAAAGAGAAAAAGAAAAGAAAAAGGAGGTGGGACCCACCAGTTGGCCCCACATTTTATATTATCCCGCGGGCCTCGTTGTCCGAACTTATAAAAAAGGCTAATCGCGTCCCTCTTCTTTGTTGGGCCGAAGCCATAAAATCCTCCAAGAAGTCTACAAATCGTGCCTCTACTCTATCCACAAGTCCATATCACATCTCTCTTGTTCCTCAGGCCGAGCCCATAAAGTCCTCCTGCAAAAGTGTACAATATATCCTTCGGGCCAAAGCCCACCAACAACATCCCTCCTCACCAAAGTCTATTTTATATTCCTCTACTCACCCAAGCCCCTCTCCTAAAGTCTACATTTTGCTCCCTACCGACCTCCCTCAGCTCTGAGCTAAAGCCCAAACCTTCCCAAAATAAAGTCCAACATTCCTCCCTCTCAACATCAAATTCAAGGAATATTCTTGGGGATATTCCTTTCCAATTTAATAAATTCATTTCCACATTTCAGAAAATCCATTAATCTTCCAAAATTCGTATCTCCTCAACCGTAAGTCCGATTGACTCCGTTTAACTTTCATAATTTTTCAAAAAATGAGATCTATCCAATGGCACAATTAGTTTATAATAGTTATTATCTGCTTTATAGGATTTTGGATGTTCTTCTCTTTTCGATCGTGTAGCGGACGTTTCGGAAATGCAACGGACGCGGATTTTCTCGAAGATTTGAAGACCAACAATAAGGCAAGCCACTCTTCGATCATATTGCTCCTAGTTTATAAAATGTGTTGTTTGCAAGCTTGCATGTTTAGCATACACAATTATTTTGATCGGCCATCGGTCTACGAGCACACGACCGATGGACCAACCTACGTAGTTGCATTATTTTCCGTAGGATTTTGTTAAACTTAACTCTTGTTGCTCCACCACAGCAGTACCTCGGTACTTGCGCTCTCTGGACGTAGGTATCCTTTTGCACCATTTGCTTATATCAGGTTTTTACATGGTTATCGATGTGGAAAAACTTGGGTTGTGAAAGGATTATAAAACCCGACTCGAGGAGTCGGTGACTTTGAAAATAAAAAGGTTTTATGGGAGAAAACTTGCGGTGTGAATCCTCTCTTGTGTGGTTTGGTTTCGTAGTCACGCATAAGGACCGATTCCTTTGGGTTTTACATCCGAGCATCTCACAGTACGACCACATGGGTAGAATGGGATGCCCTAGATGAGTAACTAGCTAAAACATAAGTGTCTAGCATGTTGGCAGGTGAGGAGCACCGGTATGGTGGAGTTTACGGCAATCTCCTGCAATGGGGATGTGTCAGGGTCCATATGGTGGGGCCTGAGTAGATGAGGGCCTGAGCCTGGACTGATGCTTGGTGAAGAGATTCCACCCATCTATGTGACACGGGACATTTATGGTTTGGTTAGAGAAAGGCTTTGCCACGAACTTTCGATATCGGCCAGTATCAGTGTAAGCTTCGTGTCTTGTGGGAAAAACGTACAGTCTCTGCAGAGGTTTGATTGAACTGTTCGAATAGTCGTGCCCATGGTCAAGGGCGAATGTGAGGTGATGCCCATAGCGTAGATTTGTTTTTAAAACTTATTTACTAAATTGGTTCGTGGGATGGGAACCGTTACCAGAGTCCTTTATGACGGACGGTCAGCCTTCATGGTTGGGTACAGGCCTGTGTGACCTGGGGTGTCGTTTGACACCATAGGGCCGAGAGGGCCGGTTTAGGGGCAGAGATGGCCGAGTTTGGGTTGGCAGGTCGAGAGGACTAGACCCGGAGTTGTTAACCATGAGACTTGGTTAACGGATGATTGTTGGAGAGAATGTTGGTTTATGTTTTGAAAGTGAAAAGAAGCTAATAAAGGAGAAAGTGTTATAAATGCTAAAATTTGACTTTCCCGCTCGAGTTGTTGCAAAGCAACTCGTGGAGGGATTGAGGTGAGATGCCTCCTTCCGAAGGAAAAGTGTATTTTTGAAACCTACACTTAGACCTTTAAAAGAAAAGTGTTTTAAAATGATTTGCTAAACAAACTTAGCCCTTCTGTGAAGCTTGCATGTACACATTTCCTAGTGGCTTGCTGGGTACGAAAGTACTCAATCCCTCATTGTTGTTGTTTTTCTCCTCTTGGCTTAAGTTCAGGAAGAAGACGAAGGTTGGAGTTTCGTCCTTAAACCCAAACTACTGCCGGTGGATTTGGTGTCCTAGTTTCACTAAGTTTCGCTGCTGCTAACTTTGATTGGAGGTTACAACTCAGGGATTACCTGAAGCTGCAACATAAAGGTATATTGTATTTATTAAATCTTGCATTGATTCATCATGTTACCGCTGGTACTAGCATCGTTATCCTGGGACTGGTACCTGTTTTGCGGTTCCGTGGGAAAGCAGTTCGCCGTTCTCCTGCGGCACACCCTCCTTGGTGCCATTTGTACAGTGGCGCAGGGGCGGGGTGTGACAGTATGCCATCAACAAATGCAAATTTTGCAATACAACATCATACAACGCATTTCGTTCCTTTTATGCCATCACTGTTATAGGACCTCTAAGTGATGCCTATTTGACCTTGTCATTTTTTATGCAATGCCAAATACCCCTTTGTTTTGCACTTCCAGTCTTTCCCTACTCCTCAGCCACTTGGCTACTAGGTGGCAGCCCTGGCACATGTGCAAGGGTCAGTGAAGCCCCTACACCATTGGCAACCATCCCAGGTGGTGGCTCAAGCCGCACCACCCCTATGCAATATCCAACCAAGGAGCCCGTTCTAGGATCCAACAACTGAGCTCGAGAGGTGTTGGTCCTTGAGGGGTCATCTAACAATGCCATGATAGAGGTATAAACCCTAGGTTGTGCCTCCCGAGATCGAGGGGAGGTGATCAAAACCAAGCTATCCATGTGGCCTGGCCACGGGCAGCCCAGTCTCTGGGTTTAGGTCTAGGAAAAAAAAGGAGAGATCAACATAGAAAAAAAAGGGGGGCTATGGTAGTGTTGGTATAAGGCACAAGCATGCATGTCAAGTCTGATTTAGATGAATCCCATAGAGAACCACAATGACAGTTAAGAAACAACTCAAAACAAGAGAAAATTTTGCGAAGCTGATGGCAAATTATCAAGCAGAACCTCCAGAGATTACAAGAGAACTTCCTCTATGTGCTAATTGCTATTACTTTGGATGAACTTTGTCTCTTACTTTGTTTATGACTTGGCCTCTTGGAGCCGTCCCTCTTGAGCATTTATGCCCCCATGCTAGTCATACTCCTAAATAAACAGAAAAACCTAACCCTAATAGGAATCTGAATCCTTTTGGATATAAAGAGTTAAGTTATGAACCCTTTTATCTCTTCTTTTCCATGTCCTATTAGGATTAGAATCATATAATACAACATACATGAATCTAATAGGAATGGCCTAAACGGAAGAAAATGACTTGTGCAACAGTACATCAGACAATTTGCATTCATCAATAGCATAATGTAGAACTAGCTCCTTGTTGATGGCATATAGTATAATTTCTCATTTCAACATACATGACTGCAAGTACACAATACATATTCAAGTTAACTGAACACAACAGAAATAGGACAAATACATCTACCGTGGTAAGCTAGCGGATGACAAGAATTCTTGCTCCAAACTATAGCATGGTATTTGGAAGCGTTGAGATGCTGCATTAGCTCTATCGACATCCAAATTTGTTACTAATGGTTGTATCTCTGGGTCATTGGCTCCTTCAGTCAGCACAGTTTGAATCTCTTGGTCAATGGCTGGATCTACTTGAGATGAGTTCATCGTTTTTGTTCGCAGAAGCTGCAACGTCATCTCTACTTTCTTCATCGTAGGCCTTTCTTCACCTTTTAGCTTCAAGCACATCTCAGCAAGGGATGCAACTTCTTTAATATCTTCCTCATTTGCTTCTTTGAGAACTTGAGCATCGACCATATCTATAATTGGCCTGGTCTTAATCTCTGAAAGGAAGTAACTACACAAATTTTGTTTCATCCCAGAGTCTATTGTAAAAATGGGTTGCTTTCTTAGAAGAAGTTCTAAGAGTACCACACCAAAACTATAGACATCACTCTTCTCATTTAGTTGCCTAGTTTGGTAATATTCTGGATCCAAGTAACCAAATGTACCCTGTACATTTGTGATGATATGGGTTTGATCGATGGGAACTGATCTTGAAGCACCAAAATCTGAAACTTTAACAGTATAGTTTGCATCCAAGAGTATATTAGAGGACTTCACATCACGGTGGAAGATTGAAATTGATGCTGCAGAGTGGAGATAATATAGAGCTCCAGCTGCTTCTGCTGCAATCCTTAGGCGGTCATCCCATGATAAATAGATTGTGCTACTTGAATTTGGATGAAGTAGTCCAAATAATGAACCATTGGGAATAAAATCATAGACTAATAAGGGAACCTCAGTTTCAAGACAACATCCAAAGAGTTTAACAATATTTCGGTGATTTATCTGAGAAAGAATTGAAACCTTGTTGATGAAATCATTAATCTCGCATTCCCTTATGACCTTGGCCTTTTTAATAGCCACCACATGTTGGTTGGATAAGATACCTTTGTATACTGTGCCATGCCCTCCACGGCCAAGGATACGTGTGGTGTCAAAGTTATTTGTCGCCTTTTTAAGCTCTTCTAAGGAGAAAATTTTTGTCTTCTCACTAGCATTTTCATCTGATGATATCAATTGTTCCAATAGAAGGCCCTGGTTCTTTTGGAAGTACTTCCTCTGCAGTCTTTTCTGTGCATGTCTTTTCCATCTTCGAATGAGAACTATTCCACTTAATCCAAGAAGTAGCATGCCGAAGCCACTGCTAAGGCCAATTATAATACCTACAATGATACAATCCCCTATGATATATATATAACTCAATGCACACTCTACCAGTGTGGTTTGATCACTATAGGACATTAGGACTCACCTAAGTAGAAGCTTTGCTTTCTTATTGGAGTACACTGCATTCTTAAAATATCGTACTCGGTATGATCAGGGCACTTGGTGCAGCTGTATTTTCCAACGGTATTCTTGCAAACTCCTTTGCAAATTCCTGGTGTCTCTTGGCACTCGTCGATATCTGTAACCGGTAAACACATCTCACTAAGGCAATAAATAATTTTGAACAAAATTCTGTATTTATGTATCAAATAAAATATTAGCCACCGGATTCTTTTTATTACACTTCAATGATAAATATTAAAAAAACAGTGGGTACTTCTGTATGTTTGATAGCCAGGTAATTTCCACGAGGAACTCTTTGCTTTGTATGCAAGAACATCGTTCAATTTGTAGAAAATAAGAGAAATTGTGATTATTTAATAATTAATTTAATAACATTTACTGATCAGGATAAAAATAAATTTTGACAGTAGGGAAGAGCAGCCACTCGAACATCATTTAAATTTTGATGCTTCAGCATTGATATCATTGACTCTGCTACGCCATAATGGTCAATGTTGTTTGTTTAAATATCAAAGATTTGAATTCAATGTGACCTTTGCAGCAATCATGTTTAATTTGGGGGATGAAGTTCGTGAATTACCTTTGCAACCATCTGGGATGTATGGATTTCCACGATAACCAGGCAAGCAACTGCATATGTAGCCAACATAACCTTCCATGGAGCTAAGGACATCCAAGCAGGAGCTGCTGGTACTTACACATGCATATCCAGAATTGTTGTGCTGCGCATCTTGGCATGTCAGGTTGGCAACAGCCCATTGCACAGAGGCTGATTCAAGAGGGTCAACAAATAGGTCTGGTTCATCATCAGGAGTCATCATTTTCATTATCTGATTGAATAGTTGTTCCTTCAGCGTTGAGTTGTATTTGATGCCCACTGTTAGGGAATAATCAAACAAGATCGAACACGAGACACAGATTTTTACGTGAAAAACCCTTGCGGGAAAAAACCACGGGCGCCAACCGGCGATCTTCACTATATGAGGAGAGTTTAGAAAACGCAGGAAATACAATGAGTCGTCCACTCTTTCCGTGCGGCTTACAAGATGTATTTATAGGACGGACTGACTGCTGTCAAATACGGAAACAAATCCGCTAATAAACATGACCGAACCGTGGGCCCTCCAGGCGTCCCCACAAGACTCACGTTACTAATTCGGATCATATTCCAACAAACTCCACCTTGAGACGAATTCCATCTTATAGCGAATGAAGTATCATCAATCAACTCACTTTAATAATAAATAATCACCGGCGCCAAAAGTCACTAGGACTTAATTTATAATGCCAACTAAGCTTGAGCATAGCCCAAACTTAGCTCCAGGAACTGGCTTTGTCAACATATCAGCAGGATTATCATGAGTACTTATCTTGCACACTTTAACATCACCTTCGGCAATGACACCTCGAATAAAATGATACCTCACATCAATATGCTTGGTCCTTTCGTGAAACATCTGATCCTTAGTCAGACAAATAGCACTCTGGCTATCACAATGTATAGTAGTGCAAGAAGTAACCCCGCAAAGTTCAGAGTATAAACCTCTCAACCAAATAGCTTCTTTACAAGATTCAGAAATAGCCATATACTCAGCTTCTGTAGTAGACAGAGCAACAGTGGACTGCAAACATGCTTTCCAACTAACAGTACAACCACCAATGGTAAAAACATAACCTGTGAGAGACCTCCTTTTATCCAAATCACCAGCAAAATCAGAATCAACATAACCAACAAGTCCATCTCTAGATTTCCCAAACTGCAAACAGGCATTAGAAGTACCTCGCAAATATCTGAAAATCCATTGAACAACCCTCCAATGCTCCTTACCAGGATTAGCCATGAATCTACTGACAACACTCAATGCATGAGATAAATCAGGACGAGAACAAACCATGGCATACATAAGAGAACCAACTGCACTGGAATATGAAACTCTAGACATGTACTCAATTTCATGATCTGACTGTGGACATAAATCTGATGATAATCTAAAATGTGCAGCTAATGGAGTACTCACTGGTTTTGCATTATGCATATTGAAACGACGAAGAACCTTTTCAATATAACCTCGCTGACTGAGATATAATTTACCAGATTTTCTATCTCTAGTAATTTCCATTCCAAGAATTTTCTTAGCTGCACCTAAGTCCTTCATCTCAAATTCTTTACTCAATTGTGCCTTTAATTTAGCTATTTCTGATTTATCTTTAGCAGCAATCAACATATCATCAACATAAAGAAGCAAATAAATAGTTGAGCCATTAACAATCTTCAAGTAAACACAGCTATCATAATCAGACCGCTTAAAGCCATGAGAGAGCATAAATGAGTCAAACCTCTTATACCATTGCCTAGGAGATTGCTTCAAACCATAAAGAGACTTCTTTAGTCTACACACAAGGTTTTCTTTTCCAGGAATAATAAAACCTTTAGGTTGGTTCATATAAATGTCTTCTTCCAACTCCCCATGTAAGAATGCAGTTTTAACATCAAGTTGCTCAAGTTCATAATCATGCATGGCAACAATACTAAGCAAAGTGCGAATAGAACTATGCTTAACAACAGGGGAAAAGACATCATTATAATCAATACCTGGAATCTGGCTATAGCCTTTAGCAACTAACCTTGCTTTGTACCTTGCTGGCTCACTAGGAGAAAGACCCTCTTTTCTTTTATAAATCCATTTGCAACGGACAGGCTTTTTATTCTTGGGCAACTTCACTAAATCCCATGTACCATTCTTTTCAAGTGACTCCATCTCATCTTGCATAGCGGTCATCCAATTGTTGCGATCAAAAGAAGTAATAGCCTCAGAATAATTAGAAGGTTCTGAATTACCTTCAATCTCTTCTGCAACACTCATAGCATAAGCAACATTGCATTCTTCAATATACCTTTTAACAGGCTTTGGCTGCCTTCTAGGCCTATTAGCAGCAATAGAATGTTGTGGAGACTGCACAACTGAAGAAGAATGCTCAACAGCAGAAGAATCATCAACAATTGGAGAAATTTCAGCAATAGGTGCATCTTGCTCAGCAACATTACCAATATCTGGTGAATCAATTAAGTGCTCCACCTGCACACTTATTTTCTCTCTCTCAATAGGAGCATCAACAGAAGGATTATCAACAAACATAACAGTCTCATTAAAGATAACATTCCTGCTAAGCATAACCTTCTGAGTCTGGGGATTCCACAATTTATAACCTTTAACACCAGATTGATAACCAATAAAAATGCATTTAACAGCTCTAGGCTCCAATTTACCATTATCAACATGAGCATAAGCAGTACAACCAAAAACTCTCAATTGTGAATAATCAGCTGGAGAACCAGACCATACCTCAATTGGAGTTTTCTTATCAAGAGGAATAGAGGGTGAACGATTAATAAGATAGCAAGCAGTGGAAGCAGCTTCAGCCCAAAAACGCCTATTCAAACCCGAATTTGACAACATGCAACGGGCTCTGGAGATGATAGTTCTGTTCATACGCTCAGCTACACCATTCTGTTGAGGCGTATAAGGAATAGTGTAGTGCCTAACAATGTCTTGAGACTTGCAATATGCATTAAACTCATTAGAACAGAATTCCATCCCATTATCAGTGCGAAGCTTTTTAACTTTCTTTTCAGTTTGATTTTCAATCATAACCTTCCACTCTTTAAATGCTGAAAATGCATCTGATTTATACTTCAAGAAATAAGGCCATACCTTACGAGAATAATCATCAATGATTGTCAACATATAACGAGAACCACCAAAAGAATACTTGCGAGATGGTCCCCATAAATCAGAATGCACATAATCAAGAATACCTTTACTTTTATGAGTAGAGATATTGAAAGACACCCTCTTGTGTTTGCCAAAAATACAATGCTCACAAAATTTCAACTTACTGATGCTATGCTGATCAAGAAGACCTCTCTTGCACAATTCATGCAAGCCCTTCTCACTCATATGTCCAAGACGCATATGCCAAAGATTAGTAGCATCAGAATTAGATGACGAATCAGAAATTACAGCAGCATCACCTGTAATTGTAGTACCACGAAGACGGTACAAATTTGGAGATTTCAATTCACCTTTCATCACAATAAGAGAACCTTTCGACACTTTCAAAACTCCATCTCCACCGGAGTACTTGTACCCTTTACTATCAAGAGTACTCAGAGAAATAAGATTCTTACTCATAGCTGGAACATGCCTCACATCAGTAAGAGTTCTGACAATACCATCATGCATTTTAATCTGAATAGACCCAATGCCAACAATATTACGCGGACTGTCATCACCCAATCTGACAGAACCTCCACCTTGGAGAGAATCATAGGTGACAAACCAATCTCTATTAATGCATATATGATATGAAGCAGCGGAATCAAGAATCCATTCATCACCACTATTAGCACATCCAGCAAAAGCAACAAGTGAATCACCATCAGAATAATCTGCCTTAGAAGCAGCAACAGAAGCATTACCTTCATCATTGGATTTACCTTTCTCTTTATATGTGCCAGCTCTCTTCTCTTTATTTTTCAATTTATAACATTCATCAATAAAGTGATTATCCTTCTTTCAATACTTGCAAAATTTATCTCCCTTGCTTCGAGATTTTGATCGGCCTCTATAACCATTGGAACTTTTGCCTCTATTGCCACTCTTGGATTTATTTTCTGTCCTCCCACGAACAGACAACGCTTCTCCATTGGAAGCAGAACCTTCAGAAGACACCATCAATTTCATCTTTTCCTTGGCATGCAACGCCTCAGAAACCTCATCCAGAGTTAGAGTATCATGACTATATAAAAGTGTATCTCTGAAGTTTGCATAAGAACTAGGCAAAGAGCACAAAAGAATAAGACCCAAATCCTCATCATCATATTTTACCTCCATAGAATTTAGATCAGAAACGATCTCCTTGAAGGCCGTAAGATGGCTAATGACAGAACCACCCTCTTGCAACTTGTGCGTATACAACTTCATCTTCATATGCATCTTGCTTGTCAAATCCTTAGACATGCAAATCGACTCTAACTTGAGCCATAAAGCAGCTGCAGTTTTCTCCTGCAGACAATCTTGCAAAATATTATTTGAAAGATGAAGTTGAATTTGAGTCAAGGCCTTACGATCTTTTCTTTTCTCCTCATCGGTCCAAGATTTGAAATCCTTGTTACCAAATTTATCAAGAGCATCATCCACATCAGCTTGTGTAAGAATAGCTCTCATCTTGACTTGCCATAAAGCAAACCTCGTATCACGATCCAGAGGTGGAAGATCATACTTCACTGTAGACATGGTGAAGAAATCACAGCAATAACCAGAAGAAAATAATATGCAGAAGATTAGGTGTAACCCTAACAAAAAACCTGCAGCCTGGTACACGTGATGTGTACGTTCAGCAATAAAAGCCAACGAGCAAGTCTTCTGGTAGGTACTTCTCACGTGAGCACCCTGCAGCAACAGTAGACCAGCACTTGATTCACGAAGACCAGCCAGAGAAGAACAGTAGCAGACCTTGATCCTCCCGGTCAGAGCAGATTTTTTTTTTTTAGACCACCAATGCGCTTCAACCTCGAACTAGAACAACGCAGAACCAGACTCCGCCTTGGACTCGATGCGGACGCGTCGAGTCGCCGTCTCGATATGGCACGGAAGGAAAACGCCGAGGAGAAAACTTTTTTTCTCGGCGGCGGCGTAGAATAGGGAATAAAGCCCTAATTTTTTTTTTTAATCTAATCTCGTGTCAGGCTCTGATACCACTTGTTAGGGAATAATCAAACAAGATCGAACACGAGACACAGATTTTTACGTGGAAAACCCTTGCGGGAAAAAACCACGGGCGCCAACCGGCGATCTTCACTATATGAGAAGAGTTTAGAAAACGCAGGAAATACAATGAGTCGTCCACTCTTTCCGTGCGGCTTACAAGATGTATTTATAGGACGGACTGACTGCTGTCAAATACGGAAACAAATCCGCTAATAAACATGACCGAACCGTGGGCCCTCCAGGCGTCCCCACAAGACTCACGTTACTAATTCGAATCATATTCCAACACCCACAAGCCCTTCACTGACATTTATATACGTCACCTGAAAATAGTCATTGAACTTGAGGACAGAATTTGTCTTGTCGGAGCAGATGAGCTGAAAACGTTTCCTTGCGGAGCAACCCTCTTCAAGGCCAAACGGAAATGGGACTCTGATTGTCCCACATTGTCGAGAGCAATTATGCTTTTCTGGTCTGGGGTTGTAACCTGGCATCAGTAATAAATCCATGTTATGCCCCAGCTCCAAGTGTTTTCGTCGTTATTTTGAGTAAAAACGTGTACACGTTGAAAATGCATCGTATACACATAAGCCTTCCTGTACACATAACGTGCACTAACAACAAATATCATCAAAAATTCTAGAAAAAATTGTACTTATACCAGCAATGTTACATCTACGAATAAGTTTTATATTCAAATTAATCATATATAAATAGCAAAAAAAATAAAATTTTGACAGATTTATAGTCTTAAAACTATCAAATTATTATTATTTAGAAAAAAATATAATAAATTTAGGGTTAAGATTTTACATATAGGTATAATATTATTGAATGAAAGTATATGCATAAGTGTTTTTATATTTTTCTGTGATATTTGTTAGTTGGTGTGTACGAAATGTGCATGCAAAACTTGTGTGTACAGGCTATGATCCCATACATTGTATGTCCTAGTTGTATTTGTCAAAAATGAGTGATGCATGTATTTACGCATAGATGAAGTGAATTAGTAGTGCATTTTCATTTTGTACGAGAACATCAAAGAACTAGTCATCTATTATTGACCACAAATTATGGTCTCAGTAAAAGAGAGATAATGTTTTCATTTACAAAATGAATAAATGGTAATAATAAAATCCGGTACATACTGTTTATCCTAGAAGGAAAAAAGTGGAAAATATGTTTGCCCCAAAAGTATATTCACTAATTATGGGAGAAAATTCTATCTACAAAACCAATTATCCCAGAAGAAGTTACTAAATTTTTTGACAAAAATGTCAAGTGGCTAAAAATATTCCGAGCTGATCTTTGCTAGGGTGGAAACTGACAAGAACATGCTCATGTGGTTGCTGAATGATTCGTGTTGTTTTGTCAGTTCCCTGGAATTAAAGAGAAATATACTTGATCCAGAATATGACATTCAATTGCTCCGTCAGCATATTACCTACCTCATCCTGTTCATTGCGTCAAATAGCATGGTGAAGACAAGAGAGAGGGTTACAAATTACAATTGGTCCCAGCTCCCATTATCAGGTCAAATCAGATGATTGTGCATGTTGGTTTCAGTACTAAAATTAAATGCATCGATAGTTAAGTGCTAAAACAGTGACTTTTTGTTTTTTTAAATATAATACGATAAGGTGTATGTAGTGTGGATATAGAGGCCGGATTGCTATTTCTTATCTTTTAAAATAATACGATAATTAAGGTATGGTGGTGGAGAAAGTTACCGCTGTCATGCTTGCAACCATCAAGGACAAAAGGATTTCCCTTGTAGCCAGGATTGCATTGGCAGGCATAGCCAGTATCTCTAAACACAGAAGTTATGCACCCACTGTGGTTGCTGACACAAGCGTAGTTGCCCCTTCTATTAGCTTCCATGTTGCCTGAGCATCTTGTTTGGTCAACAATACTCCAAGCAAGTGGCGTCGCAATAGTTATGTTGATTTTATCCCACAGCATGCTTAGATTGGAGATTTTTTCAACATTACTAGTCTCATGGAGAACAAACTGTAATTGGACAGTCTGAACTGGTGTTTCAGAAGGTACAAAGCAACAGCCAGGGCCTTCATCACAATCTTGCATGTACACCATCTCGGCAATCTCTTTGTTGGGACAAGCAACCGTGCAAAGAAATTTAGGAGTGTTGTCTTGACCTATATGATATATGTCCAAGTCGCAGCTGGCGATAGTAATTACCATCATCTCTAAAATTGTAAAAGAAACCCCTGGGGCTTCCCATGAAAAGTTATAGACATCGATACCAGATTTTATGGGGATGGCATGGTTAAAGGCGACCGTGAAGAAATTGAGCTGCCAAAAATTGATTATGTCCATACCGACGAACTACAACAGTACCCCTCATCTGTGTCGGGCTGCAACCCACATCTGTGTCGGGTATGGCGCCCGACACAGCGCAAAGGTCAGTGATGTGAGGAATCATCTCAAACGGGCATAAGTCCGTCACGGATGAAGCTATCTCAATCGGGCCTCAACTAATGCCCGTCACCGATAGTTTTGATCGAGACGACCGGTCAAATTATAGCCCGTCACGGATGACTATCTCAATCGGGCTACAACTATAGCCCGTCACAGATGACTGTATTCTCAATCGGGCTTTAACTATAGCCCGTCACGCTTGACTATAACTCAATCGGGCTTTAACTTATAGCCCGTCACCGATGAGTATGACCACAAAAAAAATAAATACTATTTTTTGGCTAGCCTCAGGCCTGTGCTAGCCATGCCCGCTGCAAAATAACAGAATTAATCCCAGCATCCCCATCCCAGCATCCCCATCTCAACATTCACATATATTCATATATATTCACACATCCGAGCATCCCCATTCATATATGCCATTCACATATATTTTACAGAAATAACATTCATATTCACACATGCATACTGGTCACATGCATAGAGATAACAAATATAATAAACATAAATATTACATAATAACATGTGTTTGACAATTCAAACAGGACGTTAAAAAATGTTCATCACTTACACCTGAACCCTAAACATTCCTTTAGGGTGAATAATTTCGCGGAGGATGAAGTCGGCAATCTCCTCACGAATGTCCTCAAAGCTGCTACCCGGATCCTTTGAAAATTTGTCCTACATGTACATAATTCGAAATTAGTCGAACGATCTTTACATACATATACATATATATATATATATATATATATATATATATATATATATATATATATATATATATATATATATATATATATATATATATATATATATATATATATATATACTTCAATTTAGTTACTACATGTCAGGAATGAGACCACAAACCTCCAATTCAGCCAAAGTCTTCACCTTTTCTTTGCACAGAAGGCGCATGTTGTGGCAGACATGGAATCCGCACGGTCGCCTATTTGTTGTTTGACTGGGAAGTCCTTCTTGTGGATAAGAGTGTCTTGCCCTGTCTTTCGAAGGCCTCCTTTTTGCACATATTGGCCCCACGCTTCATCTATTGCGAGTTGAATCGGGGTCCAATCGTACAGTTGCTTGTCAATTTTGGAGTTTAAGTAGTGGCATGTACTCCACTTAGGCGTTATTACCAATAGGATCCAATGTCCACTGCGGCATTAAATTAGTTAAAGTTAACACTAAAGCTAGACGTGTAATGCAATGTATTTAGGGAACACACTTACTATTGATTGTAGGCGCACATGATGTACTCCTTGTCTTGTCGGGCCCAGAAGGTGTCAAACAAGTAGTTTACCATTCCACTACGGTCCCCTTGAAGATTTGTGACATTGACTACCTGAGGATCAAGGAAGGCAACTTCCGGTGCATTCTTGAGACACCACTTCCAACTCAACCTACACGCAAGCCAAACGCTCTTATAAGCATGTTACACGGATTGAGATGAATAATTTTCGTGAGCAAGAGTACTTACAAGGAGTAGCACTTGAGGAGGGTTGTGTCCACCGAGCGGAGCCTGTAGAGGTCGAACAGATCCTTGAAGTCTATCACGATAAAATTTGATGGCCCAAGGAATGGCGCTCTGGCGTGTTCGCCTATTATATCATTTTCTCTATTCTTCCTCCTCACGTTAGATTTCTCCATGTAGTACATGTGTAGCTCCTTGCAAGCGGGGCCCATCGTTGCTAGAACGTCGTCTCCAACCAATGGCATGCCTAGTTGGTAGGACGATGGAGGTACGGGCTTCCTATGTGTGACGGGCCCCTTGTCAGATCTAACTTTGTTGGAGCAAGACGTGAGAGGTGCAGCTTTCCTTTTCCTCGCACCCCTGCAGCAGGTTTTTCGATAACTCTTCTCTGGGGGGAAGAATGCGCCTTCCTGCTCTTCTTCAGGGGTGGGGGTTTAGTGATCGTCATGCTGTCGACCTCCATAGGCTCGCCCCCAAAGTCCGTGTCGTACTGTAACTGGACATCGTCAATTTCATGACGACCGGGAGCTGGAGGGGCTGAAGGAGCAGGGGTACTTTGTACTATTAGACGACCGCTTGGTGCAGTGCTTGGCCTCGGGATCACCCTTATCTCAATGAGGTCCTTGGGCCATTGGATGAAGGTTCCACGTGCATTTCCAAGGGTTAGGACCTCGTCGTTTGGTGCCAGAGGGAGGGGGAAATGATCGAATTCGGGCTTCACCGAGTCAACTTGCACTTTCGCATAATCAGCCCTAAGTTGTGCCCCATGCACTCTTGTCTCCGGGGTCGGCTTGAAAGCAAGGCCCTCAGCTGCAGGAACCGAGAAGGTCGGCACCACCCTTACTGTCAGGGTGCAGCTAGTTGGTTCCTGCGATAGATTCATAAATATTGTCAGAATAGTACTTACCATATGGTTTCGTTAAGAACTCTATTCGTACTATATTATCGTACCGTTATTTGGTCGACGGCGGCGGGGACCGATGGCAGATCTTCCCCCGCCTCAGTTGATGCACAACTGCTGCGCCTCTGCGTGGGACTAGCTAAATCTTGTTGCGTAGCAGCAGCGGCAGTCACCGGGAGATGTTGCTCTTCTCGAATCTCTTGCCTGATACGGCCCTCATCGATTCAAGCTTTTCGTCGAATTCAGAGCTCAATTCGGCTCTGACCTGCTCCCGGATCTGGGCGGCAAGGCGGGCATCTTTCTCCGCCTTCGTGACTGTCCGCTTCTTGTACTGCCACGCGTAGTCTGGAAATCCAACTTTCCATGGTACGTTTGCGCCAAGTCCCCTTGTCCGTCCACGGTGTTCCTTGTTGCCCAACGCTTTACTGAGGATGTCGTCCTCGCGTCTTTGAGAACTGACCTCTTGCGAGGCTTCTTGGGAGGCAACCAACTCCTTCTGCAGTTCAATTGAGATCGGATTCAATGAAAAGTTCAGGCTGAAACAGTGCGAACAAATATTGAGATTAGGCACTTACTATATTATCGTACACTTGTTGATCTTGGGGATTTGGAAGCGAAACTGTCCCATCGTCATTCTTCTGGTACCTCGCCCGCGCCCAATTCCTTGCACGTGGGTGTGGGATATCGGCAAACACCGGCGGTGTGTTCGCTGCTGCTGCCGCTTCATCCTCCTCTTGCCATTCCTCTAGCTTCCCGACATATCCTGCGGTGCCTAGCCGGTGCGGGTGCACGTTCCTGGCCTGCAGTGCTCGAAAAGCTTCGCTTCTGGCCCGGGATTCTGGGGTCGACTTCTTCTCGTAGAATTGCTCCCAAGCTTCAGCCGTGATGAAGGGCCATTGCTCTGTTGGATCAGGGGTCGTCGGATTTAAGACAAACTCCGTGACCAGCCTGCTCTTGAAGTTCTTCCAAGCATTGCCCATAGTCTTGAAAGCAGCCCGCTTGAGACGCTCCTCGTCGGCTGCAGGATACTCAAAGCGTTCCTTGAATTTGAGCCAAGCTGCGTTCTTCTCCGCTTCGGGCACATGCTTGATGTCATCAACAAGGATGGTGAAGTTTTCCCTCCCTAGGACACCGCACGTCGACCTAAACTTGGCGAGGACAGTCCGAGGACGCGTCGGCAGTCCAACCTGGTTAACCTCTGCTATGGTGTACCGTTCCTTAGGGATTTTGTTCCCTGTCCTACGACTCCGTGCCCTTGAGGACCCACTAGTTGTCGTCGATATTGGTTCACCTTGCTGAGACATCGTCTAAATAACTTAGAAAATAACAAAGTTAATTTCACTAAATACGGATAAAATAACCTAAAAATTTCACTAAAATAACCTAAATTAACTGTATTTTCATTAAATTAATTCTAAATCACTAAAATCACTGCACTTAACTAAAATAACCTAAATTTCTCTAAAATCACTAAACTTAACTAAAATAACCTACATTTCATTAAAATCACTAAAATAACATAAAGGTAAAGTATTTTCATTCAATTAATTCTAAATCACTAAAATCACTACACTTAACTAAAATAACCTAAATTTCTCTAAAATCACTAAACTTAACTAAAATAACCTTCATTCAATTAATTCTAAATCACTAAAATCACTACACTTAACTAAAATAACCTAAATTTCTCTAAAATCACTAAACTTAACTAAAATAACCTACATTTCATTAAAATCACTAAAATAACTTAAAATTAAAGTATTTTCATTAAATTAATTCTAAATCACTAAAATAACCTAAAATTCTAACCGGCGGCGGCGCTTGCGGAGGAGGCCGGCGGCGGCGTTGGCGGGCGAGGAGGCCGGCGGCGGCGCTTGCGGAGGAGGCCGGCGGCGGCGCTGGCGGACGAGGAGGCCGGCGGCGGCGTGGGCGGGCGAGGAGGCCGGCGGCGGCGCTTGTGTAGGAGGCCAGCGGCGGCGCTTGCGGAGGAGGCCGGCGGCGGCGCTGGCGGACGAGGAGGCCGGTGGCGGCGGTGGCGGCCGAGGAGGCCTCTGGTAGGTTCTCTGACTTAGAAAAAATTTCGTGCTCTCAATCGGGCATCTGCTAGGGTTCTATGACTTAGAAAAATTTTCGATCCAGATCTAGATCAAGATTCAGTGTTCTGTGACATCTCAATCGGGCATAAACAAAAGCCCGACACGGATGACTCATCCGTGACGGGCTCTACTGTAGGCCCGATGGAGATGACTTCATCTCTATCGGGCCTACACTAGCGCCCGTCACGGATGATAGCATCCGTGACGGGCCCTAATTTAAAGCCCGATAGAGATTACGTCATCTCTATCGGGCTTTAAATTAGGGCCCGTCACGGATGCTATCATCCGTGAGGGGCGCTAGTGTAGGCCCGATGGAGATGACGTCATCTCTATCGGGCCTACACTAGAGCCCGTCACGGATGATATTTGACTCCTATTCATCATTGACCTGAACTTTAAGTAAATAACTGCAAAAAAATACTTCACAATGAGAATTCACTACTTTTTCATTGCTCACAATAATTAACTTATTATCCCAAATAATTAAGTGAAGTACAATAATTCACTAAGTTCGCAATAAAAATTATTACAAGTTGCACCAATTTACCTAAGCTTTTTTTACCAATACAAAATACTTCATGTGTACCACGGCTTGGGTCACAAGGTTATGCCTTCCGTATGATCTGATCGAGTATATGCCACGGGCTCTTGTGGATCATCGTCAAGGTCGATTTGAGGTCGTACATGAAGATTCTGGTTGTATTCTTCTTCGTCGACGACGTTGTCAACACCAACAATTCGGCGCTTGCCATCCCTCACGATGTGCATCTTCTTGTTCGCGGGGTCCTTTATGTAGAAAATCTGCTCGACCTGTTTCGCAAGTATGAATGGTTCGTCGGCGTATCCAACCTTGGATAGATCTACTAAAGTGAAGCCTTCCTTATCGACTTTAACACCAGTGCGTATATTGACCCAACGGCATCGAAACAAAGGAACCTTGAACTTCACGTAGTTCAGCTCCCAGATCTGCTCAATGCGGCCGTAGTATGTGTTCGACCCCACTTGATCCTGGAAGGCATCTATACGGACTCCGCTGTTTTGCACCGTGCTTTTGTCATCTTGCTGGACGGTGTAAAATGTGTATCCATTAATATCGTATCCTTGCCATGTGTCTATGGCCCAACACGGTCCCATCCCCAACAAGTGTACAGTCTCATTTGGGATATCC
This sequence comes from Oryza officinalis, assembly GCA_008326285.1. Lineage (NCBI taxonomy): Eukaryota > Viridiplantae > Streptophyta > Magnoliopsida > Poales > Poaceae > Oryza > Oryza officinalis. The sequence continues at coordinate 8,117,281 of BDMV01000010.1, forward strand.
GTCGACATGGTGACACGATTCTTGAACCATGCGTTGAACCGAGAGTTATGTTCTTTGTTAATCCACGTCTCAAATCGACCCGTGTTCTCCTGCCGGATTTTGGCTAAGTGCTCCTCAAAGTATGGGCTAACTTCTGCCATATGTTGGAGCACAGCAAAATGAGTCTGCCCGTAGGAAGCTTGATCGGGCCTAATTCTTTTCCTCCCGATTGTGCCTGCACCTGACAACCTTCCTTCGTGACGAGACGCTGGAACTCCGATAGGCTCGGCCTCGGACATGTAATGCACGCAGAACTCAATGACCTCCTCGGTCGTGTATCCTTCAATGATGCTCCCCTCCGGTTTTGCTCTGTTCCGAACGTATGCCTTCAGAACTCCCATGTACCTCTCGAACGGGTACATTTCTCTTAGAAAAGCTGGGCCACATAGTTTTGTTTGCTTCACAAGATGAACAGGGAGATGAACCATGATATCAAAGAAAGACAGTAGAAAAAACATCTCCATGTGGCAGAGGGTATTGACAATATCGGTCTGCAACCCATCTAGATCTTCGGGATCTATAACTTTCTGTCCAATGGCATTGAAAAATGCGCACAGACGTTGGATTGTATGACGGACTTTCGGTGGAAGAATGCCTCTGATAGCAACTAGCAAGATTTGTGTGATTAGCACGTGGCAATCGTGCGACTTCATTCCAACCAGTTTAAGGTCTTCCGATTTGACGTACTTACTAATCCTCGCTGAATAGCCCGATGTAACTTTAATATCTTTCAAGCACGATAACATTGCGATCTTCTCATCCTTCGACAGTGTGTGGCAAGCTGGAGGGAGGTACACTCTACCTGTCTCTGCATCTGTTACGGGCTGGAGTTCACTACGAATGTTCATTTCATTGAAATCAAGGCGCGCGTTCAACCCGTCCTTTGTTTTGCCGGGAATATTCAGCAGCAGGCCAACCAAACTCTCACACACATTCTTTTCTACATGCATGAGATCAATGCAATGACGGACCTCAAGATCTTTCCAGTAAGGTAATCGCCAAAATATGGACTTTTTCTTCCACATACCCTTGTCCTTTGCCTGACTACGTTTTCTTTTCTTCCCAAACTCGTTGGTTATGTCCTTAACCAAGTTGTGGACCTCATCTCCGGACAAATCCTTGGGAGCAGGCTGACGTTCTCTCTTACCGTTGAAAATATTCTTCTTCTTTCGAAATGCGTGACGTAGCGGGAGCCACCTCCTATGACCCATATAAACCATCTTTCATGATTTCTTCAACCACCGGCTGCGTGTATGTTCCATGCAGTCAGAGCATGCCTTCTTTCCTTTCACGGTTTGGCCAGAAAGATTACCAAGGGCGGGATAGTCATTAATGGTGCAGAACAGTAGAACTCGTAGCTTGAAATTCTCCTGACCATATGCATCCCAAGTTTCCACACCTTCTTTCCAGAGCATCTCAAGATCGTCCATAACAGGTTCCAAGAACACATCGATATCATTGCCCGGTTGTTTCGGTCCTTCGATTAGCAAGCACAGCATAATATATTTTCTTTTAAAGCACAACCATGGTGGTAGGTTAAAGTTTGAAATAAGAACTGGCCAGGTGCTGTGAGTACTACTCATGTCTCTAAAAGGATTCATGCCATCTGTACACAGACATAGTCTCATGTTTCTGGGGTCGGCAGCAAAGTCTTTGTGTTTTCGATCGATATTCCTCCATTGAATCGAATCCGCTGGGTGTCTTAGCATACCGTCGTTCCATCTCTCCGTGGCATGCCAACGTACTAAATTTGCCTCCTTGGGATTTGCAAATATTCTTTTGAAACGATCAATGATAGGTAGATACCACACAACCTTCGCGGGACCACCTTGCTTTGATTTTTTTTCTTCGTCAGGACTTTTCTTACGCTTGTATCGAGAGGCCTTGCATACAGGACAAGCATCTAACTCTGCATATTGCTTGTGGTACAATATGCAGTCGTTTCGACAAGCGTGAATTCTACGGACCTCTAACCCCAGGGGACACAAAACCTGCTTTGCTTCATATGTCGTCTCGGGCAATGTGTTCCCATCAGGCAGCATGGCTTTCAAAATTCCCAAAAGCTCTGTGAAACTCTTGTCTGTCCATCCACTACTTGCCTTCAGCTTCATTAGGTCCAAGGTAGCTGATAATTTGGTCTGCTTTGCTTTGCATCCGGCGTACAGAGGCGTCTGCGAGTCACTGACCAACCTGCTGAACTTTACGGAATCTCTCTCGTTGTAAGCTCGATCCTCAACGTCACGTAACATGTCTTGCAGCAGATCATGATCAACATCAACCATTTCACCGCCTAGTGGAGAAGGTACAAACATGTCATGCTCATCTTCATCTTCCTGATTTTGCGCACCAGTACTGTCTGCAGCAGCACCACTTCCTGATTCCTGCTCTCCATGCTTAACCCAACATGTGTAGCCCTCCATGAATCCTCGTTGTATCAGATGAGCGTGTATGTCCATTCGGCTATCAAACATATTTTCATTCTTGCAATCTGCACATGGACAACACATGTAATCGCTGTTTCTTCTTTTCCTATCCTCCTCCGCGACGTTAATAAAATTTAATACCCCATTTCTATACTCTTGACTATGACGTTTCACAGATTTCGCATACATCCAACTTCGATCCATCTCTACAGAAATGAAAAAAGAATCAGAGAAACATCTTATAAGATAAATACTGCTAAATTCATAAAAATTGATGAATTTTCTAAATTAATGATTATTATTTATCACTTACCTTTATGAATTTACTCTTTGGGAAAAAAAAATTTCGCCCCCTCCAACCTCCCACCAGAGTTGTGAATAGTGGGATACAGATACTCTGAGCAGTTGCGGCTATTTATAGTGTGCACTAACAATCGGGCATATAAGGTATTTTTATCGGGCCTAAAAAAAAGCCCGTCACAGAGGAGTGCCATCTGTGACGGGTTTTGTAGATATCTCAAACGGGCATTAAGATGGGGCCCGTCACAGATGATTGTCATCTGTGACGGGCTCCAACTACGGCCCGATTGAGATATTTAAGGTTATCTCAATCGGGCCCTAGTTTAGGCCCGTCACAGATATGTGTCATCCGTGACGGGCTTCAGTTCTATGCACATTTAACATGTCTCTCCGACCATATCTCAATCGGCCTCTTTTTAGGCCCGTTTGAGATGTTTTCTTTGTGACGGCCCGCAAAATCCAGTTATATTACAGCCCGTCACAGATGAGAGGATCTGCACTAGTGACGGCCTTAATATTATTTAAAACCTCTATGGTTTCGTTAATGTGCAAGAGGAGTTTGGGAGGTTGAGTGGTGAAGTTGCATGCGAGACTGAAATCGGGATGACGAAAACAACCTTCTCCTATGCCGAAGGGATAGTCAAAGCTCAAGTTACCACATTGCTTTGGACAGCTAGCAAGTGTAGCAGCAGAGGGAAGGCTTGCATTAGATGATCTTCTATCAGTACTATGATCCTGCAAGGACCTTGTCTCCAACCTTCACTACTACAAAATTGATTTTCCTGGACGAGGCCTCCGATAGATTCCAGACGGGCCATAAGTGGCCGCGCCTGGAAAAACCGATGCGGCATTATCCCGTGCGGTCCACTTAAGCGACCGCACAGGAAAATCCATATTTCCGTGCAGTCCCTTAAGTGGACCGCACAGGATAATACCGCACTATTCCATGCGGCCCACTTAAGGGACCGCACGGAAATATGAATTTTCCCGTGCAGTCCACTTAAGGCGCCCGCACGGAAAGGGCCCGCTACTGTTGGACAATGATTTTTCCTACTTATTTTCTTTCTCCTCTTCTTTATAATGCTATAATTTATTTTGTGGGCTAGATAAAATAAAGTGGATTTTTGTGGAGATATATAAAAACACCTAGTTTCCATTTTCCTTGGTTTCACACAAAAATTCCTTATATTTTATTCTCAGCAAGATAAAGAAAATCGGCCTGTCTGAAATTAGATTGAATTTTTAGGGGGTCAAAACTAATAAAATAAATTATGGAAAAATTATATTAATTCATTATAAATAAGATAGTATTTTAATAAATTATGTTCCTTATACACTTTCATATAATTTAATGCATTTTTGGATGAGGTACGAGTTTTGCCGATTAGGGTTTAGGGTTTAGGGTTTTGACCAATTTAATTGGGGATCTAGATGTAAAGATAAAATCATGCCAAAATTCAAGTGAGTCTAACCTATTGAGTAGTATCCACATGAATTTTTCCATGATTTTATCTTACACCAATTAGTTTTAACAATTCACTAAAGCTTATCTTTGAGTCTGTCGTCAAATAGTCATAACTCGAGTGTCCTTCGATAAAACAACCATATCTTTTTCATACGGATTCGAAATCAGACATATAATATATCGACGGACATCTACAGAAAAAGTTACATCCGTTACTCCCCTGCTTTGCTGGGTTCGGTGAAATCAAAATCTCGAAATTCCGCTTGCAAGATTGTGTTTTTGAGGTGAGAAGCTTCGAGACCCTTTTCGATAGAACTTTGAGAAATTCTACGGACCACATATTTCGTCCGTTCGAGCTTACATTTTCTGTGGTTGGTTCCTGTGTGCTCCTATGTGTGAAAAAAATATTAGAAAAATAAAATAAAAATAAAAAAGTTGTTTTCTCTCTCCTCTACACTAGAGAGAGAAATCCAGAGAGAAATAATCTTTCCGTGCGGGCGGCTTAAGAGGCCCGCACGGAAAGACTTTCCGTGCGGGCTGTTAAGCTGCCCACACGCGATGATCATCACCGCCTATATAGGTGCGCGCGGGCTCCGAAATTTTCTAACACCCGACGAAATTCAGATCCCGTCTCTACCGTCAAGGGCTCTCCTCCTCCGCCGGTAGCCTCCGCCTCCGCCTCCCCGCCTCCGGTCTCCACCGCCGCCTCCCAGCCGCCGGCCTCTTCCGCCGCCGGCCTCCACCGTCGTCTCCACCACCGCCGCCGCCGTCGGGTGTGCCGGCGCATCCGCCTCCATCGACGGCCGTCTCCACCGACTGCCACCTCCACCACCACCGCCTCCTCCACGGCCACCGCCGCCGCCTCCACCGACTGCCACCTACCGCCACCGATGACGACGACGACAATTTATTTGTAAATTTAATTGTACAAAAAAAATTAGTTGGGAAGTATATATGTGAAATTAATTTTGTGTTATTTGTGATGTGAAATTAATTTTGTGTTATTTGGGAAGTATATACGATGGCCGGATCCGCCGGGATAGCTATGGTTTTTTTTTTGAATTTTTTTTTCCGTGCGGTCGACTTAACGCGACCGCACGGGTAAATCGATTATCCCGTGCGGTCGGCTTAAGCGGCCCGCACGTGCGGGCCGCTTAAGCCAACCGCATGGGATAATCGATTTACCCGTGCGGTTGGGCCGCCCGCACGCGAAAATGGTCTTTTTCCAGACCTTCTCACGCGTGCGGGCAGGCCTTCCGCACGGAAAGATGCCTTTCGGCCCGCGCGGAATAACCGTTTCTGTAGCAGTGCTTCTGGCCATAACCTCTCGGTATGGGGTGATGAGATGGCTATTGGAGTGCTGCAGTTCTCTCGACTTCAGCTAACCCTAATAACACAAATGAAAGGAAGGAAAATATGATATTGAGGCGGCCCATCTGAGCTCTTGCTACAGAGATACTCGATTCTCTGAAGTATAAAGTTTGGACTTGTCTAAGGCTGCGTTCGGCAGTCTAACTCTCGACGCGCACAGTGTTTTTTCTCCCGCGCACGCTTTTCAAACTACTACACGGTGAATTTTTTTGCAAAAAGTTTCTATACAAAAGTTGCTTAAAAAAATCAAATTAATCCATTTTTTAAAAAAAATTTAGCTAATACTTAATTAATCACGTGCTAATGACCGCTTCGTTTGCCGTGTTTACTGTGCACGTTTGGAAACTAGCCTTCCGAACAAAGCTTAAGTATCTTTAGTAACAACATAAGCGTGTCTAGCTAAGCATGTGCCTCTTCGGTCACGGTTGGCTCTCTATTTATAACAAAAGGATAGCCATCAACATCAAAGAGGAATTATACATCATACTGGAGCATAGCGATGATTTTTTAAGAGTAAATTGCATTGGTGATGTATATGAATTTATTAGACAGGTGAAATCTAGTGCATAAACTTGTAAAACATTCGTTTTAGTATATGAATTTATTAGGTGTGTGCGAACCAAAGGCAAAAAGACATGACATGGCTAATATTTATGTGTTGATTAGGATGCCACGCATGCACATACATGACAAGGATATTACGTAGCTACATCTATATAAGTAAAAGGTATACTAAGGCATATTGATTATAAAAAAAGGCGTATAAAAACTGAGGAATAATACACGGGACAGAAACAGAAAGACAAAGTAAACTAGGTGCATCGTTATTTGCAAATATAGCATGTCTCATGTCCTCCTCATATGTGTAGGCCATGTTCTAATCAGTGTCAACTTAGGTAAGATTAACCATACCATGCCCTTTTTACCTTAGTCCACACACAGAGGAGAAGTTCATGTACAAAATAAGCGTAGGGGCGTAGCCAAGGGGTAGTCCCGGTGGGCTCAGGACTACCCCGAAATTTGGCCCAAAGACCCCCACCCCCCAAAAATATTTAGGCCCAAATAGCCTGTTTGGCCCAAACAACCCACAAGCAACTAGGGTTGGAGGGAGTCCATCAGTCCAGCAGCAAGCGCCGCACTCCCTCCGGTCTTTCGCTCGACGCCGCTCCACGCGAGACATGACCACGCCGCCACCGTCCAGGGCTCCAGGCATCCGCGCCGCCGGCGCCGGCGTCGCGACATCCCCGCCGTCTGACGTCCACGACGGTGTCGTGCCATCCGTGCCGGTCTGCCAGAGCCGCGCTGAGCCACCGATGCTCACAGCCATTGTCCGCATCCCGTGTCTATCGTCCGCGCCGGCACCGCATCTAGCCAGTGCCGTGACGGAGCGACTCCTCCTGTCCTCCAGTCCTCTTCGTGTCGCCACCTCGCCGGACGCCGACCACTGGCCACCCGACCGGTTGCCGGCTTGGCAGCTTGCAGCTGCCCGCAGCGCCGCCGCCTGCCTTCTCCTGTCTACCCATCTCCATTCCCATCCGGCCTCCTACCCAGCTACTCCACGCCTCCACCGATCTAGTGCTCCACCCTTCAGCCCAGGTAACGAACAATGAACAGATCAACAGAATGGCTGCCTAAATCGATTTGTGATTAGAGATTAGTGAATATGTGAATAACTGAATATGCAATTTATAAATTGTTACTGATTAGTGAATGTGTACCATTGTTTGTAGGATTGGTAAAACATGACGAGGAGCGGAGATATTGCGTCGCTATTTCGGAACCATGAAGCAAAAGCAAAGAAGATTGCATCCTCTTCTTCGGATGAGGTCATTGGTGATGAAGCTCCTGAACCTGAAGAAGAACCACCACACTTAGGCTTTGTTCGGCATTCAAGGTTCATAACGCGCACAGTAAACACGGAAAACGGAGCGGTCATTAGCGCGTGATTAATTAAGTATTAGCTAAATTTTTTTTCAAAAATGGATTAATTTGATTTTTTTAAGCAACTTTTGTATAGAAACTTTTTGCAAAAAAGTTCACCGTGTAGTAGTTTGAAAAGCGTGCGCGGGAGGAAAAACACTGTGCGCGTTCTGAAAGCAGCGTCCGAACGCAGCCTTAGTGGCTTTGTAATTTTCTAATTTCTATTATGTGTAAGATCTATGTTGAACTCTCTATGTTGTAATATTTGCACATTTGGAACTTGCTCGTTAAGTAAGCTGCTTATGGATGTTGTAAGACGTTATTTCTATCACATTTTCACTAAATTTGACTTGTATATAGGCTTTACGGTGTAAGAAAATTTTAGCATGTGATGTGAACGTGTGAACTAGGACTACCCAAGGAAAAATTCCTAGCTACGCCACTAAATGAGCATTTTACTAGATTATACCTATCTAATAAGTCTATGTACCGACAATGCAATTTACTCTATATTGAGATGGAGTAGGGTTTTTCTCCGGTCTATGACTCAAGCTCTTGGCAGGTACTTCTCCATCCATTTTTTGGTAGATGATGTCATTTGCTTTTGTACATACGGTTGATCATTTGTCTTATTCAAACATTTGTAGCTTCCTTGGCATGCCAATGAGCCAATTCAGCTTCTGTGTCGGTTGAAAACTATGACCCATCATAGAAGAGGGGGTTGTCTTGCAATACTACATCTCACTGCATGCAGTGGCTAGAGAGAGGTCTCTTTGGTGTATTGTTGGAGCAAAGACATTCTACAAACTTCTATGTGGGGGAGAAATTCTTTCTTTTCAAAAGGGGAGAGTTTTTCTTTTACTTTTGTGATTTTTGAACCATTTGTGCTTTTTGATCCATTTTTCTTTTTTGTTTTTTAAAAACATAAATTCACATTTTGGAGATGTTGCCAATGTGTTCATCAAGGGGGAGATTGTAAAATCATGTGATGATTAATCTATATGATGAACAGTTGTCAAAGGTAAGTGTTTGTTGAAAATACGATGATGTGTTTTCAGACGGTAAAAAGTGTAGTTGTCAGCATTGTGAGGCCAGTCAGACTGGGCGGGTGCCATTGGTCAAACCAGTGATGATTGGCGGTCTGACCAACAGACTTTGGGTTGGAGTCGGTTTCGGGTTGTTTTCATGGAATTTTTAGATTACTTCATGTTTATGACTTCTAGATGATTTCTATTTGTATGTGATACTATTCTGTGCTGAAGTGAGTCAAGTTGATGCGAACTTTTACTCGGATATGGAGTTTCTTTGTTGTTCATGTGTAGGTGTTGCTTGAGGCTATGAGAGTATAGCCGGTGATGGATCGGGACTAGGCTTGGGAGAAGTTGAAGTCCAAACGGTCAAGGATATCATGCGGGATGCTCAGGTTAGAGAACAATGCACGTGGAGCTGAAGGTTTCTATATGGCATACATGTGGTGTTATGTGCGTATGAAAAGAAAAGTCAAATTTGGATTAGAGTCCAAGTTTGGGAAGATTGAAGTGTGGAGTTGTATGGGGATATTGTTTTCCTGGTTTGGTAGGTTTCCTATATGATTAGGTGTCCTAGTTCTAGTTGGATTTATGGCTTGGGGCAGCCATGTTATGTGTATAAATAGATGAGGAGTTGAGGCTAGAAGATATCGACTTTTTGGGAGAGAAAAGTTAGGGTTTGCTTCGAAGTTTCAATCCTAGTTTGTGAGTTGAGAGAGGAGTGCTTTAGATGCACTTTGTAAACACATATTGATACAATAAAGTTGATCTACTTTCAAGAGTTTCGTCGATATGTGTTCTTTTTGAATCCCAATGGTTTGATCGGAATTCATCGTGCGGTCTAACTGGCGGGCGGTCCAACTGGCGGCAAGGTGGTGGTCAGACCGGTGACGTGCAAGCGGTCAAACCGGCAGCGGCGACAAGCGACAGCGACGAGATTGTGCGGTCAGACCGGCACATCTACACCGGTCAGACCGGTAGCAAGGGCACAGTCAAACCGCAAGAATCACGCCGGTCAAACCGGATCTCCATCAATTTTAGGGTAACATTTAATTTCGCTAAAAGTTTTGGGTTTTTGGTGTTCCAACCATTCATCCCTCTCTGGTTGGCTTGGTCCTTGTATTCGATCCTACAAGTGGTATCAGAGCCATGTTTGCTCTTTTTGTTCTTTACCGATTTTGAGCTTTTGTGACAAGTTTACTATTATGTGTCCCTTGTCATCTTGTGTTTCTTTGGATGATAATAATAGGGTGTCAAAGCTTTTGAAGAACAAGAAGTGATTATTGATCAAGCGTGCTCTAATTCATGAGGTGTTGGATAATTTTGATAATGACAATGAGAATCTACTGTCAGTTGATTTTCTCTCAAAGCAAGTTGAGTCTTGTGATATTTGTGATTTATTGTTTCAGGAGAATAAGAGGTTGAAGGAAATAGTAGATTGTTTAGAATATCAAGTTGATGTTTTATCAAAACATTGTCCACGTTTCAAAAATTCTTGTGATGATTTAACCACTCAGGATAATTCAATTGTTGCTTTAAATGATGAACTAAAATCTTCTCTTTCATGTTTAGCTTCTGAAATTGATGTTTTAAAGTGCAATGCTTCTGTGCCATGTAATTCTTGTGTTGCTTTGCATGATGAGCTTGTGCCATGTAATTCTTGTGTTGCTTTGCATGATGAGCTTGCTAGTACTAGAATTGAGATAAATGATTTTAAATGTTTAGATAAAAGAAAATCTGATTCTTGCACTAACTTGGCTACTGAAAATGAGAAGATAAATTTGGCCTATACTTCATGTGTTCATCAATTAGAAAAGGCTAGAGTTGAAATTGATGAGTTTAAAACAGGTTCTTATAATATGTGCTCTTTGATTAGTATTGAGAACGATAATAATCAGGCTTCTTTTAATCATGATAAATTGCGAGATATGAGCATGAATAATGTTTCTTCTATTTCTACTTCTTGCAATGATTTGTTTACTGATGTTAAGGTTGGTAAACATGAGCAAAATGATACGAGTGTTAGTTTTTCTGAAAAATAAAAAACCAAATAAAACTATTTTCAAATCTGCTAGTATTTTGAAAAACCTTTCAACAACTTGTGCAAATGTTTCTTCTTCTTTTTCAAAAGAAACATTGTGTGTGAAGTTTCATTGCACCCATTGTGGTAAGGATGGGCATTTGGTTTAGTGTTGCTTTAGACTTGCAAGAAAACAAAAAAAGGACAGGAAACTTGCAATGTTGAGGTGGCAAAGACCATGTTTTTCTTCAGGTGGCTCGGTCAGGCCACAAGTGTCTACACGGTCAGACCAGCTTTGGGCAGCTTTTGTGCAATAGTTAAACCAATCTTTTGTGAAGTGTCAAGATAAGTTGTCAAGTAAGAAAGGTTCTAACGTGCATATATACCTACTGGTTCTATTGGTCGTGTGATTCAGTGTTGGATTTCAAAATTTATTTTTTCTAACCCCAATACGCAGGCCTCGACATCTTCTTGTTCGTAAAAATTTTGGCAGCATACTCCACATGTGCGTTCAATGTTGAGATGGCAATTGCTTTTCAAGGTAACATCAATTTACTTTTGAATTGATAAATTTTTGTTCTACTTCCTTGTTTATTAGCTTTTCATATGCTAGTGTTTGATGTACTAGTTTTGGTTATACAAGTGAATATATGTCCGTTCATGAGAACCTTGGTGATATTATTGGCAATTGGATGCCTTTTTCAAAAAAATATTTCTTTTTGATTTTTCATCAGGAGAGTTGGAGGTTAATTTGAGGGGGAAGTTTATGCCTTTCGGTGCATTCCTGTTTATTTTCATGCGTTACTCTTAAATATGATAATAAATAAAAATGAGAAAAAGAAGAGCTTTGTTTTATACCTCTAGTATATTCTTCTCCATGTTAGAAAAATAATTGAGGTCTATTTGTTACTATGTTAACTTGTATGCATTTTAGTCTTTATATGAGTTTTAGATATTACTTTTAAGAAAGGTAAAAAGGAATACCAAATCTTTGAAAATAGTCTTGACGACAAGGACGTATTCACGGTGAGAAAAATAATAGGTGCCGAATCCTTGGAAACAGTCTTAACGATAAGGACGTACCCGACATAATTGAGAGATTTATGTTCAATGTTCAATGTCAAAGTGAGCACAAAAAGATCGAATAAATGCTAAAGTTCTCTTGGTTATTGATTTTATGAGGAGTTAATTTGAGAAGGAGTAATAATACAATAGGTCTATGTGTAGATGTTTTTCTTTCAACCTATGTACCAGTGAATATGTTGCATTATAAATTATTTGAAATCATGAATCTTTATTACTGATTTGAGCTTAATTGTAATATCTTTAATTCATGTTTATAGTCTAGTGCATGTTTGTTAATTAGTTGATGAATCTATCTATTTTTTCTTGCAACACATGATATTGAATTGCTTTAGGTAAACTTCAAAGCTCTCGAAAAATAAATTTGAAATTTTAGAAGTTGTTACTACAAGTGACAATCATGACATCATGACATTTGTGCTTTATTGGTTATATTTTCTCCTTTCAAATACTTGATGAAAATATTGTCGAAGGGGGGAAAGAAATATCCAAAATGCATGCTTCTTAAAGATGGAGAATTAAGTTGTTTCGATTTTTCAAAATAATCGATTTTGTGTTTCGATTGCAAACATGGGGGAGAAATTCTTCTTTTTAAAAGGGGGAGAGTTTTTCTTTTACTTTTGTGATTTTTGAGCCGTTTGTGTTTTTTTGATCCATTTTTCTTTTTCGTTTGTCAAAAACACAAATTCGCATTTTGCAGATGTTGCCAATGTGTTCATCAAGGGAAAGATTGTAGAATCATGCGATGACTAATCTATGTGATGAACAATTGTCAAAGGTAAGTGTTTGTTGAAAATATAGTGATGTGTTTTCGGACGGTGAACAGTGTAGTTGTCATCACTATGAGGCCAGTCAGACCGGGTGGGTGCCGCTGGTCAGATCAGTGATGGTTGGGCGGTCAGACCAGCAGACTTTGGGTTGGAGTCGTTTTCGGGTTATTTTCGTGGAATTTCTAGATTGCTTTATATTTATGACTTCTAGATGGTTTCTATTCATATGTGATACTATTATGTGCTGATGTGAGTCAAGTTGGTGCAAACTTACTCGGATATGGAGTTCTATTGTTGTTCTTATGTAGGTATTGCTTGAGGCCAAAGGAGTATAGCCGGTGATAGATTGGGACTAAGCTTGGAAGAAGTTGAGGTCTAGACGGTCAAGGATATCACGCGGGATGCGTAGGCTAGAGAACAATACACATGGAGGTGAAGGTTTTTATATGGCATACACGTGGTGTTGTATGCGTATGGAAAGACAAGTCACATTTGGATTGGAGTCCAAGTTTGAGAAAATTGGAGTGTGGAGTTGTATGAGGATGTTGTTTTTCTGGTTTGATAGGTTTCCTATGTGATTAGGAGTCCTAGTTCTAGTCAGATTCATGGCTAGGGGCAGTCACATTGTGGGTATAAATAGATGAGAGGTTGAGTCTAGAAGATATTGACTTTTTGAAAGAGAAAAGTAAGGGTTTGCTTCGAGGCTTTAATCCTAGTTTGTGAGTTGAGAGAGGAGTACTTTACCAGAATTTTGTAAACACATATTGATGTAACAAAGTTTTTCTACTTTCAAGAGTTTCGTTGATACGTGTTTTTTTTATCCCGACGGTTTGATCGGAGTTTATCGTGTTGTCTAACCACGAGGTGGTCCAACTGGCGGCACGGCGATAGTCAGACTAGCGACATCCAAGCGGTCAAACCAGTGGCGACGACAGGCGACGATGGCAAGATTATGCGGTCAGACCAACACATCTACATCGGTCAAACCGACAGCAAGGGCATCGTCAGACTAGAGGAATCACGTCGGTCAGACCAGATCTCCATCGATTTGAAGGTAACTTTTAGTTCCGCTAAAAGTTTTTGTTTTTTTGGTGTTCCAACCATTCATCTCTTTCTGATTGGTTTGGTTCTTGTATTCGATCTTTCAGTGTGAAAGACTAGTCCTGTCACAGCTGGAGGATAGCGGATGGCTGGATCTGTAGTAGACTAGTTGTAGTGTGTCCATTGAGCAGTGACACCGCGCTTCAGCTAAGAGAAGAAGATTCACAAGCCCTGACTGTTGAGTCTTGAACATTAATTTCTTGAAAGCAATAGTTGGAAACAACGCACGTGACACTAGTACAGATCCTATCATCTGTGACGAGCTCAATTATGCCTGGACTACTTGGGCCGTCAGAACGAAGTCATCTCAATCGGGCCTAAATTTGCACCATTGTAGATGTACTTGTACAGTCATACTCTAGGCCCAAGTACATATAGCCCGTCACCGATGACACTCATCTGTGACGGGCAAAGATTTATGCCCGATTGAGATGACCTAGGATATCTCAATCGTGCCCGTCTACAGAGCCCGTCAGAGATAAGTGTCATCGGTGACGGGCTCAAAAGATGGCCCGATTGAGATGGCTTTAAAGCCCGTCACCGATGACTCATATCTATGTCAAGCTTTTATTGATGCCCGTTAGAGATAACTGTGCGCCCGTTAGAGATGTCAGTTCATTGGCCTGATTGAGATATATTTTGCACACTATAAAGAGACCACCCGATTGATGTCTGAAGTTATCCCACTATTCACTATTTTGGTGGGAGGTTGAAGGGAGCGAATTTTTTGTTATTTTTTTCCAAAGAAAAAAGAAAAATCTTAGAGGTAAGTAAAAAGGTAGTAATAATTTTTTTTAATTTAGTAGTATGTTAACTAATATTTTATTAAATTTTGCAGTGATGGATCGAAGTTGGATGAATGCAACAACTTTGAAACGTCATTGCAAGGAGTATAGAGATGGCGTTTTAAGTTTTATGAACGTTGCGGAGGAGGATAGGAGAAGAAGAAATAGCAAATACATGTGTTGTCCATGTAGAGATTGCAAGAATGATATTATGTTTAGCGGAGAGGAGGTACAATCTCACTTGATACAACAGGGATTCATGAAGGGCTACACATGTTGGGTGAAGCATGGAGAGCAAGAATCGGGTAGTGGTGCAGCTGCAGACAGAAGTGGTGCAGACAATCATGAAGATGAAGATGAGTATGACATGTTTATACCATCTCCATTGGGCGGTGAAATGGTTAATGTGGATCCTGATATGCTGCAAGAGATGTTACGTGACGTTAAGAAGCAAGCTCACAACGAGAGAGATTCCATGAAGTTCAACAGGTTGGTCGGTGACTCCAAGACACCTCTATACGCCGGATGCAAGGCAAAGCACACCAAATTGTCAGCTACCTTGGACTTCATGCAGCTGAAGGCAAGTAGTGGATGGACAGACAAGAGTTTTATGGAACTTTTGGGAATATTGAAGGCCATGCTTCCTGAAGAAAACACATTGCCCGAGACGATATATGAAGCAAAGCAGGTTCTGTGTCCCCTGGGGCTAGAGGTCCGTAGAATTCATGCTTATCCAAACGACTGCATATTGTACCACAAGCAATATGCGGACCTAGATGCTTGTCCTGTATGCAAGGCTTCTCGATACAAGCGAAAGAAAAGTGCGGGGGAGGAAAAGAAGTCAAAGCGGGGTGGTCCGGCGAAGGTTGTGTGGTATCTACCTATCATTGATCGCTTCAAGAGAATATTTGCCAACCCCAAGAAAGCAAAGTTAGTGCGTTGGCATGCCGAAGATAGAAGTAACGACGGTTTGCTAAGGCACCCTGCGGATTCGATTCAATGGAGAAATATCGATCGAATGCACAAAGACTTTGCTGCCGATCCCAGAAACATGAGGATATGTCTGTGTACGGATGGCATGAATCCTTTCGGAGATATGAGCAGTTCTCACAGCACTTGGCCCGTTCTTATTGCGAACTATAACCTCCCGTCATGGTCGTGCTTCAAAAGGAAATATATTATGTTGTGCTTGTTAATCCAAGGTCCGAAACAACCGGACAATGATATCGATGTGTTCTTGGAGCCTGTTATCAATGATCTTGAGATTCTTTGGAAAGAAGGTGTGGAAACTTGGGATGCATATGGTCAGGATAACTTCAAGCTACGAGTTCTATTGTTCTGCACCATTAACGACTATCCTGCACTAGGTAATCTTTCTGGACAAACCGTGAAAGGAAAGAAGGCTTGCTCTGACTGTATAGAACATATACGCAGTAGGTGGCTGAAGAAATCAAGAAAGATGGTTTACATGGGTCATAGGAGATGGCTCCCGCTACGCCACGCCTTTAGAAAAAAGAAGAAAATTTTCAACGATCGGAGAAGATTGGAACTGCTCCCAAGGATTTGTCTGGAGACGAAGTCCACGACATGGTCAAAGACATAACTAATGAGTTTGGGAAGAAAAGAAAATGTGGCAAGGCAAATGATAAGGGTATGTGGAAGAAAAAATTCATATTTTGGCGGCTACCATACTGGAAAGACCTTGAGGTCCGGCATTGCATTGATCTAATGCACGCAGAGAAGAACTGCTGCGATAGTTTGCTCGGGCTACTGCTTAATATGCCTGGAAAGACAAAGGACGGGTTGAATGCTCGCCTAGATCTACAGGAATTGAACATTCGCAGTTAGCTTCAGCCTGTTACGGATGAAGAGACAGGAAGAGTGTACCTCCCACCAGCTTGCCACACATTATCGAAGGATGAGAAGATCACAATGCTATCATGCCTGGCTGATATTAAGGTTCCTTTGTGCTATTCAGCAAGGATCAGTAAGTACGTTAAATTGGAGGATCTAAAACTGGTTGGAATGAAGTCTCATGATTGCCACGTGCTAATCACACAGATCTTGCCAGTTGCTATCAGAGGCATTCTACCACCTAAAGTCCGTCACATGATCCAACAGCTCTGTGCTTTCTTCAATACAATCGGTCAGAAGATTATAGATCCCGAAGATCTAGATAAGATGTAGGCTGATATTGTCAATACCCTGTGTCACTTGGAGATGTATTTTCCACTGTCTTTCTTTGATATCATAGTTCATCTCCCTGTTCATCTAGTGAAGCAAACAAAACTATGTGGTCCAGCTGTTCTAAGGGAGATGTACCTGTTTGAGAGGTATATGGGAGTTCTTAAGTCGTACGTTCGAAATAGAGCAAAACCGGAGGGAAGCATCATTGAAGGGTACACGACGGAGGAGGTTATTGAGTTCTGCATCGATTACATGGCCGAGACTGATCCTATTGGAGTTCCTGCGTTTCGCCATGAAGGAAGGTTGGCAGGCCTTGGCACAACAGGCAGAAAAAGAATTGTACCCGATCAGGCATCGTATGCGTAGGCTCATTTCGCTGTGCTACAACATATGGCCTAAGTAACTCCATACTTTGAGGAGCATCTAGAGAAGGTCCGACAGGAGAACATGGGTCGATCAGATATGTGGATCAACAGAGAACATAGTACTCGCTTCAACGAATGGTTCAAGAATCGTATCGCACGGTCGACCGATGGAGCAAGTGAGATAATACGAAGGTTGGTAAGGGGCCCAAGCTGGGATGTTGACACATGGCAAGGGTATGATATCAATGGATACACATTCTACATCGTCAAACAAGATGACAAAAGCACAGTGCAGAACAGTGGAGTCCGTATAGATGCATATCAGGATCATGCTGGATCGAACACATACTATGGCCGCATAGAGCAGATCTAGGAGATGAACTACAGGAGCTTCAAAGTCCCTTTGTTTCGTTGCAGCTGGGTAAATATCCGCACTGGTGTTAAAGTCGACAGGGAAGGATTCACTTTAGTGGACCAGGCCAAGGTTGGATACGCGGACGAACCATTCGTCCTAGCAAAGCAGGTCAAGCAGATTTTCTATATACAAGACCCTGCAAACAAGAAGCTGCACGTCGTTAGGGATGGCAAACGAAGAATAGTTGGGGTTGACAACGTCATCGATGAGGAAGAATATAACCAGAATCTTCATGTGAGACCTCAGATCGACCTTGACGATGATCCCGAAGACGAAGTGGCATACGCTCGTTCTAACCATTCGGAAGGCATATCCTTGTAAATAGAGTCTTCGTAGTACTGTAATTTGCAAATTGATATAAGTAATGAAGTATTTTGTACCGGTGCCTTATGATCTGCATATTTTAATTTCATATGGTTTATAAAATTTAATAGCAAATTTACACTGTTTAAATAAGGCATATTTTAATTTCATATGGTTTTTGAAATTTAACAGAAATATTACACCATTTAAAAATGTAATAGCAATTTTAAATCGGGTATAAGTTAATTATAAATGATTTTATAACTTAAATATCATTATTAAATACAATTAATAAGGAATATTTTAATTCTATAGTGGGATGAGCTTATCTCTATCGGGCATATAAATAATGCCCGTCAGAGATGAGGTTATCTCTATCAGGCGTAGTAGTTCTGCCCGTCACGGATGTGTGTCATCCGTATCGGGCTTGTTAGTTATGCCCGTCATAGATGATTGTCATCCGTATCGGGCTTAGTACTTGTGCTCGATGGTGATGACCTATGACTAGGTTTTCTACCGATCCAGATCTGACTCTGGATCGGTAGAAAAACTAAGTTTTTCCTTTGTCACTCCTCACCGACCACCGCCTCCTCCCTCGAAGCGCCTCCTGATCGCCGTCGCCGCCTCCTCCTTCCAAGCGCCTCCCGACCCCTCCGCCGCCTCCTCCCTCTCACTCTCCTTCTAGACGCCGCCGTCGCCTCCTCGCCATCACCTCCTCGCCGCCGCCGCCTCCTGGACGACACCGCTACCTCGCCGTCGCCGCCTCCTCATCGCCACAGCCTCCTTGCCGACCCCGCCCGCAACATCTCCGGCAACATCCACTGCTGCCACGCCGCCGGCCGTCCAGATCTGGTGAGACCCCGCTGCTCCACTTCTTGTTGATCCCTAGCCCCCCAAAGTACAAATTAGTGTACATACATAATGATCTATTTAGGAGGATTGTAGTGTTACATTTTGATTTTCATATATTGCTATTTTGTTTTGTTTTCTTTTGAGAGTTAGTTGCGAAATAAGGTTGTAAATGGCTTTTGTCATCTTGGAACAATCCATATGGCATGACAAAAAAATTTGTTGTTATTTATCCATATGTATCATGCTGACATATAACTTGTATTGATGAAATGTAGATAGAGATGATGAAAATTTCAGACAGACAAATTATATAGCTAAAGCTTTACTCACCAAAGTTCAAAGGTTGTTATGCTTTTCTTTTCTCCGCCTTTTATAATATTATTTGATACTTGTGCACTTGATGGATAAGAACAGACCATCTACACTTGTTCTTTTTATTTGGGAGAGTTCATGATGTCCTCTTCCTGCCACTATTACCCTGTTCTACTCTGTCCTCTTCCTGCCACTATTACCCTATGATGATTTCTTGATAAATGGTCAGTGATGAATGCTCAAGAACAGACCATAAGAACAGACCATCTACACTTGTTCTTCTTATTTGGGGGGCAATACACTTTCTCTTTTTTACATAAGAACAGACTATCTATACTTGTTCTTTTTTTTGGGAACTACACTTGTTCTTTTTTCGTACAAACAGCCAGCCTCCACTTGTTCTTTTTTTGGGGAACTACACTTGTTCTTTTTTGCATAACAACAGACCATCTACACTTGTTCCTTTCTTTGGCACTTCACTTGTTCTTTTTCATAAGAACAGGCCATCTAAACTTTCTTCTTTTTCAGAATAACAGACCAACTACAGTTGTTTTTTTTTGGAACTACACTTAATCTTTTTTGCATAAAAACAGTCCATCTACACTTGTTCTTTTTTGGCACTACACTTGTTCTTTTTTTTGGGAAACTACACTTGCAAATGATTGTAATTGATGCACAATTTCTAAGCAAAACTGAGGCCATATCTTAACCTTAGCATAAGTTATATACACAACCAAAATAAGTTTTTCTATAAATTTTTTTAACTTTCTTGCCGTACAACAGTTATATAGAAAATATCGCAGCAAGGCGAACCCATATCAACGACTACTAGTGGGACAACATCGAGCCGGGCTCCTAGGACCCAGAATAAGATCCCTCAGGAAGTGTACACCATAACAGAGGTGGACGATCTGGGATTTTCGATGGCTCCTGCGAAAGTTGTCAAAAAGTTCTCAACGATATGCGGAGTCCTCGGGAGGCGAAACTTCACCATTTTGAAGGACCACATCGATCTGGTCCCACAGGAAGAAAAAGATGAGGCCTGGAAGCAGTTCAAGGAAAGCTTCGAATACCCCCCAGAGGCCGAGGCAAGACTCAATCGGCAAGCTATCCGCAAGATGGGCAACTTGTGGAAAAATTTCAACACCACGTTGGTCACCGACTACGTCCTCAACCCCGCCCAGCCAGAACCATTCGGGAAGTACCCATTCATCTCACGAGTCGTGTGGGAAGAGTTCCATGCCGCAAAATCAACCCCTGAGTCTAGGGCAAAAAGCGAGGCCTATAGGAGGTTGCAGGCAAAAAACCTTCACCCGCTCCGGCTTGGCACCGGAGGCTACGCCGGGAAGCAGCACGAATGGGTCAAGGAGGATGAAGCTGCTGCAGAATCTAACACGCCACCAGTTCTTGGTGATATCCCGACCACCCGAGCAAGGAACTAGGCAAGGGCGAGGGTGAAGAAGAATAGTGATGGAACACTTACGTTCCCAAATCCCGAAGATCAAGCGGTATACCAGAAAATCGTAAGTACCACACGTAGAGTATGTTTCGTTAGGTTGTATCATACTCTTGATT
The DNA here is from genome assembly GCA_008326285.1 of Oryza officinalis. Lineage (NCBI taxonomy): Eukaryota > Viridiplantae > Streptophyta > Magnoliopsida > Poales > Poaceae > Oryza > Oryza officinalis. The sequence goes on from BDMV01000010.1 coordinate 8,137,595, forward strand.
AAATTCATCCTAACTGTATTGTAGGTCGAGATGACTGCTGAGAGACAGGCCTCCGAAGAGATCTGCTCACAAAGACGCGAGGATGACATCCTCACGAAAGCGTTGGGAAGCGAAGAACACCGTGGACGGACAAGGGGCATTGGCTCCAATGTTCCATGGAAGCTTGGGTTTCCCCAATACGCGTGGCAGTACAGGAAGAACAGGCTTTCAAAGGTGCCTTAAGGAACAACTTCGGGACGAGATTAGAAACGAGCTCTGAGAAGAGTTCGATTCGAAGTTGTTATAAGTGGAGGCTCGGGTGGAGGCACACCTCAGGGAAAGCGAGCCTGCTGCCGCTCCCATAGTAGAAACGAGCCCCACGCAGAGGTGTAGCAGCAGCGCATCTACTGGGGTGGCGGCACAAGAAACACCAGCCCCACTGCGGTGGACCACATAACGGTAAAACCAACACAAAACGTATATGTTCTCTTAGCACCACAGTACATTATAACATATTATAAAGACACGTATGAATCTATTGCAGGGACCCACATTGTGCACCCTAGTCGTTAGGGTGACAAAAGACTTTGCAATTCCTGCCGCAGAGGGTTTTGCATTCAAGCCCACGCCGGAGACCCGAGTGCATGGGGGGCAGCTGCTAGCCGGCCATGCCAAAGTTCAAGTGGACATGGTGAAGCCCGATTGGGTTGGCTTCACTCTCCCGCTCCCACCAAATGACGAGGTTCTGACCCTTGGAGCTGCACGTGGGACCTTTATCCAATGGCCCAAGCAGAACATTCAAATAAATATAACTCCTAGGTCAGCACCAAGTGCTCGTCCGGCGCCGCCGCCGCGTCCCCCTCCAGCTCTTGTATCTGCCCCTCCTGCCATTGAAAAAGGAGATCAAGATCTCCAATTGCAGTATGATACAGATTTTGGGGATGACGGACAAGAGGTCAGCAGCAGAGCGCACCTCTCCCTAGTCTCCAAAAAAAGAAAGTGGGCGGCATCTTCTCTACCCAAACTTGGATCACGCAAAAGAGCTGCTGGAAGGGGGAGAGGAAGAGGAAATGTGTAAGGGCCACTTCTGGCTCCAAAGAAGCTAGATCTTGGCAAGGTGCCATCAGCTCCTCCTAAAGAATTCACATTAGGCATGCCATTGGTCGGAGACGGCGCCTTATCAAAGATGGGCCCTGCATGCAAGGAGTTGCACGGGTACTACATGGAGAGGTCCAATGCAAGGAGGAAGCATAGAGAAACCTCCATGACGGGCCAGCACGATAGATAGCCGTTCCTTGGCCCTGAAGCCTTTATCGTCATAGACTTTCAAGATCTATGGGACCTCTACAGGGTGCGAGCGGTCGACACCAACCTCCTTAAGTGCTACTCCTTGTAAGTATTCTTGCGTACGAGATATGGTAATAACTATCCTTGTATTACGCTTACCCCGATTCTTATCTTGCTTCTAGGTTAACTTGGAAGCATGTCCATCGTAATGCTCCCCATGTTGCCTTACTCGATCCAAGTGTCGTCAACGAGACAACTATTAACTACGATCGAGCCAGCATGGTAGAATATATCAAGGACTGCTTATGGTCCCGTCAAGACAAGGACTTCATTATGTGTGCTTACTCTGAACAGTAAGCGTGTACCCTACTTAGAATCAAATGTGCGACGCGTATAGCTTTAGTATTTAACTTGCAATTTATTAATGTCGCAGTTGTCATTGGATTCTCCTGGTCATAGTGCCGAAGTGGAGTTTGGTATACTACCTTAAGTCCAATATCAAAAAAGAAATATACGATTGGTCGGCAATCGAAGCTGCCTTGAACGATGCCTGGGACCAATACATGGCAAAAGGCGGGAGGCATAAGGAAGGGCATCCCACACTCGGTCACAAAAAAGACTTTCCAATACGTCAACAAGTTGGCGACCAGTATGGGTTTCACGTCTGCCATAACATGAGGAGCCTCGCAGACAAGGTGACATTGCTCGACCTTGAGGTGTGTGCTTCAGTTGTTTATATACATTAGAGAGGAGATAGCACGATTCATACTAACTTTTCAAGTATGTAGACTAACTTGGCGCCTCACATGCAGGAAAAACTTTCGGCGATTCCGGAAAACAACTTCGATATCATTAGAGAGGAGATAGTACAATTCATACTAGATGATCTCTTGTCGCTGAAAGGAATGTTTAGAGTAAAGTCCTAGCCGAAAGAAATGCTTTTGCGACAAACATTTGATTTTTGTAAATATTCTTTGTAATACAATTCTGCACATTCTTCTGTATATATTTGCATTTCTTAATTACATTAAACTTGTTCCAATTTATAACTCAATTTTACAGGTTTTGATACATGTCGGCGGTTTGGAGAGCAAAAAATGGATGTGAATGACATATATATGTGAATGGGTCTGTGGATGTTAATGTATATATATGAATTGGCTGTGAATTGGGTTTGATTTTGTGAATTGGCTGTGAATATCTGATGAAATGCTGGAATATGCACTGAATATGGTTGTTGGGAATATGGTTGCTGGGACTATCATTTTTTGCAGCGGGCATGGCTAGCAAAGGCCTGAGGCTAGCAAAAAAACAAATTTTATTTTTTTTGCTGACTTACTCATCCCTGACAGGCATTTTAATAATGTCCGAAAGAGATACTCATCCGTGACGGGCTCCAAACAAAACCCAATAGGGATATAGACATCCCTGACGGGCTCTTAATCTAAGCCCGATAGAGATAAGTCATCCGAACCAGGACTATTTTGACTCAACAGGTGGGGTCAAACCTATCGGTGACGGGCTCTTTCGAAAAACCCATTAGGGATGGTAGTCATCGGTGACGGGCTGAGTAGTTTGCCCGATTGAGATTAGTCATCGTGACAGGCTCCTACCCAACCTGGTTTGACTTGTATTGCTTGGTCAATCTTATCTGTGACGGGCTACATTGTTAAGCCCGATTGAGATAACGTTCATCCGTGACGGCCTTGTGCCCGATTGAGATAGTTTCTCACATCACTGACCTTTGGTCAGTGACGGGGGCCCTACCCGATAGTGATGAGAGTTAATGCCCGTTAGAGATAGTCGATCCCGCGCTAGTGTGATCTAAATAAATTATTGAGAGTGGACTTCCAGGAACTTCCATCCAAATAAATCATACCGTATCAGTAGCACTGGTGGTGACCAAGCAGTCACACGGTATTTTATCTATAGTTGGACCAGACTTCAGGGTCCATTTCTTTTTCAGGCAAGACTTTAAAGTCTTGCCCTTGGCAGTACGTACTATTCTGAAAGTGATTCGTTTGAAAAAAAAGGCATAATTCTGAAAGTGATTCAAAGTCTTGCCCTTGGTAGTATGTACAATTTACGTTTTCTTTTCTATTTTCCCTTATCAAACAATATTTGCTTTAACAATACATGCATAATAAGAGAATAACTAGAAAAACCACCTCCATTTCAAACAAAAACTACTTTAAGGCTTTGTTCACTTAATCCCTCCTACAAGAGAATTGAAGAAAATTTGAAGGAAAATAATCTGACACCTATTGAGATGTGGAATAAATCTCCATCAATCCCCTCTAATCCTTCTCTCATGGAAATTAACCGAACAAAGCCTAAAAAAGTTTATGAAAGGGTGGTATTTATCTGGTTTTGAAAGTTGACGGTAATAAATAAAAGGTTTTCTAGTTCAGAGTAAAAAAATAGATTTTGAAAAAGTTCAACGGCTAAAAATGGACTTAACTCTAAAAAGGCAAGGACGTTTTAGCTGTTTTCTTAATCCTGTGCACAAATAGTCTAAAACAATCAATATTTAGAATAACTAGATGATACCTTGCACATTGCCATGGGCAGGGGCGGATCCAGCGTGGGGGCGGGGGGGGGGGGCTCGAGCCCCCCCTACCCCCGCTGGACTCCATAGAAATAAGAGGGAGGAGAGGAGAAAAAAGAGGGAGAGAAAGAAGAAGAAAGGGGGGAGGGGGGCTGGAGGAGGAAAAAGAGGCTGAGCCCCCCCTCTCCTTCAATCCTAGCTCCGCCATTGGCCATGGGACTTATTTATAAAGTAATAAGTAAAATTTTGTTTATGCATAAAGTTGTAGATTTTATGTTACACTCATGGGCACTTAAAAAAACTTTATGTAATACCCAGTTACACACTAATCGATGTAGAGATCTCATTGATGTACTCTTCTAGTACTCTCAAAAAGGCTCTTCCTCATCAGATTATATTAGCGATATTTGGGTTGAAAAATACATGCGTATTAGATTATTCGTACATGTTATGTTTTCAAAAAGGAGTATGCATGATAGTACATTATATTGGCACTTCATAGAGAAAACCCTAAAAGACCATATTTAATCTAGGCAACTCATGAAAAAAAGACGACAATGGAAGTTTACCCGCACCTCAAGGAAAAAACGAGAAAGCATCTTAACGAACTGGTGCAAAACACCAAACCAACATATCACATCGAATGTTTGATCGAGAAACTTCATCAGTTCATCGTACTGAACCGTGAGTATTCAATCGGTTAATAATCTTAACTCATATAACAGTAATACGAACAAAAATGTAGATAAGTTAATATTTAGATGAAATGGAAAGAAATTAAGTTTATAAAAAAAACTAACGAATCTAACAATGTCCTGTCTAGAACTTCAAATGAAAGAGATAGACGATGGAGAACTCAAAACCGAAGATGCGCTTCAAGATGCAAGACACCGTACCAGTAAGGTCTTGTTCGGTTAATTTCTCCCACAAGAGGATTGAGAGAGATTTGGAGGGGATTTATTTCACACCTATTATGGTGTGGAATTAATCTCCCTCAATTCCCTCCAATTCTTTTCTTTTGAAGATTAACCGAACAAGGTATAATAGAAGAGGAGCTCGCAAGCACAATAATCAGCGCTGGAAAAGCAATTAGGAAAATTCCAATTGGCCAATCCAATACGTGGTGCTGCAGAGGAAGCAAAACTGTACTACCTATCATAAGAAAGGACAAACAATGTTATCATATACTACCCCTCATGACTGCAAAAACCGGACGTGGTCATGCTGGTCATGCCGCCGTGCTCTATGGGACGTCCTCTCCATGATAGTCTTGTAGCCAGGAGTGTCGGATGTGCACTCTTGATGACTTTCTAGGTTAGGACAATATACTGCCAAGTCTGCTTATGACTCTCTTTCAAGGGGTCATTTATTTTGGTCCTTGAGAACGTTATTTGAAAAACTTTGGCTCTCAAAAGCGTCGTTTCTTCATGTGGTTGGTTGCACATAATCGACGTTGGAGAGCAGGTCGATTGGCACGTCGAGGTCTTCCGCATTCGGATCATTGCCCATTGTGTGACTAAGACAACTAGACCATACAGCACCTTATTGTCTCTTGTGTGTTTGTTAGGCACTTTTGTTCATCCTCTTGCAGTGTGTTCATCTTGCGATTCTTGCGCCACAACTGTCACACCTTGATTTTTTTTTGGGATTAATAAATTATTTCTAAAATTAATATTAAAGTTCATTAATTTACAAATAAAGTAAATATGGGAAATAAATTTTTTAAATAAAACATATTTGGATTTATTGTTTATTAAATTCTCCATAATTAGTTATACTCTATGGAATTTTCTCAGATTTTTCAAAGCTCAATTACAAATTTAATAATAAGAACATTTCAGCATTTATTTAAAATAAAATTCTAATAAAACACTCTCCCTCCTTCGGGCCAATTCTGGCCCATTCACTCCTTCTCTCTTTCGGCCCAGTCCGTTCCTTCCTCCCATGTCTCTCTCGGCCCATCTCTCCTTCTCCATCCTGCTGTCCTGCTGCCTTCTCCCTTCGGCCCACCATCCCGAGCCGGCCCAACTCACAAGCGCCAGCCCACGTGCCATCTCTAACCGCTGACGCGTGGGACCCCGCACTACAGGCGTCGTCTTCCTGCTCCGTCCGGAGTCCGTCCGTTGCACGCTGACACCATCTCCTCAATTTCGGGCCCAATTCAGCTGCCTACATGTCAGGAGCAGAGTTTCAGAGAAGAAGAAATGAAAGTTCAGCAAAGTTCAGATAAGAGTTCAGTAGGAAGAGAAAATGATGGCATAACGTTTCGAGGGAGTCACTTAATACGTGGACGGCTGGGATGTCTTAGTTTAAAAATAACCGCGGATGTTAACGGCAGGTTTTTACTTTGTACTATTCACCATCTCTATTTTGTCGCTGCCTGCGAGTGCGGCTGTATTACTCTGCTTTTGAGCTGTAAAACTCAGATTAATCTTGGGCTGCGACTGGGAAGTATATAACCCAGCGCTGAGATGGAATAGAGTATGAAAAAGACTCTAAATTTTAGTCTCCTAGTGTAGAACCCTAGTTCTTGTTTCATAACGGCCACAAATCGTGAAGAGAGAGAGAGAGAGAGGTGCGCCATTTCAGACTCGATCCATTCCGGGTCTGACAAGGGTATCACAGCACGGCTTGATTCTTGGCTCTCGAATCGCGGGGTGAGGGTTTGTGAGGATCTGTAGATCTCTCGCAGTAAAATTCTTGGAACTCTTGGCGATTTGAACCGGAGGCGGAGAGAAGTGAGTCAGATCTTGAAGCAAGGGTTGGAGAACCATCTTGGTGTGTTCTCTGTAAAATTTCCGGAGCTTTGAGGACTGAGTCAGGCGGCGGTAGACCAAGGGCGACGAGATCTGAAAAGGGAGAGGGTAAGACCTTTGAACTGATCTTGTTGTCGCGAAAGAATCATGCCTGCACGCACTAGATCCAACAATAGTGTGGAAAGCATGGATGGATTTGACGCACGGGCAGAAATCTCTCAGATCAGGAGAGAATTGGCGGAGTTGAGTGTTCTACGAACAGAAATGGTGGAAATTAAGGGGCTTTTGAGGAGTTTCTGTACCTCTGTTCCGAGGCTTGGTGCAAGCACAAGTGGAACAGCAGGAGATGAGGCAGAGCCGGCTGGGGCAGCGCCTGAAGTGATTGGATCAACGATTGGAGTTGGAGTGACCCCTATTCCTGTGATACCTCCAAGCTTCAACCCGCTACCAGCAAGTATCGGGGGTCAACCAGGCCAACCTACTCTTTTTGCAGGAGAAGTGACTCAGGTAACTACCAATATCGTTCCACCTATTTATCCTAGAGGTATGACAGGAACAGTAGCTTCGGTAGCAGCTCCGGTAAGAAACCCAAGTTTTGTCATTGAACCTAACACAATGAACCCCACTATGGCTCCCATTTTCACACCTGCTATTAGAACGCAAGCCGCACCTTCAGGTAGTTTTATCCATGTGCATGGTAGTGAGTCACAAGCTGATGTAGGCATGAATCATTATGGAGTTGACACCAACCAACCTTGGAGATATCCACCCAGACCACCTATGACTGCTCCTCAGATGCCAGGGGTAGGAATTAATTTACCAGGAAGTGGGGGTCCCTTTTGGCAGGAACCAGTTAGGCCTTTATACAATGGAAATCAGAACCCTTATGCTGAAGTCACTCTGAGGAGCCAAAGGCTGGAACTAACCATGTTAAATGGGGATGATGCTATTGGGTGGCTACAACAATGTGAGAAGTTCTTTGAGATGACAAGGACTCCTATGGAACAGTGGGTTAACCTGGCATCAGGCCATTTGTTGGGAAGGGCTGGAAAATGGTTTAGGAACTTGGGAATTCCATGGAACTATATTAACTCGCAACAATTTTACCTTATGGTGTCTGATAGATTTACTGAGGAAAACGCTCATGAGGCAATGGAGCAACTACACAATGTCAAGCAAACTGGAACTGTGATGCAGTATATTAACAAGTTTGAAGATTGTGTTTCTTTAGTCAAGAGGGATCATACATATTTAACTGAGTCCTACTTGCTGAGCTGTTTTATTGGGGGTTTGAGGTCTGACATTAAGCATGATGTATGTGGACAAAAACCAGAGAGTTTGTTGGCTGGATACTGGTATGCAAAGGTATATGAGAAAGCTAGCATTGCAAGAAGAGCTAACACTCATACCAATTTTGTAAGGGGAAGATCACAGTTTCAGCAGGGAAACTCCAGTAGTAATCGAGCTGTAGCTCAAAGGGAGACACCGGCAGTAGGAGTACCAAAGACAGCCAACAATGGGGGAGAAAGAGAGAAGAAAACCTGCTGGCATTGCAAGGAACCCTGGAATTATCAACATAAGTGTAGAACAGGGAAGATTATAGATATAATGGAGGAAGTAGAGGATGAGGAGGGGATTTCTGAAAATCTGGAAGACAACGTTGAGGGAGAGTACCAAACAGCTCCTGGCAGCCCAGCAAAGAAGGAAGAAGAAGGGCAACTGATGCAGATCTCTACGAATGCAGTACAAGGGACATGTGGGTCCCACACATTTTCATTGATTACTCACATTAAGGGTCGAAGGGCTGTGGCTTTGGTGGATAGTGGAAGCACTAACACATTCATGAACTATGAGTTTGCTCTTAAAAGTGGTTGCGGGATCCAAAGTGTTGCTGAGAGTAAAATTATGGTGGCAAGAGGAGGGATGCTCACTTCTACAACAACCACTGGACAAATTCAGTACCAAATTCAAGGAACAAGGTTTGAGAACACTTTCCAGCTAATTCAATTGAAAGGATTTGATATTGTGTTTGGGGCAGACTGGATTTATGAGCACAGTCCTATCAGTATGGATCTGAAATAAAGAATTCTTACTGTTACTCGTCAGGGGTAGAGTATCAGATTTCAGGACCATATTGCACCAAAAGAGAAGGTACTGATGAAAGCAAGGAAGGTAGAGAAGATGTTAACCAAAAATATTCTGGGGTTTGTGATAGAGATTAATGCCATGACTGATATTGGAAAAAAAGACTCTTTGCCAAGGCCTATCTTGAATCTTATTCATGAATTTGCTGATGTTTTTTCAGACCCCCAGGGATTACCTCCTAAGAGAGATTGTGATCATGCAATTCCCCTGAAACTGGGAGCTGAGCCTCCAAATCTGATACCATACCGTGTTCCTCATTATCAGAAGAATGCAATGGAGGAAATTATCAGAGAATTGTTAGAGTCTGAGGAGATTAGACCTAGCCTTAGTCCTTACTCATCTCCAGCAGTAATGGTGAGAAAAAGAGATGGTAATTGGAGAATGTGTGTGGATTATAGACAACTGAATACAAAGACAATTAAGAACAAGTTTCCTATGCCTATAATTGAAGACTTACTATACGAGTTGAATGGAGAAAAAATATTCACAAAATTAGATCTGAGGTCTAGCTACCATCAGATTAGAAGGTAGAGGAGGACATACCTAAAACAACATTTAAGACACACATGGGACATTTTGAATATACTGTCATGCCATTCGGGTTAACTAATGCACCAGCAACTTTTCAGACACTAATGAATCAAATCTTTGAGAGATTGCTGAGAAAATGTGTATTAGCGTTCTTTGATGATATTCTAGTATATAGCAAGGATTTGAAGGAACATCGGGAACACCTTTACACTGTCCTGTCCATACTGAGGAAACATAAATTATATGCCAAGAGGAGCAAGTGCACGTTTGCAGCAACTAATGTGGAGTACTTGGGGCACATTGTATCAGGAGAAGGGGTTGCTACAAAACCCAGTAAGATACAAGATGTGGTAAACTGGCCAGTCCCATCTAACATCACTAAGTTAAGAGGGTTTTTAGGACTAGTGATCTCTTGAAAGAAGTTATGACTACGTTCCCAGTTTTAGCACTTCCAAACTTTACTCATCCTTTTGTCTTGGAGACTGATGCCTGTGGGACTGGAATTGGGGCAGTACTTATGAAGGAAGGAAGACCTAGTGCATATTTCAGCAAGGCACTGGGGCAGAAGGCAGCTGGGTTTTCTACTTATGAGAAAGAAGCTATGGCAATTCTGGAATCTCTTAAAAAGTGGAGACACCATCTGTTGTGGAGTCAGGTGATCATCAGGCCTGATCAACAGAACTTGAAGTACATGACTACACAAAGGTTGACTGAAGGCATTCAACACAAACTGTTATTGAAATTGCTGGAGTTTGATTACCAGATTGAGTACAAAAAAGGAAAAGAGAACATAGTGGCAGATACTTTATCTAGGACAGATATTGGTAATATAGTGGAGAAGAATCAGTGTAATGCTATCACTCTGGTACATCCAGAATGGGTCGAAGATGTAAAGAATAGCTATGAGAATGATGATTACTTCAACAAATGGACAGAGAAATTACAAATGGGAGGGGAAGTTGAAGGTTATACCTTGAATGCTGGAATGTTGAGGTATAAGAACAGGGTTTATGTTGGGGAACAAACTGATATCAGACATAAATTGATTCAGTCCTTTCATAATTCTTCATTTGGGGGTCATTCAGGGATCAAGGTAACATATCACAAGCTTAAGAAAGTATTCTTTTGGCCAAAACTCAAGAAGGAGGTGGAGAAATTTATCATCGAATGTCCCACTTGTCAGATATCTAAATCTGAACATGTGCACTCACCAGGATTGTTAGATCCACTCCCAACCCAGAGATAGCTTGGACACACATATCCATGGATTTTATTGAGGGATTACCTAAATCACAAGTGAAGGATGTTATATTGGTGGTGGTTGATAGGTTGACAAAATATGCCCATTTTATTGCCATGTCTCATCCATATGAAGCACAGGATGTGGTACAAATCTTCATGGAGAATGTGTACAGGTTGCATGGTATGCCTATTGCTATAGTGTCAGACAGGGATAGAATATTCACTAGTGCTTTATTTCAGGAAGTTCTCAAATTGGAGAGAGAGCTATCCCTGGGAACATCTCTGAAGAAACTAGACTCACTGCTCAACAAAGAGAAGATATGAAAGATAATTTACAGCAAGCTCAAAATGGAATCAAGAAGTATGCTGATCGACTCCGAAGTGAGAGGAAGTTTCAGGTAGGAGACATGGTTTACCTGAAAATGCAGCCCGTATAGACAGAATGCATTTGGTTTGAGGGGATCTTTAAAGCTCAGGGCAAAATTTTATGGTACTTTTCGAGTTATGGCTGAGGTTGGAAGAGTTGCTTATCGGCTGCAGTTGCCTGAGGGAGCTGGAATTCATCCCGTGTTTCATGTCAGTCAACTAAAGAAGCACTTGGGAAGACAAGCTATTCCACTGCCTAATTTACCTTTGGTTGGAGATGACGGGAAAGTTAAAACTGAACCAATAGCTGTGTTGGCAAGGAGAGTTATTCCACGAAGGAATGAACCAGTTGTTCAGTGGCTGGTACAGTGGGCTAATTTGACTCCCGAAGATGCAACCTGGGAAGATGCTTCTTTCATCCAAAGAACTTTTCCAACATTTAGACCTTGAGGACAAGGTCTAGCTCAAGGGGAATGGATTGTCAGGAGCAGAGTTTCAGAGAAGAAGAAATGAAAGTTCAGCAAAGTTCAGCTAAGAGTTCAGTGGAAGAGAAGATGATGACGTAACGTTTCGAGGGAGTCACTTAATACGTGGACGGCTGGGATGTCTTAGTTTAAAAGTAACCGCGGATGTTAACAGCGGGATTTTACTTTGTACTATTCACCATCTCTCTTTTGTCGCTGCCTGCGAGCGTGGCTGTATTACTCTGCTTTTGAGCTATAAAACTCAGATTAATCTTGGGCTGCGACTAGGAAGTATATAACCCAGCACTGAGATGGAATAGAGTATGAAAAAGACTAGATTTTAGTCTCCTAGCGTAGAACCCTAGTTCTTGTTTCATGAGGGCCACAAATCGTGAAGAGAGAGAGAGAGAGAGGTGCGCCATTTCAGACTCGATCCATTCCGGGTCTGACACTACATGCCGATCTCCTCAAATTATTAGTTGAGGGGTTTTTATCCCCTTGATCTCCTCTTTCTGTTTCTCCAAGAATCGGAATGAATCTCACATCAAATCGTCTCCACGTAGGAATGTAAGTGGGCCGATATGCGAACCGGTCAAATAAGTGGGCAACCCACGAGTTCTCGCGCCGTGACCCAGCTTGTCGCACCTAAGAATGCAAGTGGGTCGACCAGTGAACCCACTTATAGACGAAATTAGTGGGTAATCCGCGGGTCAATCTGATTATAGACAAAATTTTGCCTATAAGTGGGTTCACGGATCAGCCCACTTACATCGCTCCCTCGGCGTAATCCCACAATGTTCAGGATAAAACCCTAGCTTTCTAGCCGCCTAATCCTGCCGTTGCCCGCTTGGATTCTTTCTCCCCGGCCTATTAATCGGTCGCCTGAGGTCTCCTCTTCCATTTTCCAACCCTAGCCAAGCTTGCTGCATGCCCTAGCTTCGTCGCCACGCTCGCGCTCTCTCTCCGTCGTGTGCCACCGCTCTGACCGTTGCTTGTTGTCAACCTAGCCGTTGTTGTGCCGAGCCGCCACCACCTTCGGGACTGCAGCAGCGAGGCGAAGTTCGGCCACTACCTCCCTGAAGCCGAAGCCCCCTAGAACGTTGTGGTCGCTGTCATCCCGAATAACACCGCCGTTGTTCACGCCTCAGCCATGTCGCGCCTGTTGAGTAGTAGAGGGTGAGGGATATACTGTGAATATTGGACATATTGTATTGAGCCTCAGGAACTGGTATATATAGAAGATACATGAGGTAGAGATAAGAAAAGATTAGAGATAAGGAAAGCTAAGATACATATTAATCCTATCCTAATATGACTTTAACTACCATTTACTCTAACAGCATCATTGAATCCTTCACAGCCAGACGTCGTCGCTTCCTTCGCCGGCATCGCAACGCCAAGACGAAGCTCGGAAGCCACCTCATCTAAGTCGAAAATCGTCGGAAGATTGTCGTTGCCATGAACCCTTGTACTGCCACCATTGGATGCCTTCGGCCGTGCCTCGCCATCGTTTCAAGCCTCTGTGAATCACGCTGTCTTCACCAACAGAGTCGCAGCAGTGTGCCGAAGCCCGTCCACCCGAAAGCCATCGTCATTTGGAATTCATCGCCGGCCCTCTCTCGCTAGTGTTCATCGCCGTGTCGCCACTGGTAAGGATCATCATGTCCTGCTCTTTATCTCGGGGCTTTCTCCTTCCTCAACCGTGTCATCATTCGCCGGCGATCGTTGTTTCTGTGCAGGCTGGCCGTCGAGCCGACATGGCAGCCAAGTCAATCGCCACCGCAGCTTCTGCACACACGTGGCCGCTTGTGTGTCCTGCTCCGATCTCTGTTAACTCCTGGTCAAGTCGATCTTGGTTGTTTGTCTGTTATGTTTCTTCTCCATGAACCAGGACCATGGTAGACCGGCTTGCAGGTCCCGCATGCCATTGGCATCTCTCCTGGCTGACATCGTTAATCTCTTTATCGATACAAAAATATTTATAATATTGTGTCGTAAATTTATTTAATCATTTTAAATATGTTTTAATTGGACTAAATCTGGTAAAATTCATAACTAATTCTTACGAAGTCAGAATAAAGTCATTCAAGCTTCATAATTCATCTAAAGTTATTCTCTACATGTTTGTTTACTTTTTATGTATTGTTTATTTGGTTTTTATTACTCTTTTTCCTCATTTTGTGTGTAGAAGTGTAGTTCGTGTCGTTTGGAGGAGCACAAGTGAGTTGGAAGAGTTTCAGAAGATGAATTGAAGGCTGGTTATTGCAAGACTAGTCACACAGATCCCAAACGCCCCTTTGAGCATGTTGATCCTATGTTTAAATTCTCACTTTACTTCAAATGTGCCTTTATTTTCGAATGTCATTGGGTGGTGTGAACCTATTCTTTTGTATGGCCAATTTGTATTGATTACCTTATTCTTTGATACCTTGGATATAATTTGATTAGTCCAGACTTTATATATTGGTTCAGCTAGATATTAATACAATTGCTTAGCTATGCTTTAGTATCATTTTTTTAGGATAACTAAATATTCACTTATGATTAATTATGGTTAATTAATGATACTCACGACGATCGGTCGTGGTTGAGTAATTAATAATATTCTAACTAAAACTTACTAATGATGGGTTATGAGAACATGGATGTGATGGTTGTGCTCATGACAATTAAGGACCGGTTCATGAGCTACTGTTGTGAAGCATTTACCATATTGTTGATGTGAAAACACGGTGGCCTGGGAGTTCTTGTTATCTCTAACGCAGATCCAAATCTTGCTTTCGGGTTCAGGGCGTGCCAGTTGGTTTGATCCTGCAACCAACAAGATATACAAGAAAAACAATGTTAGTAAACGATAGTCGATCGACTGGTGGGCCGATGACGTATCATTGAAACCTAACTGATGCAAACAAGCTGAATTGGCTGTGAGGTAGAGGATGCTACTCATAAACTAGATTTAGATTAAATATAATCATAAACAACTTTTTCTTAACCGAACCAATTCCATAGGTTGAACCCAATCGATGTAGCATGAGATTGATATCTTTTAAAGTCAATTGTTATACAATTATAACCTAAATAACTAGCTGATGGGTAGATGTTATAGATTAGACCCAAAACAAGTCACGATCGGCTGTAGACAAATAGCATGTAATTACTCATTTGATCTTTCTCTTAGATGCAAGCGATTACAACAGATCAGACCCAACCGAGACAGTATTGATCACTTATAACCAAAATCAGATAAATCAATAATTACATGAACTTATATCATAGCCGATGAGACATTTTTAGGTTATTTTAGGTAACGTATCGACTAGAGCTCCGATACAACCTTATATAAGAATATCAATCTTGATCAAATACATTAAACAAGTTTCAATCTCGACGGGTCAAACCTAACTGATGGTAGCATGAAGTTTGAAACAAGCTTAATATATTTAAAGTCTTGATATGCTTGTATAAGATGATAGATATAACACAGAAAGAAAATTAAAGCATAAGAATTTAAATGCGAAACAGTTATATCAGGTAAAATCGGTTGAAACCCCGATTCTACCCTTATTGGGAATCAAAAGATAGGTTTTATAATTCTGATCATGACTTAGTAAGTCAAACCCAATTGATACAGCACTAAGTATGAAAAGAAGTATAAAGTCTAAACAATCAAGCCCTTGACTAATTTTCAGGGTGATGGATACCTTAACTAATCTAAGCCGATGGGAGGATTTAGCCGATACTGTCGGCCCCTGATTTTATAGCACAGGAAACCATATGTGTTTACAAATACCAACTCCCTGGATCGGTAGGTTGGTATACACACATTACAACTCTGGTACACATAGTCTGCATCGGCAAAGAGGAAGGGCAGGAGGGGAGCTCACCTTGCGGCAGCCGGGTAGCGGCGTACCGACCGACGGTCCTCGCACGAACTACGGTCGTCGAGGTACTGCCTGGGGCCGGTCGACCCGCGGATCGTCCTCGCCCACCACGTGTTCGCTCGGCAACAAACGAACACACAGCGTTAAGGAATAAATGTTAGCGGATTAGTGCAAGTTAGGTGTCAGGGGTCAGCGAGTTAGAAGTCAGCGGGTTAGTGAGTTAGAAGTCAGCGGGTTAGTGAGTTAGAAGTCAGCGGGTCAGATGTTAGGGATTAGCCGTTCGATAAGTCAGTCGTTCTCGGGTTCAAATGACGGCGCGGCGGCCTATCCGTCCTCTTGCTCAACTGAGGCCCAGCCGAAACCGGCCGCGGCGGAGCAAGCGGAGAGATGGCGGCGTGTGCGCGGAAGGGTGTGACTGAAGAGAAGGAAAGCCAGGAGGAGGAGAAAAGAGGATGGAAAGGGACGGGTTGCATACTGGCTATGGTTGCCCTTATATAGGCTTCACCGCACGAGCTCGTCTTAAATGGCATGAAGACAGGGACGGGGCAGTTGCAGCGGCCGCGCGGGTTGGCGCGTATACTGCATAGGCTGTTGCATGCATGCTAGCTTGGGCTCGACTAGCTGCTTGCATGCAGGCATACGCATAGCTAGCTAGTTGCATGGTGCTTGCTCGTGGCTGGCTTGCCTGCATGCACGCGCATGCACAACTAGCTTGCTGCATGGCTCGCGGCGGTGCGAGGTGGGGCCGGATGCGTATGGAATGGATGGCAAGCTCGCCGGTGAGACAGGAGCGGAAGGCGACAGCCGGTGATGTCGTAGCGGCCTCGTCGTAGCGGCGCGGCGTGCGGCGACGTCGTCGCCGAAAATAGTATGGGGGAAAATTAGACTTTTCTCTTTTCCAACCTAATAGGAATGAAAAGGGCTTGGGGAGGTAACATGGACTTTTTCCAGAAAAAGCCCAGCAACAAGAAGGCCATAGTAGAGGGAGCTTACGTGGACTTTTTGGAGTAAAACTAATTTTGGTTAGAGTGAAAATCCTGGGACAAAGACCAGAAGATCAGAGGAGTAGAAAAAATGGTAAATTTCAATAAAAGTTTGGCACTGGCATAAAACAAAGAAACTGTCGGCATGATGCAAAAATTTAAACATGAAACAGAAATGATTTTTGATCGGTGTATTTTTATTTAGGAATTTCCCCAGGGTGTTACAAACCTACCCCCCTAAAAATAATCTCGTCCTCGAGATTGCTTACCTTTTCTGGAAGAGGTCGGGGTATCTACTCTTGAGGTATTCCTCTCGTTCCCAGGTGGCTTCGTCTTCCGAGTGATTGCTCCACAGAACTTTGTACAATTTAATGGTTTTAGAGCGGGTTCTCCTTTCAGCTTCTTCTAAGATTTTGATCGGTTTCTCCGGATATGTGAGGTCGGGGTTTACTTCTTGGGTTTCCACTAAGGTATGCTCTTCTGGTATGCGGAGGCATTTTTTTAGTTGAGAGACGTGGAACACGGGATGGACGTCGGATAAGGTTTCTGGCAGTTTTAACTCATAGGCGACTTGGCCACGTCGGCTTATTATTGGGTATGGTCCCACATAACGCGGTGCCAGCTTGCCTTTTACCTTAAAACGCCGGGTTCCTCGTAGGGGTGATACCTTGAGATACACGTAATCCCCAACCTCAAAAGTTAATTCCCGTCGCCTAGTGTCCGCATAACTCTTCTGCCTGGCTTGGGCGGCTTGAAGGCGGTCTTTTATTAATCGCACCTTTTCTTCAGCTTCTCTCACGACGTCGGGTCCGAAGACGGAGGCCTCTCCAACTTCTGACCACATCAATGGGGTACGGCATTTCCGGCCGTACAAGGCTTCGTTGGGGGACATTTTCAAGCTTGCTTGGTAGCTATTGTTATATGAAAATTCCGCATAGGGCAGACATTTTTCCCAGTCCGTTGTGAAATCCATAACACAAGCGCGCAACATATCCTCTAGAACTTGGTTGGTTCTCTCCGTCTGGCCGTCGGTTTGGGGGTGGTAGGCTGTGCTAAAGGCAAGGTGACTGCCTAGTGCTTCATGGAACCGATCCCAAAAGTGAGAGGTAAACTGCGCGCCTCGGTCTGAGATAATCCGCTTTGGGACACCATGGAGGCATACTATTTTTGCTATAAACAACTCGGCTAGTCGAGCCGCGCTGTAGGTCGTCCTAACTGGTATAAAACGGGCTACTTTCGTCAGGCGGTCTATGATTACCCAGATGGAATCACAACCTGAAGCGGTCTTGGGTAGCCCCACTATGAAATCCATACCAATTTCGTCAAACTTCCATTCCGGAATTTTTAATGGTTGCAACAACCCAGCCGGGCGCTGGTGTTCGGCCTTAACCCTTTGGCAGATGTCGCATACGGCGACGTATTCCGCAACGTCCCGTTTCATTCCGGGCCACCAATATTCTTGCTTTATATCTTGGTACATTTTTGTGCTTCCGGGGTGGATGGAGTAGGCCGAATCGTGGGCTTCCGTGAGGATAGTCTTTCGAAAATTCTTTCCGGCGGGCACGAACAACCGATGTTTATACCAAAGGATTCCTTGCTCATCCAACCTGAATTCTTTGGCCTTTCCTCCCTTCATCTGATCCCTAATCTTTTCTACCTCCTTGCTTTGATTTTGGCTGTCTTTGATTTGGGCCGGGAGTTGTGGCTGAAGCTCTAGGTTTGCCACACTCCCTTGCTTCACCATGGTTAGGTTGAGGCGGGCGAACTCAGCTTCCAAGGTGGGCGGTAGGTCTTGGGCCCTTAGCATGTTACATGCGGGTTTCCTGCTTAAGGCATCAGCTACCACATTAGCCTTGCCTGGATGGTAGTGGATGTCCAAGTCATAATCCTTAATTAACTCTAGCCATCTTCTTTGGCGTAGGTTGAGGTCAGCCTGAGTAAAGATGTACTTTAGGCTTTTGTGATCAGTGAAGATATTACAGCGGTTACCGATCAGATAGTGCCTCCAAATTTTTAGGGCATGAACTACGGATGCTAGCTCCAAATCGTGGGTTGGGTAGTTCTCTTCATGAGGTCTTAATTGGCGTGATGCATAGGCGACTACCTTGTTGTCCTGCATTAATACACCTCCCAATCCGTGACGAGAAGCATCACAGTAAACTTCGAAATCTTTCCCGATGTCGGGCAAGACAAGGATGGGGGCTGAAGTTAATTTGGCTTTTAGCTGGTTGAAGCTACTTTGGCATTTTTCGGTCCAATCATACTTTTTCTCCTTTTTGAGCAGTTGTGTCATAGGGCGGGCGATTTGAGAAAATCCTTCGATGAATCTGCGGTAATACCCAGCTAGGCCAAGGAAGCTCCGTACCTCGGTTACACTTCGAGGTGCTGGCCACTTAGTAACTGCGTCCACTTTGGTTGAGTCTACTGCTACTCCTCCGGCTGAAATTACGTGGCCTAGAAAACTCACCTCCCTAAGCCAAAACTCGCACTTACTGTACTTGGCATACAGCCGGTGCTCCCTTAACTTTTCCAACACTATTCGTAGGTGGGTCGCGTGTTCTTCCTCGGTTTTGGAGTAGATTAGTATATCATCTATGAACACTACGACGAACTTGTCAAGGTATTCCATGAATACTTTATTCATAAGGTTCATGAAATAAGCGGGGGCGTTGGTCAGTCCAAACGCCATGACCAAGAACTCATAGAGCCCATAGCGAGTAGAGAAGGCGGTTTTGGGTACATCTTCCGGGCGTACTTTAAGTTGGTGATAGCCGGAACGGAGGTCGATTTTTGAGAATACACTTGCCCCTTGAAGTTGGTCGAATAGGTCATCGATTCTAGGAAGGGGGTATTTATTTTTGACTGTGACTTCGTTCAGCGAGCGATAGTCCACACACATCCTTTGGCTACCATCTTTCTTTTTAACGAACAGCACCGGGGCTCCCCATGGAGAAGAACTAGGGCGGATAAATCCCTTGTCTTGGAGTTCTTGAATTTGTTTCTTAAGTTCTTCTAAATCGTTGGCAGGCATCCTATAGGGTCGCTTGGCTATTGGTGCAGTACCGGGCATTAAGTTTATGACGAATTCTATATCTCTGTCAGGGGGCATTCCTGGCAGTTCCTCTGGAAAAACGTCTCGGTATTCCCGAACCACGGGGGTTTTTTCCAAGGTAAGGGAGGCTAGGATGGTCTTTTGGTCTCCAGACACCGGTTTGAGGGGTCCGATCTCAATTCTTACAGGGTTGGCGCCTTGGGTGGCTAGTGCGATGATTCTTCGGGCACAGTCAAGGGTTCCTCGGTATTTGGATAGCCAATCCATGCCCAAAATAATGTCAAGGTGCTGAGAGGGGAGGACTATTAAAGTGGTAGGAATCACCGTCCCTTGCAAAAGGAGCGGCACATTTTTGCAAACCCGGGTTACCATCAAATCCCCCCCTGGTGAGTGTACGACCATAGGTTTATTTAACTCAGAAAGCCTAAATTGCTGACTTCGAACGACTTTTGGAGAGATGAAAGAATGAGATGCACCAGAGTCAAACAGAACCGAAACCGGGACAGAGTTTATAGAAAACGTACCGAGAAGAACGCCCTGATCTTCCTGGGCCTCCTCCGCGTGCACGTGGTTCACGCGGCCATGAGCAACAGATGACGCGGACTGGGCCCGAACTGGGGCTTGCGGGGCTGCCCGGGGCGCAGAGGGTGTAAAAGTACCGCGGGCGGGGGCGGGATTTGTCTGGAATTTGGAGGGAATTTTTCTGGGCAGGGGGCATTCTCTGGAGAAGTGGCCTGCTCCACCACAGTTGAAGCAGTTCATGTTTGTGGGGCCAGAGCCAGGGATGGTGGAGGTAGGGGTGCGGAGTATTGCAGCGGGGCGGACGGTGGGTGTGGTGGGGGTGGATGCGGGGCGAAAAGAGCCAGAGTATACCGGCCTCCATACTTGTCCGACATTAGTTTTGAACCTTTGCCCTTGCTGCTGCTGCTTGTTCTTGAGGGCTGCGAACTTGCGCTTCCGGTTGGCATTCACTATCTTGTTATCAGCTTCCTTTCGGAGCGCCTTGTTGATCAGTCCTTGGAAAGTGTCATGGTCCTGCGTAATCAGCTGACTACGTAGTTCGTCGTTCATTCCGTTCAGGAATTTATCGACCTTTTCGTCTTCGTCTGGGAGATCCTGTGGTGCATAGCGGGCCAGTTGTATGAACTTGTTGAGGTAGTCTTGCACGCTCAGATCCCCCTGGGTCAAGGCCCTAAACTCATCTCTTTTTAGTTTAATAAGGGCCGCCGGAATGTACGCCCCTCGGAAGGCTTCAGTGAATTCTTTCCAGTCTGGCTCGTCCGTGTCTGCTGTGCGAGATTTCTTGTAAGTCTCCCACCAATCACTAGCTGTTCCTTCGAGCAGGCTAGTGGCATATCGGACCTTATCTTCTTCGTCGGCTCGCACTAGTTCCAACTTCTTTACCACAGTGCACAGCCAGTCTTCCGCTTCTAGTGGTTCTGCGGCCTCCGAGAAGGTTGGTGGCCTGGTCCTTATGAACTCTCCATAGCTGGGTGCATGCCGCCTGGCCCCAGCCGTTGCTCCGGCAGACCCGGATTGGGCCGTATGGTTCCCAGACCCTCCATTGTTGAGCATGTCAAGCATGCCTCGCATTAGCACGTTCTGAGTCGCCATCAACTCAGCGATGCTGGGGGGTGGGGGTGGTGGCGGCGTCGTATCGCGCGTACGGGCTGATCCGGAGCCCGATCTCGCGGTCCTTGGGTTCACCATCTGAGAGCAGGGTGGCATAGGCAGTGTTAGCGTAAGAGGGCAGGGTTGTTTATGGTATAGCAGCGCTAATGTTGTTCATGTTGTGTTATCTGTTGTGAGACAACCATTCCCATAATCGTAGCGTAACTCATAATAATATAATCAGATGCACTGGTGCAAAGCCTAAGTACATCCTACTTCCCCTGCTAGAATAAGGGAAGGAGGTACAACTACATACATGACGATGCAAAATAGGAAGGTGCGACCTCTTCTGCTCAAACGCAGGTTAGAGGGGTACAATACAGTAATGAACACCTCAGCGTCTACTGAGTCTAAGTAGTGGTGGGTGGAAACAGGCTCGCTGTCCAGAGGACCACCAAAGCGAGCCTAGTTCCTGGCGCGCAATGGTTCCTGCCTAAGGCAGAACCCACTCCACGCGCGGGTCCAAGGCCGGGTCGCGGCTAGCCTCGTCACCCATGCGGCGAGGGGAGCGGCTACGGCTGCGACTGCGAGGGGCAGTCTCGTCAAACTCGCGGTCGCCGTCGTAGCCTGAGGTGGTGCCGCGGAGGAGGCGGCTACGGCGATGTCTCCCGAACGTGGCCGGGTCACCGCAGCTCCGGCGTCCCCTGCGTGCTGCTGGGTCAGAGGTGGTATCGACAAAGGGCTCGTCGATCTCCACGACCCTCTCCTCTGGGTCCTCCTCGACGGGTATGACGGATCTGATGACGTCGTTGAGGGTGCCGCTGGCTAGTGCGGTGAGAGCTGCAGTAGTCGGTGCTGCCGAGAAAGCACGCAGCACTGGTGGCGGGGGTGGCGCCACACCGATCACCACATCGTCCTGGGTAGCTGTCGTGATGGGAGCGGTGGTGGTAGTGGTGGCGACGAGTAGTGCCGTGCCGGAAGCAGGGGTGAGTCCCACCCCCTGAGCAGGAGTCGAGGAGCGGGTAGCGGGGCTCCCAGTAGTCGACGCTGCGGCCACCGAAGCACGGAGTGCGGCCAGGTACTGTGTGAATGTCGGTGCAGCCGTGCGGGAGCGGGTGGCAGTGGCTTGGCCGGCCCCTGCGGCTGGTGTAGACCGTGGGCTGAAGGTGGTGGCGAAGCCAACGCTGACGGTGCGGGTCGTCGGCGGAGCCGGTGTTGAGTGGACTGGTGCGGTCTGCTGGCGGAGTGTGGCGAGCGCATGCTCCAGCTCAGAAATTTTGTGCTCCTGGCTGTCGCACCGCTCACCAAGCAGCTCGTACCTCTCCCGGAGGTTCGAGATGACGGAGTCAGCCTCGCGAAGCAGGTAGCGGAGGTGGTCAACCTCAGCGAGGTTCTCTCCGTACCAGCTGACCAGGAAGAAGCGCTGGTTTCGAAGCTGCTGAAGGGCGTACTGGCCGTGGAAGGTGAAGTCCATCTACAAAAATTAAGCACAGAGTCAATAAGAATTTTTACTAAATCGCGTGTAGCGGGGTAGAGTTTTGCAATTAATATTGTTTTGGTACGCGGGGTGCACTTATATGAGGCTAAACCAAAACGAAGTCTCGGATGGTGGGTGCCAAGGGGTCTAATCCTACAGTCGCAGGCTCTGATACCAGGTTTGTCGGCCCCTGATTTTATAGCACAGGAAACCATATGTGTTTACAAATACCAACTCCCTGGATCGGTAGGTTGGTATACACACATTACAACTCTGGTACACATAGTCTGCATCGCATAGTCTTACAATACCAAATATTACATGGGAACCCGAGTAGGTTCTAATAGGCCGTGTCTGACCGGATACAATACCAAATAACATAGGATAGCGGAAGCGAGGCTGCGGCGGTCCATCTATACTCCACAGGCATCAACTGGGGATTAGTCCCTATGGTTCCTCCGTACCATCCCCCTCCTCAGGGATCAGTTCGACTGGCATGTCCTCATCATCAAGAGCTAAAAGGGTAGAAATATGCAAGGGTGAGTACCAACCGTACTCAGCAAGTCACCACTATAGAAATGCAACCAATGCATATAGGGATCCAAGGCAGGTTTTAGTTTATTTGCGTAAAGCCAGTTTTCACAAGTTATTTTACAAGCCTATGGCCTAGCAGTTTTAACCATGAAAAGAATTGCCGCTATGTAAAGGTTGTCATTAATTAGAAGTTCCTTCATCACAATGTAACCTTCCCACGCATGGGGCAAGGTCACTCATGTTGTATTTATCCCAACTTCTTCTAACCAAATTAAAACATGTGAGTCTAGTCAAGAGTAATACAAGTCCCGGCGCTCATTAACCGCGAGCACGGCTATTCGAATAGTTTAATTTACTCACACTGCAGTGGATGTACGCCTTTAATCCCACACTCCGTGACTCACCCAACACATGAGACTTGTCACGGCCCGGTTTTTCAGTTACCCTCGCATGGCGGCACCCGCTCCAAGGACTATGAATCCCCATTGCACCCCCGGCGCCACATTCCTACCTCGAGCCGGTTGTGAGGGGAGTCCTGGCGCTCCCGAGATTGAAGGTTACATCATACATATATAAAGCTTGACGTCATTAAACCACACACTTCCACATTTCCATACCGATATCCAGAACCTACCATGTCTGGGGTGCCACCCCACGAGAATAACCTAGTCCACCGGGTCTAACCCCACTCAAGAAGTGTGGTCGTACTCGGTTCGTTTCCTGCTTAGCTTCTTGACTCGGTCCTTAACTGACCAGGGTCGGCGGCTTACCGTTCCCAGAACCACCCATATTCTATCCGTGCCGCCCCAGTCGAAATCACTTTTGTTTAATTGAGTTTTTGGGTTTTCACAAAGGTTTTCATGCTGTGGGTGGCGCTCATGTCTCCACCATTTTGGTTAGAGTGAAAATCCTGGGACAAAGACCAGAAGATCAGAGGAGTAGAAAAATTGGTAAATTTCAATAAAAGTTTGGCACTGGCATAAAACAAAGAAACTGTCGGCATGATGCGGTGTATTTTTATTTAGAAATTTCCCCAGGGTGTTACAGATACCGACAAAACCTTAGAAAAGGCTTGGCTGATACAAGTAAATCAAACCATTGAATTAGATTAACCGAGATATATGATAGCCAGCAGCTGTACAAGATAGATTAGAACATCTAAAACAATGCGCTAATCCACCGATACAAACCGTTGTGACAAGTTATACCTCTTATTGGAGATCGAAACCGATGCAGCCCAACTCGAAACAAGAACTCGTCGAAAAATAAAAGTAAAAATATGGCGATGCGCCAAGTATATTGAACTGTTGTTAATTCTTACAAGACCCTGGGCATATATTTATACCCGAACATACAAACCTTGTCCATATCGGACATGACTTAAACTTGTCTAATTACAAAATAAACAAACAAATCCCTAGATGGACTCTTACCACAAATTCCTTAAAGGAAACAACCAACTCTTATTCCTAATTAATAGATACAATTGTCTCTTCTAGACTCAATCCTTATTTGGCAATATCTTCAGATCTCCTCCCGAGTCCAATATAAACTCGCATTGCCTGTATTGGCTGACCGAGTCCGATTCTGTATCGGCCGATACGGCTTCTAGCCGATGCGTTGCTCTATTTTTAGAAATAATCTTATCTCCTTGAATCCGCTTCGAACCCATCTTTATCTTTGCGTATCTTTTACCAAATTTTACCGTTAACACATACAAACCACAAACCAGCGTGGGAACGGCTGAATTTATAGTGTAGCATGTCCCAGCAGAAGGCACAATGGTATGTAGTTGATAGGTGATAGTGTCAATAAATCCATATTACAGTTGGTCAAGTCAATAAGTCCATATTGTTGGAGCCAAGGGTTTCTCTAGCCTAGAGGTAAGGCCATCTCTACTGGGGACTTGATTGGTGACCATTCTGTTGGGCGTGTTATGCGAAGAGTCTTGTTATGTTCCAAGGCCATGGGGCGTGAGGTAAAGGCATGTCTTGTGGGTAAATTTGTACAGCTCTGGCCAGAGTAAAACTATTCGAATAGCCGTGCCCACGGTTATAGATGAGCCTAACAATGTTTTTCGTGATTAGTCCCACACTGCTTAATAATAAAAATAATCTAGTGATAATAATATATTAGCTCATAGAATGGAGTTTAGATCTGTGTAACTAGGTTTGGTTGTTCAGAGATGATTGGGCCTATGCAACATCGATGTGATGTTCAGTGTTGATTAATATTGTTAATTAATTACTCTATATTGTTTTGCAAATGAACCCTATTATACCATCCTTTGTTATCCTGTACACTTACATATTTGTTATATGGTTTGCGAAATATTACATGTACTCACCTTGCAATAATCATCAAACCTCAGTTGAAGAAAGATTTCGAAGGAGAAGACGTTTAGCTTATACCCCAGTTGAGTTGCATGTTGGAGTGGAACTGAAGCCATCGCTAAATCGTTTGTCTGCTACTATGTTCTTTTCTTTTGTAAGTATTTAACATTATTATTATGTTGGATCTATATATTGAATTATCAATTTGTGTATCTTGGTTGATGCCTAGACGAGGATTGTATGCATAAATTAGTTCGGAAATTACTAATGAATTTCTAGGCATGACAGCAATCACACGAAGCAGAGCTTTGATGAATGGTGGAAAAGAGCCAACAACCAGGTATATGGGGCATTACAAAAGGCTTAAGCAACTTAATTATCCTTGAGGCTTGGATTATTTGGAAACATGGAAACGATTGTGTTCTTGATGGAGTTTCCCCAAGTGTTGGTGAGTTCTTCACTCTACTTTCTCAACTCACATCTCTTTTTTTTCGCGCGCACGTTTTTCAAACTGCTAAACGGTGTGTCTTTTTTAAAAAAGTTTCTATACGAAAGTTGCTTTAAAAAATCATATTAATCTATTTTTAAAAAAATTAGTAAATACTTAATTAATCATGTGCTAATGAGTCACTCCGTTTTTTGTGCGAAGAGAATTTCTTCCCAACTACTCCAAAAGAACACCCTTAGCTTGCTTGACTCTAGCAAGCGAGGAAACTCACCTATAGAGTTCGGCCGGGGCTCCTAATGGGCGCGTGCACGCTTGCTGGCTAGCTGGCACAGCGGCGCACGTCCCCTCTCCGGCGCTAATAGCATTGATTAGCGTTGATGATGCTAATTAGTGCTAATGATAATTGTTAGTAATAGTTTTTTAAAAAAAATACATAAATAAAAATTTTAACTTAGATTTGAAAAACTTTCAACCTCAGATTTGAAAAAAGTCAATTTTTTTTGAAAACTTTCAAGTCAAGATTTAAAAACTTTCAAGTTAATATTTGAAACTTTTAAATCGAATTTGAAAACTTTCAAGCAAAGATTTTTAACTTTTAACTTAAGATTTGAAATTTTCAACTCGGATTTGAAAACTTTTAATTAAGATTTAAAAATTTTTAACTCAAATTTGAAAACGTTCAACTCCAATTTAAAAAAATTCAAGTCAAGATTTGAAAACTTAACTTAGGTTTGAAAACTTTCAACCCAAATTTAAAAACTTTCATCTCAAATTCAAAACATTCAAATTAAATTTGAAAACTTTCATCTCAAAATTCAAAATATTCAACTTAAATTTTAAAAACTTTCAACTCAAATTGAAGGTGAAAGATCAATTTATAAATACAATTAAAAATTTCCGTAAAAAGAATCACGTGTGCAACATAAATTAGTCGCGGGAGAAAAAAAAGAGCGCTTTCCTAAAAAATGCAACAAAAAAAACTAGCACGTGCGTGATTAGTCACGGGAGAAAAAGAAAAGGAGCGCTTCCAGAAAAAAGCAACCAAAAAAAGAAAAAAAAAACTAGCGCGGCGTGCATGGGCCTTGGCTGCCTCTGTGCCGCCAACGCGTACACGCTAATTAGCGTTGCCGGAGTTTGGCCGAGGCGAAGGGACTTTCTTTGATTATGGATCATTGCTAGGTAGGCATGTGTATTAAGTCGTTGTAAGGGCCTTGTTGGGTGATTTGTTTTGTTTCTTTTCAGCTATTATAACAGCGTTTTGGATCTATTGGTTCTCTCTTTTATTAATGCAACTATACGTAGTTCTTATATGTATTCGAGGAAAAAAATGAATCTCTCATCATCATAGTTATTTTCTCTGTTTCATATTATAAGAGAATTTTGACAGTTTTGTTGGTAAAATTTAATTTTGATAAGTTTGACCATGTTTATAAAAATATAGCAACATCTACCACACTAAATTATTTTTTACTAAATTTAATATTAAATATATTTTGATACTATATTTATTTTGTATTAAAAATATTGATATTTTTTATAAACTTAGCCAAAGTCAAAGAAGTTTGACTTTAAAAAGTCAAAACGCTTTATAATATAAAACTATAAAATGGAGGGAGTAGTTTTTTTACTAAAACCGTATTTAAAACGTAGAAATGGTAAAAACGCAGTATTGAATTGTCATGACATATCAAATCCTATAGGAAATAAAACCACATGAATTGTTCAAAACAAAAGTTTTGATGGCCTGTGTGGAGATTGTGGGTACCGGATACCCTCACGGTTAGCTTATCCAACTTACCATAGGAGATAGATTATAATTCATGATTATGTAAACCGGCTTGTGACTTGGGTATTACGTTACCATTATAATAAGGTAACGGCCTATAGTCCAAAGTTGGTAAGATTAAATAGTCCGACATAGAATATGATAGGGTCTCCGACTTGTAAGCCTACCCTCCGTGACTATATAAGGAGGGTAGGGCGTCCCTTGAGGGAGGGACGACTACAGAGAAAAACATAGCGAGAGCACACGAGATCAAGAGATCAAGAGATCGTGAGATTAATAAATCAATCGGCGGATCAAATCCCCAAAACAGGAGTAGGGTATTACCTCTCAAAGAGAGGGCCTGAACCTGTCTAACTCCTTTTGCATACTAACCCATTATGTTTGGCGCTTGACTGCTACCCCCAGATTGTTATTACCGAAACCAAGTTTGACAGTTGGCGCGCCAGGTAGGGGACCAGCGTCAAGTTCTTCTTCAACATCTCGCCGACAAGCGCAATGGGATCTCCGTCAGGCTTCGCCGACTTCGTCTTCGCCCCTGGGTAGGCGCTTCGCTTCGGCGGACTCGACTTCGTCACCGACAAATTCGGTAAGCTCTCTCTTCTCGACTCGGATTCGAACCAGTCGGGAAGGGAAAATTCCTTGGCGCCGCTCGGGTTACTGGACGACGCTAAAATCTACCATAACCTCCTATCTTCTGAGTTGGATCCGATCCACTCGGGAGAATCTTCTTCATCGCCTTCGTGCTGTCCCCCGGCCGCGAGGGAGGTCGCGGTCATACTCGAACGACTCGGGTCGTACTCATCTACGGACCTTGATGAACATCTAAGCTCCACCGACTTCAACGACCTTTACGACATCTCCACGGACGAAATCAACAGCTACGACGCAGACAGAGACTACTACGATCCGGACCTTCTCAACGTTCTCATGGCCGAAGTAGCCGAGACCGACTCGGCCGTGGCCCGGAGGATTGCGGAAGAGGAATGAGCTAAGCTTGAGCAAGAGCCCAAGCGTGTAGAGGAGGAGAACAAGCGCAAGGAGGAGGAGGAGCTCAAGAAAAAACAAGAAGCCGACAAGAAGAAATGGGACCTGAGGGCGACTGGGCGCTCCGCCCGCGAGGCCATATTGCAGACACGAGTCGACAACGCCAACATCTTCCAAACGCCTCAATAGAACGCCGTCGCTGCCCTCACTCTCATCGACACCGTCATCGAAGCGGCGTCGGCTGCGGTGACACCACTCTTGGACAAGATCAAGACCATCGTCGCGGCTACAGCCAATGGCCCTCCCTCCAGCTCCGCACGAAGGCCGACCAAGTCCATTGCTGAAACGCCCGATAGGAGCCGCTTGCCGCCGCTACGATCCAAAGATTATAAGAGACCTGAGCAAAGCAAGACGTCCGTCAAGTCAAAAGACCCCCGCCGCAACGCAGTATGGAGGCAACGAGAACAAACGGCCGACTCTCACGAGAGAGGACACAGCCGACCACCCGTCCACGACCGAAATCGTCGCAGTTACAACTCCAACTACCAAAGCAGCCCGCGAAGGCCCCCGCTGAGTGATCTGCGGGAGGTACTCAACCGACGCTATTGGGAACGTGAACGGCGCTCTTCTGAAGACAGAAGGAGATCACCCGACGACTACGACGATGGAGTGCCCGCGTTCACTCGGGACCTGCGTCGAGTGGACTGGCCAAGTGGTTTTAAGCCTACCGGGATTGACAAGTATGACGGTAAGACCGACCCCGAGTCATGGCTAACCGTGTACACCCTCGCCATCCGCGCAGCAGGAGGAGACAGCAAGGCTATGGCCAATTACCTGCCCATCGCTCTCGCCGACTCAGCCAGGAACTGGCTCACGAGTTTGCCAAGAGGCTCGATTGACTCATGGAGTGAGCTTCGGGACCACTTCATCGCCAACTTCCAGGGTACTTTCGAAAGGCCCGGGACCCACTTTGATCTCTACAACGTCATCCAGAAGCCAGACGAGTCGTTAAAGGATTACATCCAGCGCTTTTCGGAGAAGCGGAACAAGATCCCCAACATCACCGATGACGTTATCATAGCCGCGTTCCAGAAAGGAGTCCACGACGAGTTGCTGATCGGCAAATTTGGGCGCAAGCCACCGAAGACGGTCAAACAAATGTTCGAGACGGCAAACTCCTACGCCAAGTCTGATGATGCAATCAAGGCCTCGCGACAAGACCGGCACGACAAAAGGGACGACAAACCATCCGGAAGCAGCTGGCGTCCTAAGAAGGACAACGGCAACAACAACAACAACGGCTAAAAGGATCGTAAGCGTAAGCCCGAGGATCTGGTCGCCACGACATCGAACTACCAGCAACAACGTCCCCGAGTCACCACATATGACAAGATCATGAATGCTCAGTGCACGCACCACCCCAATCACAAGCACGCGGCCAAGGATTGCTTCATCTACAAACAGTTCGCTGAGCAGTATGCAGCGCAGCTACGACAAAAACCGACTGATGAAGCCGGTCCATCGGGAACCAAGAGGAACGACCCGACGAGTGGCTCAGAGCCCTTCCAAGACCCCGTGGGCGAGCTAAACCACATCTTCGGGGGACCGCAGGCGTACGAGTCCAAGAGGAAGCAAAAGCTGACTGATAGAGAAGTCAACGCTGCACAACCCGAGGTCCCGCATTATCTACGATGGTCGGAGGTGGCTATCACGTTTAACCGCTCGGATCACCCTGACCGAGTGGTTCACCCGGGGCGGTATCCCCTAGTACTAGACCCGGTGGTTCGTAATATCAAGCTCAAGCGCGTCCTCATCGATGGCGACAGCGTCCTCAACATCCTATTCGCCAAGACGCTGGACGAGATGCAGATTCCAAGATCAGAATTGAAGCCGAGTTCAGCTCCCTTTCATGGAGTCATCCCGGGGCTGTCATCTACGCCACTCGGGCACATCACCCTCCCAGTCACCTTCGAAGCTCGGGAGAACTTCCGGACGGAAAACATTACTTTTGAGGTTACCAACTTCGAAGCGGCCTACCACGCAATCATTGGAAGACCTACACTCGCTAAGTTCATGGTGGTACCACACTATACCTACCTCATCATGAAGATGCCTGGGCCCCACGGAGTTATCACCCTGCGCAGCGATTTCAAGCAAGCTTTCACCTGCGACAGAGAAAGTTGCGATATGGCCCAAACTCGTGAGAGATTACGCAGCCAACAAGAAGTCCGACTGGCCGCTTCGACGTCTGGAGAAGGAGAAGTCCCTGCCAAGAAGATAGCCAAGTTGGGAGAAGGCGACGCCAAGACAAACAAAATCCCCCTTGACCCATCTGATCCTTCTAAAACTACTGTAATAGAGCTAGATCCCAAATAGGAAAGCGCGCTCGTCACCTTCCTCCAGAATAATAAAGATATTTTTGCTTGGAAACCGTCTGACATGCCGGGTATTCCTAGGGAGGTGATCGAGCACTCTTTAAACATCAAAGATGACGCTAAATCTATTAAACAATGACTACGCCGCTTCGCTCAAGATCGAAAAGAAGCCATCAAGGAGGAACTCGCTAAGCTCTTAGCTGCCGGGTTTATCAAAGAAGTTTACCATCCCGACTGGCTAGCCAACCCGGTCCTAGTTCAGAAGAAGACAGGACAATGGCGCATGTGCGTGGACTACACCGATCTCAACAAATCATGCCCTAAAGATCCTTTTGGATTGCCCCGTATTGACCAAGTCATCGATTCAATAGCCGGCTGCGAGCTTCTAAGCTTTTTGGATTGTTACTCGGGTTACCATCAGATCAGCCTGAAGGAGTCTGACTGCCTGAAGACATCATTTATCACCCCGTTTGGAGCCTATTGCTACGTCACGATGCCCTTCGGCCTGAAGAACGCCGGAGCCATGTATCAGCGCATGATCCAGAGATGCCTTCAGACTCAGATCGGGAGAAACGTGAAAGCCTACGTTGATGATGTTGTCATCAAGAGCAAGCAAAAGGAAGACCTGATCGCCGACTTAGAAGAACCCTTCGCGAACATTCGGGCCTTCAGAATGAAGCTAAACCTGGAGAAGTGCACCTTCGGTGTTCCGCCAGGTAAGCTGATCGGTTTTATGGTGTCGCATCGCGGCATTGAGGCAAATCCAGAGAAAATCAACGCTATCCGGAGCATGAAGCCCCCGAGTACCCAGAAGGACGTCCAGAAGCTCACTGGCTGCATGGCGGCATTAAGCCGATTCGTTTCAAGACTTGGCGAACGAGGTATGCCTTTTTTCAGGTTACTGAAGAAGACTGACGACTTCCAATGGACCCCTGAGGCTCAGAAAGCTTTCGAAGACTTCAAGGAGTTCCTCACGACACCACCCGTGTTGGCGTCTCCGCAACCTCAAGAACCCCTATTGCTCTACGTTTCCGCAACTCACCAGGTGGTCAGCACGGTCTTGATCGTCGACCACGAGGAAGAAGGCCGAACTCAAAAGGTTCAACGGCCGATCTATTTTGTCAGCGAGGTGCTGACAGGAGCCAAAATCCGCTACCCTCAGGTACAAAAACTATTATATGGAGTTCTAATCACCGCCAGGAAACTAGCCCATTATTTTCAGGGTCACTCGGTCACCGTCATCACGTCCTTTCCACTCAACGATGTCATCCATAACTGGGAGGTTACTGGGCGCATCGTGAAATGGGCTCTGGAGTTGATGCCGCTGGACATAGCTTTCAAGGCGAGGACGTCTATAAAGTCTCAAGTCCTGGCGGATTTCGTAGCCGAGTGGACCGAACAACAAGATGTACCTAGAGAGGATTTGCAGTACTGGACCATGCACTTTGACAGATCCAAAAGAGTCACTGGCTTGGGAGCGGGAGTCGTGCTGATTTCCCCGACTAAGGAGAGGCTACGGTATGTCCTTCACATTCACTTCCCTGCCTCACACAATGTCACCGAGTACGAAGCCCTGCTTCATGGCCTACGACTGGCCATTTCACTCGGGATACGACGGATGATTGTGCGAGGAGATTCCCAGTTGGTGGTTAACCAGGTAATGAAGGACTGGTCCTGTTTAAATGAGACCATGGAGGCCTATCGACAGGAAGTTCGCAAGCTTGAAGACAAGTTTGACGGACTGGAGTTATCCCACGTCTTGAGACACAATAATGAAGCGGCAGATCAGTTGGCACAGTTTGGGTCCAGACGCGAAGCAGCCTTGACTGATGTTTTCGTGGAGCATCTCTACGAGCCGACTGTGGCCAAGAAATTAACCCCCGACGAAGAAGTAACAAACCAGGTCGCCATGCTCGACGCCGAGTAGAGGACACCATTCATCAAGTTTTTGACTCAGCAGGAGCTGCCGGATGACCGGGATGATGCGAAACGAGTCCGACGTCGCAGTCAAGGCTATGTCATGGTCGATTCAGAACTATACAAGAGAAGCCCCTCTGGAGTTTTGATGAGATGCGTCATGCCAGAGGAAGGACGACAGTTATTGCAAGATATCACCTCGGGCATTTGCGGCAGCCACGCTGCGGCACGTACTCTGGTGGGCAAAGCTTATAGACAGGGATTCTTCTGGCTCACGGCGGTCTCCGATGCAGACAAGGTGGTTCACACGTGCGAAGGTTTCCAGTTCTTCGCTCGGCAAAGCCATGTTCCAGCCCAAGACCTTCAAACAATTCCCTTATCATGGCCTTTCGCCATATGGGGCTTGGACATGGTCGGTCCTTTCAAGAAGGCACCAGGAGGATTCACGCATCTGTTCGTTGCAATTGACAAGTTTTCCAAGTGGATCGAGGCTAAGCCAGTTGCTATGATAACTGCGGACAAGGCGTGAGATTTTATTCTAAACATCGTGCATCGGTTTGGCGTTCCGAACAGAATTATAACTGACAACGGGACTCAATTCACTGGAGGCATTTTTAAGGAATTTTGTGAGGACTTTGGTATAAAGATTTGCTATGCATCAGTGGCACACCCCAAGAGCAACGGACAAGTTGAACGCGCCAATGGTATGGTTCTCCAAGGTATCACGGCCCGAGTGTTTGATAGACTACGACCATATGCTGGCAGATGGGTTCAAGAACTACCTTCGGTGCTATGGTCATTGCGGACTACACCTAGTCGGGCTACCAGCCAATCTCCTTTCTTCTTGGTTTATGGAGCAGAAGCAATGCTGCCGAGTGAGATGGAGTATGAGTCTCTTCGAGTTCGTAGCTTCGACGACGAGCGTTACGACCAAGATAGAGTTGATGACCTAACCCGACTGGAGGAAGCCCACGAAGCTGCATTAGTTCAGTTGGCAAGATATCTTCAAGGACTTTGCCATTACCACGATCGCAACGTTCGATCACGAGCTTTCATCGTCAGAGACATGGTTCTACGCAAGATTCAAACTACAAAAGATCGTCACAAGTTATCTCCACTATGGGAAGGGCCCTACATAATTGCTGAGGTGACTCGGCCAGGAGCATATTGCTTGAAGCGCGAAGACGGGACCATGGTGGAGAACTCCTAGAATATTGAACACCTTCGTCGATATTATGCTTAAGCTTTTCTGATTTTAAGTTCTTCTCGATTGCCAATTTCAAGCAAGATGACTTCTTGAGTTGTCAGTCAGGGGCTATATATATATATCAATAAAGCATGATTTTTCTTCTCATCATCAACAATTTGTTCTTATTTAGCTTATCATTGCTTAGTGTTTTGGTTCGAGTTCAATAGATAAGGACTGAGATTTTTTGATGACTTAACCAAGCCTAGGTTTGGTAATAGTCGGACAAAAATTCTTAAGAAATTATATATGAAGACTCGGATCAAGGCATTAACATAAATGAGCTAAATATTTACAAGTCAAAAATACAGTGAGTCATGTACATCAAGGCAAGTCAGCAACTCCTGGAAGTTTGCGGCTACATCACCAGCTACCTTTTTCGCTGATTCCTACACTTCATTTATAAGTTCTAGGGCTTGTTCATCCGTGGTGCCAGCTGCGAAGCCTTCTTCTACAGAGTCCATGTCTATCCGAGGATAGAGCGATTTCGTCTGTGCAAGAGCAAAGCTTGCACCCATGACAGTCGCGTCTGTGATGTTCTCCATGTATTTTGCCGGCGCCGTCCTGATCTTGTCGAAGACTTCAACAGCATCCAATGAGCTTGTCCCGAGTCCTTGGCGGTATATTGCTGACAAGATAGGCGTTGCAGCATTGGCGATGTCGTCCCGCACACTTTCAGCCCTTCGGACCCTTTTGGCAAAGAGATTAAATTGTGCTTGGGACTTTACCTTGTTGGCTACAAGATTAAAGCGGCGCGGGTTACATCGACAGTTAACAGTCAAGACCAAGAAAACTCAGGAACGCAAATTTCGCGAGTTACCTTCAATCTCTTCCAGGGCTTTTTCCTTCTCGGATTCCAGCTTTGCTTTGTCAGTTTCTGTTTTCTCCAGCTGGGCCTTGAGAGAGTTGACCTCAGATAAATTGGCTACAAGGATTGCATAATGTCAGGATCAGATACACACATGAAGATGAAAATAGGATGGTTCAACTCACCTCCGATTGAGCCACGGAGTTCCAAGTTCGCATCTCGGAGCTTTGCAATTTCTGCTCGCAAGACGACTTCTCGAGCTGCAACTTCTTCTCTGGCGACCTTGAGGTCTTCGTGGACGTTTTCCAGAGAATTTACGTAGGGAACCAGCTTTTCGAGGGTGTCTGACTTGGCTATTGAGTGACAATATATTCTCTGCACACGGGTATGAAGATAGTCAATTACATCAGACCGTGAGGATAAGACAGGGAGGAGTTATGCTTACATTTATCAGCCGGGTCGCTTCGTTGAGGCTAGCCACGAGCATGTCGCGTTCCTCATTCTCCTTTTGCTTATTTAAAACGATGCCTTGCTTCACACCTTCGGCATCGCACCACTCGATCTTGATAGGAGGGACCGAGTCAGCTGAAGACTTCAGTCGGGAGATCTCCTCCTCTTCGGCTGGTTGATCTAAAGAGGATAAATAGAAATAGAAGTAAGGAGCACATTGAAGACAAGAGTCTGGAGAATATATTGAAGCACACCTGCTTGGGAAGCCGGGTCCTTGGATGGTGCTTCCTGATTGAGCGAGCCCTGTGGATCTTCAGCCGATTGGTTTCCAGCCGGGGTATCTTGGCTGGCAGTCGGGGCTCGACTTCGGGAGCATCTTTATTCAGAGGCTCCACTTTAGGAGCATCCTCACTCGGGGGAGGGTTTTGAGGCCCTTGTTCTGCAGGTCTTGGTTTTTCTGACGCTGCAGGCGGATTGGTGGTTTCGGTCCTCTCGGTGAGATCTATGTCCTGGGGTTTTCTGCAAGAAAGAAGATGAAGATAGTTGAGATGGAGAGGAAAAGATTTTCAACAAGAAGATGACTTTGGTTATGCGAGATACCTATTAGACCTCCTGATCTTAGGGGCAGATCTGGCCGACGGCTTCGGAGGACTTATGTTGACTTGTGGAATTTGGATTTCTTCGTCATCCGAGTCGTCGACAACCAGTCTCCTTTTGCTCGCCCGCTTGCT
Organism: Oryza officinalis; assembly: GCA_008326285.1. Lineage (NCBI taxonomy): Eukaryota > Viridiplantae > Streptophyta > Magnoliopsida > Poales > Poaceae > Oryza > Oryza officinalis. Next base: position 8,173,529 of record BDMV01000010.1, read on the forward strand.
GATATCTTCGTCATCGGCAGCCCTCTTTTCTTGAGGTTCAATTTTGATTTTGGGGCCACCGGTTGGTTTTTTGGCAGCAGGCCGAGTCGGCTGATCGTCATGATATACCTTGTACGGCCGAGATATGATGAGGGCATTAGCCTGTAAACGGAATTTTTGAGATATATTGAAGAACATGAGTGACATAAAAAGAAATTGAAGAGGCCGAGTCTGCTTACTGGAGGAGGAGGTCGGAACAAGTTGAAGGGAGGAACCGGCATTTTGTGGCTGCGATCTACTGTGATTCCAGAGGAGAAAATCTTGTACATACGAGTGCACAAGGCCTGGTAACTCAGAGCATTGCGGTCTTCCCGATTGGGGTCGCTTTCGCCCTCGTACTCAAATGTTGGCTTGGATCTCTCCTTGATGGGAGCCAGTCGGTTCTTGATAAAGTGCTGAGTAATCTGTTCTCCTTGGAGGCCTTTCTTCTTCATTTCAAGAATGTTAGCAAGGAGGTTATTCGCTTCTACCCAATCTTGGTTCTCCGGCATTGTGCTCCAATTGGCTCTTTGGATCGGTGGAAGGCCGACGAAGTCGGGCAAACTGGGATGAGGGTTTGAGATGTAGAACCAATTTGCATGCCAGCCCTTATTGGAGGATTTCAAGGGAAGGGAGAAGTAGTCTCTGCGGAGAGTCCCGCGGAGTTGGAAACCAGCCCCACTGACGACGCAGGGGTCGTCCTTGGTCGGGTGTGGCTTGACATAGAACATGCGGCGAAATAGATTGAAATGGGGAAGGATGCCCAAGAAAGCTTCGCATACATGAATGAAGATAGCAATGTGGAGGATGGAATTGGGATTCAAGTGATAGATTCGGAGACCGTAATATTCAAGAATACCACGGAAGAAATCGGAAGTGGGAAGACCAAATCCGCAGTAGAAGAAAGAGGTGAAGACAACAATCTCACCGGTGTTCGGGGTTGGGAACTCCTCGCCGAACACCGGGCGCCAGCCGATGATTTCTTTGGGCGAAAGAACTCCGTTCTTTACCATTTCCCGCAGGGTCGACTCCTTCACGTCTGAGGTCGCCCATTGGTCGAAAGGGATTTCTCTCTCTTTCGCCATGGATGCAGGGTGAGAGGAGGTAGATCTAGCACAGGGGATGGGGATTCTTTGAGGAGATGCTGGAGGCTGGATGCGGATGATGGATTGCGGTAGAACTTGAGTTCTTGGATGGATGATTTTGAGCGAGCGCAGGTTCTCGGATTTCTCGGAGCGGGTTGGTGAACAGGAGCGCGAAAAGGGGAAAAGTTTCGGGAAGATGAAGCGGCGGGGAAGAAGCCGACGTTTCAAGAGAGATTTTTTAGGGTTTGCTGGGTTTTCTCGTGTTTGGGCCGAGCCCATGAGAAACTTACGGCCCATATCACAGGTGAGGCTTGACATGTGTCCCTGAGGACTTAAGCAAATTTGCCCTGGCAATATGCGCATGTCTTATTGCTCAATACCTCCAAAATCCTTTCATAATAGCAGTTACACAACTTGTTGAAGGTTGGTACGATGCAATTTGGAAGGTGACAAACAGTAAGGTTTTTTATAATTGTCATGGTAACTTTTTTATAGGTTGTAGGAGTTGTTTGTTTTTTGCAAAGTATTTAATTTTATGATTATGTCAATGCTTTCTTTACCACCTTGGTGTGCTCTTTTTGATTAAGACCGATATTATGGCTGGAGCTATTTAATATTTTGGTCATATTTTTCAGATGACTGATAAATTATTAACTCAGATTCTCTACCCATGAGGGTTGGCTAAGTTGTTTGTTCTGAGATGACTTGGGCAAAACGACTCGGATAAGCATGAGCTTGCCGAGTATTTGGAATTCATTATACACTATGCCTTGATTATGAGGTTATGTGTTATATGATTTTTTATGATTGCTTTTAGCTTGAGCTGGGCATTTCTATGAGTATGATTATTATAGTTCTTGACTATATGCTTAGTTTGTTTAAGTAAACACATAGTTGGGGGTTACACCTAATTAGGTGCATCAGTCGATGCACCTAAATATCTATTCTTAAGAAATTTTTGAGATGTTTTCAGCCCTTCACAGCCTTTCTATTGGATGATGAAGCACTCGAGAGGCTCAGGCAGAGGTAATGGAGGCACTCGACGGTAGAAGCACTCGGCTAAAAGGTTACTCGGCTGTGTGTTATTCTGGTTCAAGGTAAAGTTATCTCGTCGACTGTGAAGGTCTCGGGGGCTACTGTGGAGATTGTGGGTACCGGATACCCTCACGGTTAGCTTATCCAACTTACAATAGGAGATAGGTTATAATTCATGATTATGTAAACCGGCTTGTGACTTGGGTATTACGTTACCATTATAATAAGGTAACGGCCTATAGTCCAAAGTTGGTAAGATTGAGTAGTCCGACATAGAATATGATAGGGTCTCCGACTTGTAAGCCTACCCTCCGTGACTATATAAGGAGGGTAGGGCGTCCCTTGAGGGAGGGACGACTACAGAGAAAAACATAGCGAGAGCACACGAGATCAAGAGATCAAGAGATCGTAAGATTAATAAATCAATCGGCGGATCAAATCCCCAAAACAGGAGTAGGGTATTACCTCTCGAAGAGAGGGCCTGAACCTGTCTAACTCCTTTTGTATACTAACCCATTGTGTTTGACGCTTGACTGCTACCCCCAGATTGTTTTTGCCGAAACCAAGTTTCGACAGCTTGCATGAAAAATACAGGAATTTTATAATTATTTGCTACTTAGATAAGAGAGAGAGTAGAAAGAGAGAGAGAGAGATTGCATTTGGTATTCTCAAAGGAAATAAAACCACAAGTTTAGATCCAACAAATGACAAACAGAAGTACAATTGGTACACCAGCGTTTCTAGCAATGAAAAGAAAGTAACATTGGCACTAATCAATACATTTTATATTCTTATAGTATTGTCAGCGTGACCACGGGACCATGGTGCAAAATGAAAAACATATTCATCTGCAAAACTATATGAATATTTTAAATCCTGAAATCCGTTTGTGCAGTGCAGTCTGATGCGTGCGTTTATTAGTCTATTTATCGTATATATATTTCCTTTGAACAAAACTCTTCACAGATTTTATCATTGTGGACTTCTTTTCTGGCAGATTTCTGAGATTTACTGATGAAGGATAGGTCTTGCCGTCTTGCCCTTGTCCTGTTGGTATGCAAAATTGAGCCACATAATCGTGTATTACTCAAGAGAAAGGTTTCTGATGTTGCGCTGCTGATCAGCGATCCCTTTGGCTAACCGCGACGATAGTGGAAGCAAGTCAGCTGGTGTTCCAGTGGAGGATGTGCTCGTTAATTTTGGATTGAACCACCTTCTAAGAGTAAGCCCATTGATCCTCATTTTTCCATGAGACTCCTCGCCATGATATTTGATTCCTAATCTCCGCAGTAGGGCACCGACTGCTTGACCGACTCTGCGTTTCATAATGAAATTCAGTATCTTGTAAAACTTCACTAATTACTTCAATGTACAAAATAGAATATTTTTTCCAAAGGAAACTTATGTAAGCATTGCTCCCAAAGAATAAGTTGTGTTCAGGACTGACAAAAATATAACTGCTATAGAAACACTCTAAAAAGTATAACTGCTATGGAGAATAAGACAGGGATAACATCTAAATCAAACGGAAACAGAAATGCAGACAATGAACGAAAACCAAAATTTTGGCACTAGTAAATGAACACAAAGGACAGGCACTGAGATCAACAATATTTGCTGTTTCACCTTCCAGCAAGTTTGAGTGTCCTCTCCCTTTCATCAAGGTCGACTTGTTTCTTTTCTATGGGTAATAATATTGTCACGTTGGGTAACCTTGCACCTGCATCGAACAATAAATCATTACGACTTAATAGACAAGATGTAAATTATGAAATAGTTTCTCCCTGTTCCTATATAGGTGTTAAGTGTAAAGCGCATTAATATCTTGTTACTACAAAGAGTCCTAGAATTCAAATCAGGCAGCCGAAATAAATTTTGTCGGTATCTTGGCAAGTTATTGAGATCAACCTAGATCCAGCAAGAATGAATACAGCAATTATCCAGAATGGCTCAAAAGTTTGGAATAAGTTGGACTACAATAAAATATTTTTTTTAGATAATGGATTTTTCATTAATCCGGCCTCTATATTCACAAAGGATACACACAGCCAAAAACATAGATGAGTTCTTAGACTCTAAACCTCACACAGAGGACTAGAATAAATAGACCTAGACCTATAAAAATTGTTGGTAAAAAGTAAAAACTTAGTTCCCAGGAAATGGCAACCAACTATTCAACCTTAGCTAATTCATTAATCAGAACGCAAAGTAAATCATTTGAGGCATAAAACATAGAATTATTCACCTGCAGCTAGTCGATGCTTTAAAGACCTCAATGTTGTAAGAACTGAAACCTGTCAAAAAAAAAGGAAGTATATGCACATGTTATATGTTATAAGGAAAGGTTATAGAAGGAAAAATGAACTTGGAAGCCATCTCCCTGTCATTGAAAAAGCAACAGCCAAGAAGAAAGAAGTCTGCAAAACTTATACAGAAGGAAAATACTAATTATTTAGCTCTCATATTCCTCTCATACAAATAAATTCAGAAACAAAAAAAATGCATATTTTGTAATACACAATTACGCATAAAGTTTTAGGTTCTAAAAAGAAGATCATGCAAAGTAATTTTGCTGATCAGAGAGGGCAGCATTAGTTGAAAGACAAGGAAAATATGCAGTACAATTAACAAGTACTACCACTGTCTCATATTATAAATCGTTTTGACTTTTTTACTAGTCAAACTTTTTTGAGTTTGACCAAGTTTATAGACAAATATAGTAACATTTTCAACACAAAACAAACATACTATCAAAATATATTCAATGCTACATTTAATGAAACTAATTTGGTGTGATAGATGTTGCTAAATTTTTCTACAAATTTGGTCAAATTTAAAGAAGTTTGATAAAGAAAAAAGTCAAAACGATTTATAATATGAAACGGAGGGAGTATTAAGTACTGTAGTAACCAAGAAAAATATACTCCATGCAGCACACAAGGTTTATATAACAGAAAGTGCTCAACATAGACTGGTTTTAACTACAAACAATGTGCTTAGAGCTTTAGATACATAAGTACATGCACAGTAATGCTGTGACTTATTTATTGAGAGAAAAAAGATTTTTATGAAAGAAAACAAAGTGCAATTCGCAAAATACCTCGGCAGTGTAGATCTTTGACTTTCGGGCATCAATAAGAATACGGGTATCTTTCATGGAAATACTTTCAACTGCTCCTAATGAAGCAGCTTCCTGTGACAAGAAGGCATGCTGCTTTGATTAATACCAGAATACTGAAATGGAGCCATTGTTTAGTTCGAGTAGGTACCAGTACCTCCAGTATTGAGAAGGCACGAATATCGTATTCACCAAAACCTTCCAACAGTGAATTCACGTTGGGATGATGTGGAATATCACAACTTATTCCCATATTTTCGATGAAAGTATTTGTTAATGTACTATCATGAGGAAACCTCAAACATCCCAACACTTGAGACAAAACATCACTTGAGGGTAATAGGCCTGTGGAAATTGCCTCACGGTAGACCTTAATTGCTGAGGAGGTCCTACAGAAAAATCAGAATGTTCTTAAATCTTAATGTCTGGTCCATAGGAATATCTGAAGAAATAATTTTTGCATAAAGTTGAAATGGCATGTGCTATAGAGTCTACCACACTTACGAGGCAATTTGTTTGAGGGACCACCAAATCCTAGTATGATAACCCATTCCCCACTTTTCTGCTAATCATGTGTTTATGAGGAATGATTTGGTGACCAACCAAGTCATTCCATTTTCTCAAATGAAAACAGAACATATTCATCAAACAGAACACCCCGTAGGTCTCCTACACTTTAAGATCGTCATTGTCTACTTTGGTTTCTAGAGCATTTTTGATAAAACAACAGAAAATACCAAAGATTTGCCAGCGTCCAAAGTCCAAAATTCCCTATGCCTAGCCCTTGCTTTGCATAAAAAGGGTTAATTAACCCTAAGGTGTTACATTTAAACAAGTGGATTTATATGTCAGCCTCCACATATGGAACTATACTTGTTTTTGTTAATCTCCCTCGTTCCCCCCTTCTAATGCTTGTTGGCTTCCAGGTTCTAACTAGTGATGGAATGGGCCCTGTTCCCCACCAGGGAATTATATTAGGGAGCAGGGATGAGGGAGGTTTTGTCCCCATGGAGACATTTAGCATAAGGGGCAATCTTAAATTTCATCTATGAATATTGAAGCTTTCCATGCATAAGTGGATCTAGAAAGGAGCATACCATTTGTTCTCAATCTGTGGTTTCCCTAAGTTGAACGTGACAACTATATTGCCCAGTGAAAGATCATTGTCGAACATTTGTAGACACAAACCTAAAGATAAATTGATTCATTAAGAAAGATTGTCACCAGAGAAATTTGAGTAACAGGGAACAAAAGAGTAAATGCTAGCAGGTGTAGGCATAAGAAGGAAAAATTAAATACCATGAAGAAACAGAGAAAATACAGGTTCTTCCTGATAGTATCAACTCTACTGGAGAAAAAACTAACCAGTAAGACAACCAACGATAGTGGGATTGAGGTCAATATCGTCTACTTTTAATTGTTCAAATAGATCCAAACCCAGTTGTGCTTCAGCATTCCTGTGGGAGAACTATTAGTACCTGAAGAATAGCATAAGATTAGTTTGAAGAGTGCAGTTCTTGCTCAGAGTTATTACCTTTCACAAGCCACAAATAAGACCGAATAGGTTATCATATTTGGACAGACTCCTAATCTCTTCATCTCATTAAAGACCTCAACAGACTTCAAAACTTGATCACCATCACCTGCATCATCGAGAAACGGTCACTATTTCCATGTCCAAAGAAGCAAGAGTTTTTAAAGAAAATGATAAGGAACAACTATGAACATATAGAAAATGAAAGTTGCACAAAGGTTCCTATATTTGACTGTAATAGCACTAAGGCTATTAGAAGTAATTTGGCAGGTCTTGAGAACCCATGACTTCTACTTGGATCCTTCAATTTAGAAAGTTAAGTTAGTGTGTCTTTTTCACTAGCTGAAAGCGTGATGTAAGCCTCACATCTTTATTAAATTGGCAAACTGTCAGTATTGGCTAACTGAAATGACAAAACATTTTATTGTTCAGATGTTTGGTCACCTATAACTTGCTACAAGTATAAGTCCATCTGGTGCAATTCTCTTTCAGAAAATGTGTCTGTGGCAAATGAGCGTAATTTTTTAATTTCCTTCTAAAAGTATAGAGTATAGACGTACACAATGCGGTGATCAGAGCATTCATCATTGAAACGGTTGGCATTAATTTGATTGACTTGATCTCCTCAAATAGCTGCAGTGCCTTTTTCCAGTCCTTGGCCTGAAACAAGAGTTTGAAATGTCATGATAATAACACCAAAGTCAAATAAAAAATATTTGAAGTACAAGTAAAATTGTAAAAGAAAGAATAACTAGTTGCGCAAAAGACTTTGTACTATTGTGAGAAGCAGAAGTTAATAACTTGTTAGATTGGCTTTCATCCAACAATTTATGTCAGAACTTACATTGCAGCAAGCACCCATTAATGAACTGTATGCAATGGTTCCAACTTGATATCCCTTTGCTCTTGCATCTTTCATTATCTCAAAGGCAGCATCAGCCCTCCTAGCATGGCCAGCTACGTCAACTAGAGCACTCAGAAACATCTGTAGTTGATGGAATCAAACAAACATAACAGTCAAAATAAGTCGTGTGGGGTAAGCACATATCCTTTAATGTTCCCACTAGAAATAACACCTCATCAGGTTGTACTCCAATCTTGTTCATATCTTCATAGATCTTCAGCGCGAATCCTAAATCACCAGTCAAGCTACAGCTTCTCAATGCAATTGTGTAAACTTCTGGGGTACCCTTTATATTGTACTCCTGAAGCATTTTGTATACCTCACGAGCTCGATCAGCCTACACAAACAAATGTTTTTTTGAGTTAGAAACTATATAGCATATTTTGCGTTTACAACAAAGGATCTGCAGAACACCTGGCCAGCCTGAATACATGTCTTCATCAGAGCTCCAACTGTGACATGATCAGGAAGAATCGGTTTGGATCCTTTAGATTCAGAGGCTTCTGCTGTCATTTCTGATAGAACATCAAAAGCTCGAGCGACCGCTCCAGATTCACCGCACGCACTGATCAAAGCATTAAAGACAACTCTATCTGGCTTCACCTTCTACTGCAAGTATGGCCCAGTAAGTTCAACAAACATGGAAAATGCATAGCAGTGATTCATCAGTAGCATTTGTAGCACAGGCGAATGGAAGACATGTAACATAAAAAGAAAATATATCTACCACTTCACCTTTGAACTCATGATACCATAAGCACCAAATGCTTTTGCCACTTGACCAGCTTTTGCACAGCCATCAATTAGCGCACTATATGTGTTAACATTTGGCTCTATTCCAGCACTGACCATCTCATGGAAGACCTAAAGTAGAAGTACACAATAAGGGATATAAAGCAATCATATTTTTAAGTCAAACATATATGTATGAATATTTAATTTAGTTACCTCAAACATAGCATCAACTTTTCCACACTTGGCACAAGTCGATATAAGTGTTGTGTAAAGTTTACAATCAGGTTTTAGCCCAGCTTCCTTTAGGAGCACCATAACTTGGAGAGCCCCTAAAAAGGTAAAAATAGTTTGTATCAGTCATGTCTCAGATCATAATCTAACAAATCAGACAAGGAAAGCTACAATTTTAAGTTAAAACAGTTACCATCAAAATCTTGCGAATTAGCACACACAGATAAAAGCATATTGAAGGTGCTCATTTTTGGGTTATTGATCAATTTGCAAAAACGAACAGCTTCCAAAACAGCCCTTTGCTTCTTACAGGCATTCAGAAAGCTGGCATGGTGGATCTGAAAATAGATGGAAATCAGGAACGAGAGGAAGATATAGACTGCAAAAAAGGACTATTAGAACAGGTAACAACCTTATTCATGTCAAGCAATTCCTTATGCTCCATGCTTTCCAATAGATCCACAGAGTCTTTCAATCTGACCATACCAAATTATGGGAACGGATATGAAAAAAATTATAGCACAAAGGGTGATATGAAAATTCCATGTATGTCAGGGGTATTATGGGAACAGATTAATAGCAATTATCATGTCCAACATTATACCTTCCATCAATTAACAAACTATTGTATCTCCTCAAGTAATCTGACACGTCCTTTGTTCCCCTCAATCCAACTCTATTTGCTGAAATAGAGTTGTCTGGATTCTCCTTGTTCAGTAAATTAGAAATACTCCAGCCAATTAACTTTGCATCATCATGGTCATTCATTGCTTTCTTCCGTTTACTCACAGGACCATCCCTTAAGCATGCAACTGGAACCAATCGCCCTGAATATAGAGCATGCTTCTGAGGAAATGGGAAAAATCATGCAAGAGGCGATATTAAAAAATAAAAAATATATTAGCAGACTAAGTACCAAGAAGAATACATGAATTTCAAAGTTAAACCTGCTGTCAAATCTGAGCCCCCTGCATAAGAATTTGTGAACTCGGATGCTTTTCTTGGTTCAAACAGATTGCTGGCATGGGCTTCAGGAACAAAATTCAGTGGATGCTCCTTGATTCTTTTGAAGGATGAAAGAGACGTAAAATCAACATAGTCTCCTTGATCACTTTGATGGCATCCGAGTAAATTGGCATCCTCACTCTCTGTTTTATTATCAGGAGGACCTTGGCCACTTTGAATCTGCTCCTTCCGTTTTGAAAGTGATAAAAACTGATGAGGCAGTCCACCTAGCTGAGCCATTCTGTTAGTAAAATGCCTGCTTTGATGTTGTCCTTCAGACACAGAACGCGATTGTGGGAGAATATGTTGGACCTTTTCTATCGAACTTGTGTTTGCTGGTCCATAAACACCTTCAAATGTGTCTAGTGACCTGGTACTAATTACAGAACCAACCTGTGTTGTATTATTTACAGTATCTACACCAGAAAAAACACCAGTGTGGCAATCTGTTCTATCCACAGTCATTCTTCCAGAAACAGATGGCTCTGAAAAGACATTTTCATGAGTTCTTTGAGACGAATAACTACTGTCATCTACCAAGTCTGTTGGTGTACCAAGGGCCTTATTTACATTGCTTTTGTGGTGTTCATGTAAAACCTGCATGATTTCGATGTCTCCAAAAGTTAGAAAGAAATTGATTTTCTTATTAAATCTGCCATTTTTTCCATGACCAACTGAATAATAAGACTCTTTTCCATCTTGTGAGAAATGAGAAAGATTGTGCTTGATATTGGATATGAAAAGCAATTACGAAAAAAGTATAAATAAGGCAGTGATGTTTTTTGAACCTTAACAAGTATTGTCTCACAATGGATACTGATTTACTTGATTTTCCCTAAGTTGTCAGTTAAGTAGCTATCGACTGACCGCGTAACTCACACAGATTTAGCTCATCTGTAGACAAAACCAGAACAAGGTTTGTCTATCCTGATTTATTTCTTGCATTAGACAAACTTTTTTTAGATAATATTAGACAAATATGTACAATTTCTAAAGCAGTTGTCACCTTTAACCTTTCCTGCTTTTCAAGGTTAACCACGCAATCTTGAACGTTGTTTGTAACATTTATGGAACTGTGCTTGAATAGTGCAAACTAGTAGGCATGATTTGTGTTGGCCGTTTACAATTTTGTGCGTTCGTAATTTACATTCCTTGCTTAATACGGTTTTCTTTTATCTAATTTACAGAGATACTCCCTCCATTTCATATTATAAACTGTTTTGACTTTTTCTTAGTCAAACATTTTTAAGTTTGATTAAATTTGTAGAAAAATATAGCAATATTTTCAACACAAAACAAACATATTATCAAAATATATTCAATGTTACATTTAATTAAACTAATTTGGTGTTATAATCGTGTTAAATTTTTCTATAAACTTAGTCAAACGTAAAGAAGTTTGAGTAGGAAAAAAGTCAAAACGACTTATAATATGAAACGGAAGGAGTGGATGATTTCTTGGAACAATGGAGACATCGGTCTAGTTTTAATCTTACTGAAACGGAATTCTTCAACTATGACCTGTAGGGCGGCATTTCATTTGACCCAAAAATTAAAAAATGATCCGTTTTATTTTCCAAATCCGTAATCAGAAATCATATGCTGACCTCCTCCTCGGGAGAATCCCCGCTGCGCCACCGTAGCCAGACCAGCTGCAAGGCGGCGGCGAGGAGCGCGGCCGCCGCGGCAACCGCCGAGCGACCCAGCTGCACGCCCGCCACCGCGGCTTCCGCCGAACCACCGCCACCGAGCAAGCAGCTCGGCGCGCGGCGAGCCTGGTGTCCTCCCCCCGGCTCCGCCCTGCGGCGAGGCGGCGGGCGCAGGAACAGCGCCCCGCCACCGGCGACGTGGCGGCGGGCGGGGGAGCAGAGGGGGAGGTGGAGGAAGCGAGGGGAGGAGGTGAGGAGGGTGAGGGCGTGGGGCGTGGCGGAGGAGGAGGCGTCCATGGCGGACGAGGCGAAGAGAGGAGGCGGCAGTGGAGTGATTAAGGCGGGGAAGATGATGAGATGATGAGGTTTATCCGGAGTTTGCGAGGGTGTGTGGAGGTCGCTGTTTTGCGCGCCTAAATTATCTTCTTTTTTTCGGTTGAGGCGGACCGTTAGGGCGGTGGGCCCACCCTCCTCTCTCTGCCTAATTTTCAGCTTACCGCGGTGGCATCCAAAGCCCTAAATAGGAATAAGTTCACATTAGGTCATTTGACCTCGAGTTTAAAATTTATACCTAAACCGAAATACTAGATATAACACGTTCTTTAACTTTTAAAACCAGTGCAAACTTTGTTGACGATTTCGACTGACGAGACGTTTACATGACTGGTTTGACTAAGTTCCCGTCCGATATGATATTGATGTGACACTTACAATAATAAAAAATCTATAAGTCTTACATAACAATGAATATTAGTTTAAAAATAAAATACAGTGGTCCCACCTTTCCTTTTCTTTCCTTCATCTTTCTCCTTTCTTGCTTCGTCTCCTCGTTCTCTCCTCTTCTCACGGCGAGTATTACGACGAGGCGACGAGGATGAGGAAGTGGACTGGGAGGAGGATGACGATGACGAGGTGGGGAGGGAGAGATGGACGAGGAGGCCCCTGGCACCGTCGCTGATCTCTCCACGCGGCTTAGCCACAAGCTCCGCATCGGTGAGTGGATTTCAGCTTCGATTCGCTACCTTGGAGATGGTCAAAGAACTAGTCAGTGCTTGAAGATGCTTTTAGTGATAACATTTAGCCTAACGTGCATAATCTAGTGTAGTAGAACAAGCCTGTGTGGGATTTTGAGTCAATTCGTAGTTCCACACTCTGGTGGTGGCGGGTATGTTCATATAAGATCAGATCAATGCTGCTTGTTGATGATGAGTTGATTCCAGTGCCCAAAATCATGCCGTCAGTGCCGTTACAGGAGGTTCCTCTGTCGAACGTCACCATGCCACCGTTGTTGGGGAGGAGCTGCCCCTGCGCGAAGCAATGGGCGCTGCGACCGGCCGCCTCGCCGCGCGGGCATTGCCCTGACGACCCCTTCCCGTGCCGGCTCTCCTCCGCCGCTCCCCGCCGCCACTTCGCCGTAGGGCGAAGTCGGGGGAATAAGTTTGCACTGATTTTAAAAGTTAAATAACACGCTATGTTATTTTCATTTAGAGATGAATTTTAGACTCGACGTAAAATTAAGTGAACTTATTCTCCCTAAATATCTTCGACAGTATTCAGCCCAAATTGGATCCATCTGAGTCTTGGGCCGAGCCCAAATAAAACTTCCAAATAAATCTCGATTGCCTACTGATTTTTTTTTCTTGAAAGATAATGGATATATAATGTTCAGCTCCTGAACTAGAGTGTACCCATAAGTAATATGGGACTGTTCGGCACTTCGGCTCCTTTTGCTCCAGCAACAAACCAGCACAAGAGTGTTTTGTCTTTCGGTGGCTGCGGCCACTTCAAAGACTCCCGATTCCCGAACAAGCCCCATGATACAAACGGTGCAGAACAAATGATTACGGATGAGTGAGACCGGCTGAGTTTTAAGGAGAAATTTCACTGTTTTCTATTTAATTTGTAGCTCCTTTATGATTTACCCCTTTCAGATTTTGACCCTGGACCGTGAATTTGTTACGTTCCGTGCCATTTCCGTCGTCCGGCCTTCAGCGTAGCCGTTCACCCGCCCCACCGCTGGCGTCGTGGATCCATCGGTCCAGCCGCCTTGCCGCCGGCGCATCTGGTCATTTGCCTCGCCGCCGATGAGATCCTTTTGCAATGCCTCCTCGCCTCCTCGGGCTCCAGGAGTGGCAGAAGGTGCAGCTGCCGCCAGCGAGTCCGTCTTTCCACCCTGTCATCGGCGTCGTCTAGTCCTCAGTCCAGCCACCTCGTCTGTCGGTGAGTTCGTCTGCCTCACCTCCAGCGCGTTCGGTTGTCCATCCCCGCCGCCGGCGAGTCCTTCCACAATGGCTTCTTGTCGCCTCGGGATCCTGGAGCGTCCGGCTCTCCGCCTCCCTACTGCGTCTCCCTGCCACCGCTCAGTTTCCTCCCATGCCGAGCTCGACGACGATGCCATCCCTCTCGGCTTCGCCCTCCATCTCCGCCTTCTCTCTGCTCGAGCTCGATGGGGCTCGCCAACCGCCACGGACCAACGGACGCACGGGCGAGCTCGAGCTGAAGTCTGACAAGGCACGCCGGACGCTGCGCTCCCTTCCCACAGCCAAACGAGGAAGTAACTCGAGGGCTCGCCGGCCGGCCGGCCGGCACGCCTCCCTGCCACTCGATTTCCTCCCACGCCGAGATCGATGACACGCCTACTCAGAGAAAGGGAAAAGAGGCGAAAGGGAGAGGAGAAGATGGACGGTTGACGATGGTGCGACGGATGGAACGCTGGATGACGAATGGAAGATGCTGGTGGAGGGCTGGACGGCTGCGCTGACGGCCGAATGACAGAAGTGGCACGGAACGAAAGAAATTCGTAGTCTGGTGTCAAAATCTAAAAGGGCTACCAATCGAGAGGTAAATCCTGAAAGCGTTGTCAATCGAGTAGTAAATAATGAAATTTCATGTTAATTGTTACAAATTTTAAAAAATAGATTAATATGAATTTTTAAGAAATTTTTATACTTTACAGTTTAGAAAACGTGCTCATAATAAATGATATAAAATATCAGCCAAAAAATCCGAAACGAACGGAGCTAGTTGTATAATTTCTTGTTTCGTTTTGCAGGTTGGTTTTGTTTAATTTATATAAGTTGGATGATTTTGACTATGTAGCGTACACATTGGACATGAATGAGTGAATGACGTTACAATCTCCACCCAAGTTACTCTTCTTCAATCCTTTTTTTTCTCTATTTCACTGCTAACTGAAGAACTGATTTAGTGCTAATATGACATTACAACGGAGCACAAATTGTTAACCAAGGATTAACAAAGTGTAAATACACAGCACATGCAATCCACTGACATCGACCTGTATATAGAACTTGCTAAAAAAGAATGCCTTTGTAACTTGGGCATTTGGCTGGAGAAAAGGAAACAAAAAACAAAGGCGAAAATCTAACTGCAAAAAGAACAAAAAAAGAAAAAAAGATATCCACGCGTCAGAGCCTCATTGGCTGCACCGTTCCCCTGGAGATACGGAGATAGCAGCACAATCCCAAGAACCAATCAGATCGAGCAGAAAGCTACACCCATCGTCCATCCAGCTCAAGCTCACTCTCTCAAGCTGAAGACTCAAGAGAGTGCAACCAAGAACGGTGAATCCCCGGAGGACACGACCCCCAGAAAGCGACCGGAAAATCGCAATGGCAGCCATCCTCGCGCGCGCCGGCGGCACCGCGGCTGGCAGCCTCCGTTCCGCCGACGTCCGCCGGCGCCGTAACGCGGTGGGCGTCGTCGCGGCGACGACCACCGGCGCCGGGCCGGCTGTGCCGCAGGAGGGGTCGATGGAGCGGCCGGCGTGGTCCGGCGAGACGCCGCTGTCACGGCTCGTCGGCGCGCTCATCGCCTTCAAGCCGCTCTACTCCCTCATGAAGCTCGCCTCCCGCGAGGTCATCATCAGGTATATATAAACAAACATATGGAATCTTTCGTACTCAGAACGCGTTCGTGTTCGTGTTCGTGTTCTTGGCGATGACGCGGCGGGCGGCGGTGCAGGACGGCCGAGAAGTCGAACGTCCCGTGGAGGGAGATGACGAAGCAGGTGCTGGAGTCCGACGTGTACGAGGTGTTCGACAGGATACGCGACCTCAACCTCGTCTACCCTGACTGTATGTCACTCAGCTCATCTCATTTCGTTTCCAATATTTTCTTGGTTAATTACTTCTCACAGCTAATCGAATTCACTTGATCTATAGTGAAAATAAATCTTTTTCAAATAATATAAAGGTTTGATTCAGTGATCAGACTGATATGTCTTATTGAATTTGCTTGAGCACTGACGGCTTTGCTCCTCTTGGGCAGATTATCTGAACCCATTCCATGCGTATGATGAAGGCAACCTGTCATGGCTGGTAATTTAAATTCACTTCTCTGTTTTCTCTTCATTCACTCTGAGATAAATTCTATAATTCTGAGATAAATTGAGTGTGAAGATCTGAACATTTGTTTCTTGAACATGCTAGGCTGCAGCTGAAGCTGAACCTGCAACAATGTCGATTGCAAAGAGGGCCATACCTGACGCTGGTTCAATTGAAGAAGCCAACCAAATCGTTCGCGGAAACTGGCTGAATGCAATTGAGGAGCATCACCTGAAATGCTCGGGGAATTGTCAGATTAATGACATTCTGGATATTGGCTGCTCTGTTGGAGTAAGCACCAGATACCTGGCTGAGAAGTTCCCTTCGGCGAAAGCTGTTGTAAGTGCCTCTCAAACCTTCTTAAGCATTTCCTACCGATGAAACAGGATTCACAATTTCTTCCAAATTTTTGTTTCAGAAATTTTGGTCCGCTTTTTTTTATTTGGAGATTGTGAACCCTGAAATGAAATGCTTGTAGTTACTAATATATGCTATAGTGTTAAATCTTGGCACTTTTGTTTGTCTGATATTGGATATGATCGTCTAAATGCTCCCAAATAATTTTGGATTGCTAAACTTATGGCTCCACATTTTTCACTTAATTTCAGTCAATTTTTTTCTTATATGATTGCTCTCTCTCCTATTTATTTATAAGTATGCTTCTATCTCTCCTATCAACTCTAGTAAGTAAATAATAAATTAATTTTAATCCATAATCTCTTATACATTATGTATTAGAAAAATTACAATGTAAATATTGAAACTTACAATGTAATTACGGTGTAACTTTTAAAATTTATATATTGTAATTACAATATAAGTGTAGATTATTTGTAGTGTAAAAACTATTTAACTATATTTTGGTAAAAAATATGACGCCATAAATATAGAATAGCTACTCCTGTTTTTTAAATAGCAATGATTTTTGTTTATGTATTGCTTTGGTCTTAAAATAATGTAGATATTTGTTTCGATTATACAGGGTTTAGATCTTTCACCCTATTTCCTTGCGGTTGCGGCACACAAAGAAGAAAAATTGTCCCGGCAAAATCCTATCCGTTGGATTCATGCAAATGGCGAAGCCACAGGGTTGCCCTCAAATTCATTCGACCTAGTCTCCCTTGCTTATGTGGTAAATTTCTACCAAATCTGAATTCTTTTTCATAGTACAAGAAAAGAAAATTTTAGCCTATTTAGCTGGGTATCTTTTTGCAGTGCCACGAGTGTCCAGCACGAGCAATCACAGGGCTCGTGAACGAAGCATTTCGGCTGCTCCGGCCAGGAGGGACCATCGCCCTGACCGACAATTCAGTACGAAATTTTCGTTTTGTTTCACTTCCATCATTGATAATAAGTTTGAAACTGCTAGTAATCTAACTTCTTCTGTTCTCCTAATCTATGACAGCCAAAATCCAAAGTACTTCAGGTAAGCTTCAGCAACATATTCTAATCGCCTTTGTAGGTTCATGCTTGTGTTGTCTCATGGGCATAATGCTCTTCATTTTTCAGGAACTATCACCAGTGCTATTTACTCTGATGAAGAGCACTGAACCGTTTCTGGATGAATACTACATGCTGGATTTGGAGGAGACGATGAGGCAAGCAGGCTTTGTTAATGTTCATTCCATACTGACAGATCCCAGGCATAGGACAGTCACTGCTACTGTGCCTTTCTGAAACATCCTCTCCTGCTGAAATTTTGTTCCATCTCAATTGTGATTGTGGATGTACTGGTAAACAAAGAGTTGAAAAACTTGTACACTTGTGCACATAAAATAGGACGACGACTGTACCAACCACAACAATTATATTGAGTTGTGAGTAATTTGTTCAGGCGCTTTGAGACTAGCTGGCTGGCTGAGCTGCAACGCGAAGACAAAATGACGTGATATTTCGGCTTCTGTGTCATTCAGGAATCTCGTCTCACTAGTTTTTTCATTCAGTTGCATTGCCATTGTAACAGGTTGAACCATAAATCAAAAACTCACTCTGGCGTGAAATGCAACAGTATGCAAAAATGCGATGGACACTAATGTGCATGGGATTTGAGTCTGATAATTACAGTTGAAGCACATCAGCATGAATCAGGGATGTCACTTCATTTATACATCACATACCGTAGCATTGGTGGACACGATTTTAACTTGCTATAGTTCTTTGACGTGACTGTACTGCTGGATTAACTATGAGCTAACCTACTTTTCTACTGGCAAAATTGCTAGCAAGATCAGCACATCACACCTTTGGTCGTTTGTTAGCTATTAGTCACCTCTGTGGTCCACCGATAAACTAACCTGGAAAAAATACATCTGTGTTAGCCAGTGACGACCTAACAGATACTGATCAAGAATAGCATTCTACTCATGCCTTGAATTACTGCAACTGCAAAACAAATCAAGTATACTTAGTACTTACGAACAGAATAACCAACAATTTTTTGGGTTGACCAGGCTAGAGCAGGGTAACCGTTTCAAACAATTAAAAACATTCTTTACAGTCCTAGAATTCTGCCTGTCTGGTTGAACTTTGATATGATCATCATATCCAAGAGAATGACCAAAATGGATTGCAAACAATAGGTAAGCCAAGACATTATTTTGCATTCAAGGATAAAAAAAATATGTGTTGAAAACTACAGGTATGAAGGTTTTCAGATGCAAGCTTCCTCAGAACCCAAGTTGACCTTCTAAGTATGGTACTTCCCTGTAATGATAATTACACAAACTACTTAGATGAGGCAGCTCGACAGAAGGGCAGGAAATTATGTAGTGCAAACTACATATGTAGTGGACAAATCTCAAGCGTCCATTTTTGGATCCAATGGTAGTTTTCAGGTTTCCACTACATATGTGGTTTGCACTACATATTTTCCCAAGTCCAGAAGCAAAATCAAGTTATTAACCACCACATCTAGCCTCATTTCATCCTATATGTACTGTAGGATTTTATTTTAGTCCTTAAGGTAAATCTAAGTCCAGGCTGGTAAGTTACCAACGGCGCTTCCAATAAATTGCAGGCAGCCATAATTTATTATGTTTTCCTTTGACATTTTTCTGCTTCCTTACCCTTCTTGAAATATCAGCAATTCTACCAAAAGGATCCTAGTTACTACCATATGAACTGGCCAGGTATCACCAGTTTTAGGAACTCTGATGCACTACCATTACAATAAGCAGCTATAAGAAAGGTACGTGCACTTATCCTTGTAGATTTCAAACTAATGACTAATCCCACGCAAGGCATTAACAGCTTCCAGTGATAAAAAAAATGACATTTACCAGGGTATACCAACCATGAGGATGATTGCCAACTACAGTAGACTCCACCAAGAGTCCAAGACGATATCAAGAAAAAGCTACGAAATTAATAGCTCTTCAGGCTTAATTTACAAATTTTAATTCCTTGCATGATACTAGAGTACAGATATTTGCGAGAATAAAGAACTACCTGAGTATAGCAAAATTAGAAACTCAGCACATAGATAAAATAAGATGTTATAAGTAGCTAAACTAACCTTTATATGTAAGGGGGCTGCTGCTGCTGCTGGCTCTTCCGTACACGCAGGTCATCAGCAAGCTGAGCGCACTTCCTTTTTGTCTCCGCTAGTTGTTGTTCTAGCTCCCCGACCTAGAAAGAATCATTCAACTATGGTCAGGAGATATAATACGACCCCTGCCACTGGATAACACTAATCTGATGTTATGCATACCGTTTGCCTCAACTGTGTATCTCGTTGTCGAAGTTCTTCACGCCTGTACAGTACATTTCCAGGTTCAGAATGCAAGGAAAATGTGTAACAGGGATTTCACACAAAACACACTAATACCTAGTTTAGGAATTGATTTTTTGCCTACATGGAAGAGAAACAAGCAGAGAGAAGCTGTATCTCCTTGAAGATTCTGTTATGTCCTTGGAGATATGGTTTCTTAATATGGCTGATTAATTGATTATAAGGCCTAATCAGCCAACCTCTAGAAAAACAATTGTTGATCCACTCAACAGATGGACCAAAACATGAGGCACACAGTTCAATGATTCATCTATGGCATTAGCGAAATTATGGCATGACTAATGGTCTGTGCAAAATGGACAGAGAACTTAAAAATAGATATATAACAAAAGGTACGATGGAACTAAATAGGACTCTGAGCATATTTATGACAGTATATTGCTAAAATAGTTCCATCATATATGCACCCTCATGACTCATCAATGATCAACATTACCTTGTGAACAGACTGATGTTTTCTTCACTCAGCTTTTCCATGATATTGGGATCAAGTGCACCATCAGAGCCAATGTCTACTGAATTCTGAATACCACATAAAATTTAAAGCAAACTAAAAGATCATTGTGTTTCATATGCAGTAAGAGGGATAAGATAATTAATCAGCAAAAAATATTATCATAGCTATAAAAGTCAACATTAGACAATACTTCTGCTCAGGCGCCTGATCAAGCCAAAAAGATCGGGCACCCTGTTGCCCAGCCGCAGCATGTCCAAACTGTCCAGCCACTGCATGTGCATGCACTAGCCTATCTCCTCTCTCTCCTACAATCAAGCAGCCTACTCTCTTCTCCATATCTCTTGCATGCAAGCATGGAAACTTTTTAGCTAGCTTAAAACGATTATCGCCTAAATTATTTTTCCAATCTACAACCCAATTATACCGTTGTATTCGTGGTAATTAAATCTTTACAAGATATCACATGATTATATTCTGATGAAAGAAAAACTTATGTTCAACTGTTAAAATTCAATGTTTCATACTCCCTCCATCCCAAAATATAAGGGATTTTGGATGGATGTGACACATCCTAGTACTACAAATCCGGACAGACTTCTGTCCAGATTCCAGATTCGTAGTACTAGGATATGTCACATCCACTCAAAATCCTTTATATTTTGGGACGAGTTTCCCGGTAGTGTCCAACGGCAAACTTCCCAAGTTTCTTCAATAGACTTTCTTCGGGTACGACTTTGCCTCCCTCCCAGGCATGCTAAGGGAGTACGTGATAGCGAAATGTTTCAACATGTGTTTCACAAAATTTGTAAATGTTTCAAAGGCATTTTTTTTGTTTCACTATGTACAACTTAGCGTTTCACCGGTGGTCAACTGAAACATTTGACAGCCCGATTTTTTAGAGGAAATCGGGTGCCCGATTTATAGTAGCGTCCCATATAATTGGCATCATATGAATACAAACAAAGAACTACAGCCAAAAGAAATACCAGATTGTTTTTTGTGTTTGATTAGCATTTTTATTTAAGAAAGTGATCAGCAACTGAGTTTATAGATGTTATTATAAAGACTATAAGCCAACACTCATCAGCGGAAGGAGTGGAAGCAGAATTCACTCAACTGATCAACTCTTCAAGTGCTATGATGGGTTCCAAAGAAACCAAAAGAACTAACACCTACAAGCACAACATGACTTAATTGAAAGCCTACAGGAAGCAAACTCCAAACCTCATCCAAGCCTGCTGGCTCCATACTGTTTCCTTGAGCTTGGCCAAATGGTCGTACGCGAGAACCTGGTCAAATTAAAAGAACCAAGAAATTTTACAAGCTATCAGTGATTCCAATCTAATAACTGAAAAGGAACAAAAAACTACAGAAAATTAAGGTACTCCGATGTTAAAAAGTGAGCAGCCACTACTACAAAATCCTTTTTTTTTACAAGAAACAGCAGGAGAGGCTTCTACTGCGTTAATATATTAAATACTAGAGAATAAAGTCACATATTTACATATTTACAAATAATTTTAAAATCCTTATTTTAAATAACCCATAAAATAACCAGTATACATTTCCCACATGGAATTTAACTTTTATATGCAGGAATCACTTGCATAGAAGTTTAAGACATAGGGCCTGTTTGGTAGAGCTCCAACTCCTAAATTTAGCTCCAGGAGTTGGGTCTGGAGTGGAGTTGTGGAGCAGCCTAAACCCAGCTCCACATCTCTAGTTCATTTTGTGAGAGCGCTCCACCCAATTCCGCTCCCAGTTTAGGTGGAGCTGAAACTGTTTGGCTGGGCTCCAGCTCCAGGAGAGGTGGAGCTGGAGCTGGAGCTGGAGCTGTGCCAAACAGGCCCATAATGTTCTAGAAATTTCAAGAACTTATTCCAGATAGCAAGATACTCACAATTTACATGGGATTAGCAAATCATTTTACTGAGAATCAGTAAAGTTGAAATCATTAACTAAGTCAACAATTTACCAAAATAAGGTTGATATGTTAAGAATAAGCACAATAAAACACTGGACATAATCTCATTCAATCCTCAAGGGTCTGGACTCTGGAGAAAATAGCAAAGGTATAACTCTACCCTACACCACAAGAGCAATGCAACAATGCAAAATAACACAAAAAGGGATATTGCGCAGTTCTGCTTAGTGTGCGTGCACTGTGGACCAGTGGCTGTTACTGCACTACCCTTAGTGCCATAATTCTTGATGAAGAATATCTATTAGATTTGCCATATAACCAAAATATATAATAAATTTGGAAATTGAGATAACAGATCTATGTATCTTTGGCATCATTTTCTTTTCATTCCATTTCAAATATGCTCTCCAATTTCGCTAAACGTGCCTGTGGCCTAATAGTATCCATTTACAAACATGGATCAGATGAAGCTACCTAGGATGTTTTGTTTATTAGTAGCTGACTCCTTATGTCCACAAATATAAGGGATTTTGGGGTTCAAGTTTGTCCACAAATATAAGGGATTTTGAGTGCTACTTGTCCCATCCAACCACCCTTCATTTAATTTTCACCCAATCTTACCCCCACCTACCCTCTCATTCCCCAACTATCCCTCATTTATTTGCTAATTGAGAGCCAAAAATTATGGCACTAAGGGCCAAAAATCCCTTATATTTGTGGATGGAGAGAGTATATTAGCTAATTGAGAGACCTAGGAATGCTTGAGTTCTGCCTCGTCCTGAGTCCAATCAGGAGCTGTTCCTCTCATTTTCTATTTTTGGTATGTTTTAATCTAATATTAGTAATAGAAGAGGAAAGTGCCAAGTTCTTATCTTGTCTCTTTTGGCAAGCAAGCAGCATACTAGCTTTGCCCTGAGTAGGGTAAAAGAGTAGTACAGCATCACAACACTTGCATGTTAAACATCTTTAGATGGACGGTGACATTCAGTTGAACATAAGCTAAATGGCTACAAAAGCATTTCAGGTAAGCATCATTTCTCAGTTCTGAACAAGACTCAATTGCGTTATATTAGGGTAAAACTGGGAGAAGTAGTAGCTCATGGATATTTAGCACACAACAGAATGGCTTTTGCTGTATGTATGCATTATATGATTACTCCACCAGGTGTATACATCACAAGAGGAACAACTGAATAAAGCTGGTATGTTACCTGCACCATTGGCTGTCAGTCCAATGACTTCGGTATCATCATATGTCTCTGGTAGCAAATTTGATGTATGCCCTCCAGTCCTCCTATTAGTGGAAACTTTCTGCTGAGACTTAGGTCCAGGATTCCCTGAATCTTTGAGAGCAGCCTTATACTGGGATCTTAATTGTGGATCCACTGGCTGGTAACCTATTAAATGACACTTTTCTTTCCTGCAAATACATTACATAGACAGAATGAGAAAAATGGTTGCATGCAGAATCCAAGGCATGCACTATTTGCACACGATACAGGATGGTAACATCTGATGTGGTACACTTCATGGTTCCCAGGCACTGTTGCAAACAGCCTATTGTTTAGAACAAAGAAACAAGCAACAGGTTTGTTCCTAGTATGAATCTTGGGCAGGAATTTGAAATGTGATGTAATAACAATAGTAACAACTAGATTATAGTCACAAAAGCATCAATTTCTTCAAAATGTGCATTTCATGTCACAAGAGAATGAATACTGAACTGAATTACTCGAGGTACGTACCAATAATCGAGGATGATCTGTCTAAGCTTAGCTTCTAGTCGAATGAATAGTGGGGTTCTCTCAAAATCTTGTTTGTCATGTGCCGGCTCAATAAAATTTGCCTCCAGTACACCTAAATCATGAAAGTTGTCATCCAGAGAGAAGCAAAGTAAAATGTGAATGATGACAGCACTAATTAAACATAAAACTCACCAACAACGCTTCTTCCTCTACTAGATCCCTCTTGAAGGACCTTCCAGAAGGGCTGTAAAGGAACAAAAAAAAGAAAATCAGTTCCAACCTATCTGCATTGGTAATTGGACCACCACTAGAACTACACATCTTTAAATGGCAAGACCAAGCTAAGCACCTCAATTTTGAGCTAAGAAGAAAATCCACTCAACTATATTAGAATGATGATGAGCATTTAGATCTCTCATCAAGTTGGTTTGTTCATAAATTAACAACAGAAAGCAAGCATGCTATCATAGAAACAATATGGTACCAGAAAAGATAGATTTTTTTTGCTGCTGAAAGCTATTCCTTACATACCAGTTCAAGATACAACAAAAGATGTGGGGATATGCATACCATCTTTTAACAAAGGAATCTTAAAGGTTAAAATAGGAAAAATGGAAGATTGGAGTGGCATGATTTGTTGAGTCCTAGAGGAAGAACACCTTAAGCGTTCAGGAACTTGAGCTTACATACAACTTCATCATATATATATATATATATATATATATATATATATATATATATATATATATATAGAGAGAGAGAGAGAGAGAGCATTGGAAACTGGAACTAAGAGAAATTTGTAATTCCAGAGTGTGTAGAAATTTTCCTATCCTATGATATTTCTTTAAAGCAACATTCAATTCAAAGGTTAACCATAGACATTTTTCCTTTGGAATGAAATCCCCCAGTTTTCATCCAAAGTTGCTTTGTTCCAAGTTCCAACTAGCCCCTCAATGCTCAGTGAAGGCAAAAGAAGCATAGATTATTTAATTCAACATTAGTATCTATCATGCATTTGAGTCCTGACAATGGGTTAGCATAAACAGTTGAGAATTAAACTGACTTCTGTTCTCGACCCAACTACAGAAGAATAAAAGATAGGGCTTGTTTGGTTTGATGTCAAATTTTGCCCTACCAAAATTTTGGTAACTTCAATAGTGAAACATGTATGTTTGGTTTGATACCAAATTTTGGCTACAATAGTTCAAATTCAATGCTATAAAATTTGGTAGTGCCAAAACTTGCCAAGGTTTCGGCACTGTCAAGATTTTGGTAGGGTAAAAATTGGCTTCAAACCAAACAAGCCCTATCTTTTATTCTTGGAGACTAGACTTTGTGCATGTAAATCAGCTTAGACCAGAAATTCGAAAAAAAGAAAAAGATGTACGTGTTAAAACAATTGACACAAACAGCTGGCATTAACACCCTTCTATCATTCCAAAAATCTCGTGGGAGACTGAAATAAAGAAAATTTATCACAAAGTAGTATGCAAAAAAAAACCTATGCGGGCTGAGGGTTCAAAATGAACCTTTCTTAGTACAAAGTAGTACATGCCTATCTAGTCAGTCTTCCCTCATACTTTCTGACATCCCACATACAGCTGGTATATTAGAATATTAGATAAACCTAAGTTCTCGGTATAAGTGCAAGGACGTCCTTCAGACCTTCACTTATAAGATCAAAGCAACATGATGCATAACAGAGACAATGACAATGGTAAAAGAATGCATGGACAAATAACACATGTATGGAGAGAGCGGTTACCATTATTAGTCGATTTTTATGGTAAACATTCATCCCAAAAATCCCCAGAACAGGTGCCTCCTTTGCAAAGCCAACATCTACTTTCACTGAGACCTGCAATTTAATTTCAATGTGGCTCCAAACAAAGTAAACAAATAATATCTCAAGGAAACAAAATGTTGGTAACAAAAACTGAAGGAGATGTTCATGACAAAATAGTAAGTTGGAGAATGCAATTGACTACTGTAACTTCAATCAACACGTATTGCCAAAAGGAAAAATCAGATAAACTCAGAGCATGAACATTATCATCCACTGAGATAACTTACATAAGTAAATGCATTGTAGGCACTACATGCAGACTACACTAACAAGAGAAGCAAATAATAGTGATCCCACAATCATTGAACAAATGTTACTTACCACTTGAGAATCATGTGCAACTTGAGGTTTGTAAGTAACTACTTTCTTAAATTTCAGTTCATCAGCAATCCTGATCTGTTCAACGGGTTTTCCTCTTAATATAATTTGGAAATTCTCAAACTTCTTAAGGTAAAGGATGGAAGTATATGCCTGCACATTGACAAATACAAATCATAATTCAACTTTATAGGACTGAATTCAGACTACAAAAAGTAACAAAACCTACTCGCAATGAAAATCTGAGTCTGTGGGATATATGTTGCTGAACAATTTCTTTTTGGGCCTTTGTTACTCCCCCACTGCCTTTATCTTGATCTCTGAGTAATATGTCCTGAAAAATGAGCAACAGAACATAAACTAAAACAGGTACAGAAATGGAAGAATGGAAGGTAGACAGTCTGAAAGAACTGAAGAACCACATTAATCCCAGTTCAATAATCAACTTTCCGTAAGTTTGAACACATGTAGAAATACCCTGCTCTGAAAGAATACATAAATCAATGCATATGCATCGCGCACATCAGGTTTCCCAATATAAACATTTAGTTCTCTAATATATCATGTATGTCATTATTCCAGCAAGTATAACATTAGTTCCCTCAGATATCATCCATGTAATCCAGTATGTCTATTAACTCCAGAACAATTATCTTTCCTTTCTTCCTTGAAAGAATCATAAGTGCATAGCATATATGATACTCAAGTGATTTTCAGAAGCACCATTTATATTTTTTACTAGATGAAATCCCGCAAGTTGCTGCAGGAATATTGAACGATAATAATAGAGATAAAGTGTAAGATCTTTTTGGTAGCTGAACGACATAACTTTATATACTTTGTATAATTTGCATCTTTGATCAATCATAAAGCTATAAACAATTGAGATGATGTGCCTTATGACAGTTTAGATCAAATAAAGATTGATCATCCATAGGCTTAACTAAGGTCATGTGGCTTAATGAGAGAAGAAAACAAAGGAAGACAATTTGGTCCATAAATTAATCATTGAAGGGCTAGAGATGTGGCTTAATGAGAGAGGAGAGAAACAGCATTAATTACACTTAGCGGGGATGATATATAGTTATATAGGATATAGGATTCCTAGACCCTATGTTACCACGACCAGGCCATAATTGCAATGAAAATTATCTGAAGACTTGCCTCGTCATCATCCTCAAAGTCAAGTTCTAAAAGACCATCGTCGTTCATCCATAAATTGTATATTGCCACCTTAGTTCCATGACTAATAATATCCTCGAACTGAATGCACAAGAAAATTATCAATAGTCAAAAAGTTGATCACTGTACTATTGGTTAATCACTACAGAATAATGACGTATAAATTTAGCTTGTCAACGAAGAAACAAGAATAAGTAATGCATGTGTGCGTAGATATCTAGCAGTACAAAAAACATTACAGACAACATTTTCGAAGAAATAAGACTAGATAGTAAAATATGTAAGAAATATAACAACAATACCAATATATTAATTATTCACTTACTCATGTTGTAGAGTATTTGTAAAACCAGTGATGTATTGTCAGTACATTGTGTTAATTAGTGCTACATTGGTTCTACCACGGAATGTGCCACCATATAATTAAGTTGCATAATTGATACTTCCTCCGATCCATATTATAAGGCATTTTGGGTTTGTCCTAAGTTATGTCTATAGAAAAACGTAGCAACATCTAAAACACCAAATTAGTTTCATTGAATCCACTATTGAATATATTTTTATAGTATATTTGTTTTGTGTTGGAAATATTACCAGATTTTTCTAAGAAGTTGGTCAAACTTGAAGAAGTTTACTTAGGAAAAACCCAAAATGTCTTATAATATGCAACAGGAGTATAAATAAGGAGGAAAGAACTTTTGTCTGGTAAAGCTTAATTCTGAGGATTTGATTGGTTATTGAGTTTGTTTAGATAATTATTTTGAGTAGGTTATTGACTGAGCAGATCACGCTGCTCAAGGGACAGCTCAAAGTGAGCTGTTTTGATTGGTTATCACTGTTTAGGATCATCTCCAGCTTGCCAATATGGCTTTACATATTTACATTTCAGAAAGCAGCACAAGTTCAGTTGTTTTGTGCGTATACAGAATAAAAATCGCCCTTCACGGTCAGAAGGGAAGAAACTTATACTGGGTAAAGGTTTGAAGCAAGCAAAACATGTTATGAACAATCGGTAAATTGTTAACCAACTAGCTCACAGGAACACTAATGGTTATTCCAATGACTTGGAAACAGAAAAGTAATAATTATCTTAATGACAACCATGCATTTCTCCAATTAATTGTTGTTTTCATACATGCTTTTTGCTTAGCATAGTGATCCTGCACTAAAATTCAATGGGCCTATTGTACTACGAAACCTTATACATGTATTGATTAAATCCAAACCAATCAGATTAAAACTGTAAAACAATATCAGATTGTAATGTGTCCACTGAGAAGTAATATATGTCTATTAATTCATCTCAAGATATGTGTGCGCATTTGGTTTTGACTTTTGACCAAAAAGTTAATAATATGTGAGCTATATCGAACATTACCCTGTTGTTTACAAATATAGGAGCATTATCCTAATGCAGTGTGATTACATTGCAAAAACTCATTTGATTCCAAAAGCGGTCTTGATAATGAACTAAAAAAAGTCTAGGACAAATGGTACCTGTTGTAGCAGTTCTTCCTTTGAAGAAAAGGGGGACCAATCTAGTATTATCTTCAAGCTGCTATCCCAATCACCCTGTGAACCATACACCAAAGGTACAATGTGGCCATCTTGGATTTTAAAATCAAGCTGTAAAAGAGAAGGAAGATGTCAGCCCTAGACAAAAAACAATGCATGAAAGATGCAATACTGTATCAATTTGACATACCATGGGAACAACTATGTCATCCTTCATTGTTCTCCTCAAGAAAGTGTAAGAAAGCAAACCAACACTCAAGGTAACATTACTGCAGAAGAAAGAACTGTGTGATTATCACTGATAATTGCAGAAGTTCCAAGTGCCACTAATTCTTTAGAAAAAAATAAATAAACAAAGAATGAAATGAGCAATATTTACCTTCCACGGTTTGCACGAGTAAACACTATTGCATCAGCACCAAGTCTCATCGTGCTTGTCTTAAAGCCATTTCCATCTGTGTTGTGGAGAAAGGTGCAAAACAAACAACCAACAGTCATTGATTAAAAATTGTTTTTGACATAAAAGCATAAAGAGCCTACATACTTAGAAAAAAATGTTACAAATATTTGAACTAAAAAAACTCTCAGCAACAGTTTAAGTTTATAATTTCACGAACAATGCGCAAATGGATTTGCATATATACAAACTGCAAAATTGGTGATAAAAGTAAAGGAAATTTCCATTTTGAGGAATAGAACCTATAAATAGTACACAGGTTAACATTTGAAGATCTCCAAAATCTATTTACTAATTAGGAATCAATATAAATAGTACACAGATTAACATTTGAAGATCTCCAAAATTTATTTACTAATTAGGAATCAATCCATCTTTTACTCAGAGAATTAAATTATATAACCGTCTTTTAGACATCTTCCAGCTGCCAGCCTGCCATTCAGACTTGACTCAGTATCTTTTGCATTTCTTACACATGCTAATACAAAACAGAACTGTATTTAATTGGTTTAGCAACTTAAAAGTCAACCCTCACCCTTGTGCACTCCAAATGAAAACAGGACAGTACCATACCATAAACAACACAGGGAACGTTAATTGGGGAAAAGATCAAAATGTTATTGGGAACGTAAGAAAATTATTCATTTATTATTGCATCCTCTTTTTGTAGTTTTGTTTTCTTCATTTAGTAGACTCTCATCGAAGTGCAGAGCACAATTCTCAAAATAAAATCTAGAATTTAGTGTAAAATAAGATCCTATTTGAAAGCCTTTGTGAATCAGTCAAGGTCCTCAAATTTTCCCATGAAAATAAGATGAGACTTACACTGGCCAATGGTTTTCTTTGATTTCTTGGTTGAGAATCCTAGACTCATGCATCGTCGTACCCCTTCAGGATCCATTCCTCCTCCATCGTCTACAAAAGCAGCCCCAAGTTAATACTTATTAATATAGGAACTTTATGGACCACCCCAGTCTACTCAAACTCATTGTATCCACTTTCATGTTTTTTTCTTGAATCTGGATACCTTGAAAAACCAGCATTGTGCTATTGTCTTTCAAATTGACACTTTTATCCACTTTTATAAATGTGGCGCCATTGCATATCTGCAACACCATATCAGAAGAGAATTAATGCTATATGCAACAGTGAACCCCAAGAATTAGTAAAGAC
The DNA here is from genome assembly GCA_008326285.1 of Oryza officinalis. Taxonomy (NCBI): domain Eukaryota; kingdom Viridiplantae; phylum Streptophyta; class Magnoliopsida; order Poales; family Poaceae; genus Oryza; species Oryza officinalis. The sequence goes on from BDMV01000010.1 coordinate 8,203,596, forward strand.
AATTAGAGGTGAATAGCAATCTTGAATATAAATTTATGAAAGTATGAAGTTTCCAGAAGGTACTACAAACCTCATCTACTGCATTGTCAAGAAGTTCAGCTATAGCTGCAATAGAACATAACAAGAAACAAATGTAAGGAAAATATTGACCATGGTAACACATAACTTGAACATCAAAGATAAAGAACAGTTGCTATGAAAAATCATGCAATCTAGTTTTTCAGTTTGTTCTGAACTTCTGATGATCTAACAAAAAGTATTTCATAAGTCCATTTTATCAAACTACATTCTTCCTTAAAAAGGAAGAGCTAAAGAGTGGTCATGGACAGATCAATGCAACACGAAAAGAAGATGGACCAGCACGCAATGCATTTTGCAGTAAGCAAAGCCCATTGATGGAAACATTGGACAATCAAGAAAATTTTGCATTTTCCTATATGTCAATAACATGTGGAATCAAGACCCACCTGTCTATATATGGTAGCGAATCTTCAAATGCCACTATTGAGTGTCAAATTCTCAATTTTATCTATTAATAACTACATATCTGCTGACAGTAAGGAGATGTTGGATCAAAGGGATGAAAGGGAGATAATGCATTTCAGGATTCAGATTTTTTTTGTCTGAATATCTGTAGTGAGAATGCAAGAAAATATACAATATCATTTAGTACAGAAGCTAGTAGTTTTCGCCCTCTTATCTAATTTTCCAATCATTTTGCCTGTGCCAAAGAAATAGCTAGCCCCTTCCTATGTTTCTTAACAATTCACTAAATGATCAAAGAGATATTTTTATCAAAGATCGTCCCAAACTGCCACAAATCAAGCAGAATTACCACAGAACGATCAATGCATCTCGGGATCATGTGTTTCAGACTTTCAGTTAACAGAAAATGCCATCTTCAGATCCAGCCAGCATTTTAGAAGGAAAAGAAACTAGAACACTATTGATATTCTTTTGTCAGTGACACTTCCAACAGTTGATGTGATCTTCTCTTATCTCTTCAAAGGTTGACAAATGAAAGAAAAAAACATGTAACCTGCGATCTAAAGAGCAAGGATAATAACACAACATCAATGCAAATAACAAGGCACGCACCACTGATGCACGGTGAACAATGAATTTGTATATTCCATCTCTTCTATCGGAAAACACATAATCAAACAAAATTAACAGTAACAGTAACAGTAACAGTAACCACTGTGCGTGCCCATCCACACTAAATAATCTCAGATTTTTTCCCCTTTTGCCCTAAGAGCCTTTAGGTCTATTCAATTTAGACCAACGAACTCATCCCTAGCCATCGCTATCATGTAAAATTGTGGAACTGCAACCAGATTTCACCACCACACAGAGAAGGCACAACAAATTACAACAGCAGAAGTGGTAAGGAAGGCAGATGGGCACCAACCTCCGAATGCCCACTTGTGAGAGGTCGCGTTGGTGTGTAGAAACTTGGGGTGAACGCGCGCGCGATCGAAATCCCCTGCCTCAAGCGCATCTGCAACCGCGGGAAACCGCATCAGCAACGCAATTCGCACCGAAGTTCAGCGGAAACTAGAGGGAAGGAAGGGAACACTCGAGGAGTGGGGGGGCGTACCGTGGAACTCGCGAGAGGGGGCGGAGGCGGACTCGAACGCGCCGGCCTTCCAGAAGCTGCGGCAATCGAGGGCCCGACCGCCGCCGCCAGCGCCGCCTGTGCCGCCGGCCATCGCCGCCGGCATTGGGGGATGGGGGGGTTGGGGTTTGGGAGACTTCACCGGAGAGATTTCCCCGACGAGTTCGGCGACAGTTGTTTCGGCTCAATACCCTAACCCTGCGTACGGTGAAAAAGAAAGGGCCTCCCTCTGTAATGTCTGTATGGCATATGTGACGTAAAACGCCTAATAATAAATAAAGGGTGCAAATATACCATTTCAGATAAATATTATTATAATTCGTCTATCCATAGTCATGTCACTAAAATTTTATAAAATTAGAATTGTGCCACTGCCATCACGTTTTTCATCCATCTCTTCGTTTTTCCGTTTTCTTCCTTCTTTCCACGTCTTCTTCCCACACCAATGAGCGGTGAGTGGCAACGGGACTAGCGAGCGACAACGGGACCTCGACGGCTCGACGCACACGTCGTCCCATGCACCGGCGGCCTTGACCACATGCTCACCGACACGGTTGCCAACCACGAGAAGATCGACGAGGAAGGGGATACGAAGAGGAGGGCGTAGAGGAAGCGGGGTAGGCGGCAAGAGGAGGTGAGGTAGGTAGGGTAGGCTTCCTCTACCATCACCGCCGCTCGACCTCCTCGGCCTCCTTGGCTTCCTCTACCATCATCGTCACTCGACCACCTCGGGGGAGACGACGACCAATAGACTTGCACCAACGGGCTAGTTCCCTCCTACCCCTTCTCCTTCACCTTTTGTCGTTGCCACCACCTCCACCGGCCTTCGCTGGAACAAGAGCTTCGTGACCTGTGTCATCAAGGTGCTCTCCCCATGCTCCTTGCTCCTCGCCATGAAGAAGATGAATCTGATAGGTGGGTCCCACGTGCAAACGAGGAAATGGATGAAAAACGTGACGGCAGTGGCACAGTTCCAATTTTGTAAAATTTCAGTAGCACAGCTACGAACAGACGAATTTATCTGAAATGGTATATTTGCAATGGCATGGATCAAATCAACCCATAAATAAAACACCCAATAAATCTTACGAATTCTATAGCGTTGGATTGCTTTGAGATTCATACAGAAATTCAAATCACTACTTCTTTCTTCCCTACCTCGAATCTAAGCCTGCAGGTTGTCGCTGCACATGCGCCAGGTAGAGCCAAACTCGAGTGTGTGCCTCCTCTTTGTTGTCGCTCGTTTGCCCCACGACGATCGCCTTACCGGACCGTCTCTCCTCCACCACCCTCCGTTGGGACGTGCTCGGACCCTACCTGGGGCGTGAAGAGCACTCGGGTCCCTACCCCGAACCCAAAGGCACTAGGCCCCGCTTCTGGACGGTCACCATGTCTAGGACCCCCCGACCACGGGGCACCCCCAATTTGCAATGAATAGATCATTCATCAGGTTTGGACTAGCTTCTCACAGATGTCTAAGATGAGGGAGATCATGTGGGCACCGCCTGGGTGCGAAGCCTTTGTTTGGATATGCCTGTTTCAGCACCTTGTAGATGTAGATCTTGTACGTCTCTTAGAGATGTATGTCTTATACGGCTCTTCTCGTGTTTCCTATGCTTCGATGATGCAGGGGAACAGGGACCTGCCACCTCGGTTCCTGTTCCTCCGACATCTGTACCAGGACCCATACGTAAGAAACATACCACTGTGGTATCTCCTTACAACCATAAAAGGAGGACCATGACCACTGAAAAAGATTAGAGATAATCTTAAAACATCTCCATCATCTCTACAACCTCCAGAAAAAGAGAAATCAGCTCCCTAGCCTTAGACTACAGATACAGGAATATTGATGGAGTGCAAAACTGATTAAAAGTTGCCATATGTTGATCTGGCGTCTAAAAGCTGGCCTTGGTCTGATTCATTCGTCATTGTGTCTCCATCTGGAGCCTGCAATAACTGCTAGCTGCCATCCCCAACCTGCACCGATCTTTCTCCAGGTTTGGTTGGTAGCGCTCGATTTATACACACCATAGGAGAATTGTAGACAAGGAAGATCAAATCCTGATGGTGAAAGAATGGCACGCCTTGTGCTCCAGCTAAGAATCTGATTAGTTCCCTTAGGTGCTTGATTGATTTTATATGTGATCATTTTTATTTTGTTTTTGTATCAGGGCCGCATAGAGTAGAGAATGTTTGTACCCCTGTGTTTGCACTCATGACTCGCGTGGCTAGGGTCCCAATTGACTCGTGAACAATTTGGTCCTAGAATCATGTTTTCATCACAAAAGTTTCATCCTCTTTTACAATTTACAAATTGAGACACCTATATACCAAGCTACATGGTCTCTAGAGCCAAGATTTTGGTTCATGTAGTCAAAATTGGAAGGGTGTGATCGATTGACGGGTGCAGAGATGTTCAGGATATAACAAAATTACTGTTCCAAATTGTGCAACATAATTCAGGATGATTTTAATGATTTTGTTGATTTTGTATATAGGTTAGTTTGTGTGGGTCATTATTTATCCACCCAAAATTATGCCTTCTTTTTTTGTGTGTTGTCCTCTGCTTGCTGTTGAATTACCAGTATTTGTTATGATGCTTAGATATTTAATTTATACATTGATATATATGCTCTGATTATTGTGATGCTCACTTGATAGATATTTTTTTTAATTTGTTCATTTCTGTGTAAATAGCTTATAATATACGTCAATGTCATCAATTATATATATTTTTTATTTCTGGAGCTTATGGTGGCTTCTGCCTGTATGTTGTGACCAAATTTCAAAATACTGTAGATCATTTATAACATGCATAAATTGAGTCAATGGTTTGTTTCCACTTCCTTCAAAGCATAATACTACAATATTGTGATTCTACTTTTCATTTCAGTGGATGATGACAAGCCAGAGGAAGAGTTCCTAGAGCCAAAGGGTGAAACATCGAGGTCTTCAAGGGGTGAAACATCAAGGTGTTCAAGGTTTAAGTTGCAGCAGCTTTCGCACCATGGCACTAACCTGCTCGTATCATTTAGACATCACTGTTTCGGATGCCATACTTAAACTGTTGTATGTGTCAGATTACTATCATATAACCAATTAAATTACATTTATCTCCTTTGTACTTCAAGATTTATGAATATGTTTTCTCCTATATTTCTTGAGGCTGTGCAAACGCATTCTAAAGATCAACATGTCTTGAGTTAGAGAAACTAGCCTTGCACTGACCATGTCTGTTCTAATGGATTGATGACACTTGAAGTGTGATGTGTATGTGCAATATGTTGCCTTGTTATTGATCTATAGCAAACAGTACGTGTTTCACTATTGGTCAAAGATGGTGACAATTAATTATCTACAGAGTATTTATATATTATACCGAACACATCTATTTTTTACTTATTCAGCGGAAACATCTTTAATTTTTATGATTTATGTATATACAAAAAGTTGATAAATGTTGAAACAATACAATTCTCTCTTTGAATTTTTTTCATGATCTTAAAACCATCTTGTGCATTATAGTCTTGATCACAAAAACATATATAGTATATATTTTTGGTTGTTTGAATTATGTTATTCAATACTACCGTCACGTTAGCACGGGCAAATTACTAGTCTCCTTACAACCATAAAAGGAGGACCAAAGCCACTGAAAAAGATTAAAGCCAATCTTTAAACATCTCCATCACCTCTACAGCCTCCAGAAAAAGAGAAATCAGCTCCCTAGCCTTAGAATAGAAGTATACCAACATATTGTAAACTTTTCAATAAAGAGCTCCACCAAAAAATACAGGAGTAGGGTATTACGCCTCCGAACGGCCCGAACCTGTCTAAACAGCTTGCCTCTCTCATTTCATTCGTGTGAAGCATCACCTCGTTTCCGTGCACCCCCTCCCAGGACCTAATCTCCAAGGAGTGCTCACTTCTCCTCTAAAGGAGTTCCATACTCCGATAGTATCCAAGTTGAGGATCTTTGTGGTCACTTGGAACCTATCGTTTGAAGACCGAAGGCTTTTTCATGGACACTTACTTGGAGAGGCAAGGGGTTAATCAAGACCTAACTCTTTGGAGCTCCTCAACAGAGAGTAGAATCCATGTGATCTGAAATTCTGAAAAAAAATCCTTGCCTCCCCTTGTTTAGTTTTTTGTGCTCTGTTGTTGTCTTTTACCTGTTATCATTCTATGTATCTTGTGCTTCCTAGAAAATCATGCTACTCACTGTGAGAGGCTTGAAAGGCATCTCACAGCCTCCTCGAAAGTTCCTGGGAAAAATCGTGGAAGTTCCGGGCCCTAATTTAATTGCTGCAATTTGGAGTAAAATTTTAAAAAAAACGCCTATTCACCTAGTCGACATCTATGGGTTTTCATTAATTCTCATTCCGAACGTTTTAAAAAAGAACCCACACTTAGAACTCTGAAAAATGTTTGTAAAATAAATGATTTACAAAATAAACCTAGCCTTCTTTTGAAGCTTGCACTTTACACATTTTCCAGTGGCTTGTTGAGTATGAAGGTACTCATTCCCCTAGTATTGTTGTTTTTCACTCTTTGTAAGTTCAGGTTGAAGATGTTGAATAATAGGGTTTTGTCCCTAGACCCAAGCCACTGCCCGTGTATTTGTATTCTAGCTACATTATGTTCCCTTGCTGGTGTTTTTGATTGAAGGTTGCATTTTAGGGATTACCCAAGGATTAAACATAAAGGTATAATTTATTATTAATATTTCATGATTCATTTTGTTATCGTGCGTGCCAGCATCTGTATCTGCAGGAGACGATTTGCCGTTCCCCTATGGCGTACCCTCTGTGGCGCTGTCGTGCCAGGGCGGGGTGTGACATAGGCTTTTACCTCGGTTTTCGTTAGCATGCTTATCAAACTACTAAACGGTGCGTGTGAAAACTTTCTATATAGAAGTTGCTTTAAAATATTAGATAAATCCATTTTTTAAGTTTGAAATAATTAAAACTCAATTAATTATGTGCTAATGTCTTTCTCATTTTGCATGCCCGTACTTAATTTTTATCTTTAGTGAACTCAAATGGGCCATACTTCAAAAAATAAACTCAAAGAAAATAATTTATAAATTAAATCGTGTATCCATAATGCCTAAAAGTACACTAATTTAAATTCTATAATTGTACATGATACATAGATAGTTCTGTATCAATCCTGAGAGGGATCTAATGGCTATTCCATTCGTAGGTGATATGGTTCAATACACATTGAGATTTATAGCGATAACTATATTTACTGGGTTGTAAATACACATGACATATGACATATGGATGGTTAAGATCAAAACATGAGAGGAATCTAAAGTCTACTATCTACTATCTACTATTCCTATATAGTTGGCCCCATTATCTACAATTATGTGCAGCCACGTCATCAAGAATGCCATAGCCGTTGGATCGTTCTTCATCTCAAATATCACCCATCAAATACAATAGGATTTCTGCTAACGCTTGGCCCATTTTGCACAGTAACCACTGCCTCATTAAGACTAAAACACATCTCCTTTATTCTTTGTTGATGTCACCCACTTAGTGCTCAAATAAACTGACAAGAGACAACTCACTCTAGGCCAACTACTCCCCTTCCTCTTTCAACATTCTCAACCATAATAATCCCAATAATTTTTAAATGGATTAAAGTTGTTTAGTATTATTCACCTTGATGAAAGTTGTAGTATATTCTTTCACATATTTACTTGACATAACTAATATTTTTTTAAAAATAATATGTCTCTGGCAACCGAATAATTTCTTTGCACTCATTTTTGTTTCTAGGTGAACATATGACTACGAGTCCCAACTCTTAGGTATATACAAATACATATCATCTACTTTGTGCTGAATTTGCTGAAATTACACTGCCTAATTTTTTTAGTACAGCATATTCGATTGCTTTTAAATCAGCTATATAACTTTGCTTGATTCTTCGTTTTGCAGATTTGTTGCTAAGGTAATTAAAATGAAGATAAATAGCCATTCCCTATTGTTAATTGATCTATTCACCTTATGTTTAGATTGCCTTTACAAGTAGTGTATATCTTCTAAATTTGTCACATAATTTCACTAATTTTTTCATTACTTAAAATTTCATCCAAATGTTGCTTCTATAAATTCCTGCAACAATGTGTAGGGTATCATCTAGTTTTTTAAAAATGATGTGGCTCTATGCATATCAAGCTTTTGGTTCCAACTATATAGGAATTATATAGAAAAGAATAGTACATAGTTTGCCACACGGCATGTGATTTAGTGTTTTCTAGCTAAAGGATGAAGTGAAGCAGTCAAATCGAGTTCGGTATATAGACGTAATTGCTCCGTATATCTGAAAGAGCTAAGCATTGCGGCGAAGATCGCCATGACATAACAAATCCATTTGATATTCTATGGAATCAATATCAAGATTTATTAGAACAAAAAGTAGCATTCCATCAAGCAGACCAAGTCAGGGAGAAACAACAGATTGGTATAGGGGATTTGACCTACTTTTAAGAGAATAGAATCATCCTTTTTTGGAGTAAAAGAAAGCAAAGCTTATAGTGACCAAGTCTTCCTATGGACATCCTAATGGGCTTGCGGATTTCATAATGCATGCATTACAACATTGATTTTTATGTCACATGACTACGGGTTACAATTGTTTATGACTACCAAAACGTCCGTGTGTTGCAACGGGTGGAAACAAATTTAATTGTATATGTATTACATTCACCTACAAGGATAATTAAATTGAAGATCTAAAGTAAATTGCACTAACAATCCATAAATTCAAATAGGTACAACAATTTATAAAACACTTACTGCGGTGCAACAAATTTACTTAATTGATGTGAACCAAGACCAAAACAACTATGCAAGTAAATTAGTATCGTTACTGAACTATCTATGTTTGTTGATATAAAGGTGACAGGAATTTGCAAGTCACCGATCTTGGTGATTTATGATCTGTTGCGTGTTGATCCGATCTATCTTGTATATCACTCGATTGTCAAGAAAGGAAAAGGCTATTGCCAGCAATTCTAGATTTCGTTTAACTTTAGGAACTCCATCGGCATATACAGAATAACAATTTGTTCTATAGTACTATGAAGATAGTATATGTCTTGTTTACAATTCTAAGTATCTTTAGTTAGGGTGTTTAGGAAAAAAATATTGGTGGTTTCATATAGATTGACATTCAATACGTTGTCAAATTTAAATTCAATTTAATTATACGTAATAGCTATATCTATTTATTACTACCTTTGTTAAGAAATTTTAGAGTTGGACACATGTATTAAGAAAGTACGTGGAATTAAATGGAAACAAATTCTAAAGAGGAAAAGTTGTTAAATTTTTGGGACGGAAGGAGTACCTAATAACATATTCTATGGCCAATCACAATTGAAAGATTATGGGCTGATCATTATATGTTACTTGGGCTGCGGCCTAGGCGGGCCTTGAGGATGTCAGTCCCTCGCTGCCCATCTCACCTGTAATGCCTTTTTTTTCTTTTCGCTAATAAACGAAACGGCCAAACAGAAACATAATTGGATCAGGAGCCATGCAACAACTGAAAACGTATGAAAATTATGACAAAAACATCTTCAATATTATAATTTTTATAACAGTAGAGATCTGACAATTATTTGATAGCATAAACAAATAAGTTAGATGTTAGAAAATTGATAAGTCAATTTAAAATAGTTCCATAAGAAATATGCTGAATAAAAAATTTCATAAAAGTCTATCATATAATAGCTCGAAAAGCATGCCATAGATAATATATATAGTTCATAAGGAGAAAAGAAAAGAGGGAAAAATCACAAGTTTTCATATCCTAAGAAAAACTGCCAAACAGAGATAATATATAACTCCATGTTAAAAGATTTTACATGCAGAAGTATAGTACTCCCTTCGGCACATCGACACATCTTTGTATTACAAATTTGGACAAGTGTTCCATCATATATTATATTGCTACTCTTTCTGGTATAAAAATTGTTGACCTTCTAGCGTTATATCCAAAGTATGGTAATTGTTGTCGTTTGGGATTTATCAGGTTATTTTGGAGTTATTTGCCCCTTATGCATGCATCCCATTTAAAGCTGAGTGCATAGTCTCCCGTGTCTACCGCGCAAGCGAGAAAAACACACCTGCCGCGCACAAAAAAATAGAGAAAATTCATGCGTGGATAAAAAAAGTATAGTACTCCCTTGACACATCTTTGTATTACAAACTAGCAGATACACCGCGTGTTGTTGCAGACTTGTTCAAAATATAACATGGCAAAATTAGAGGAATATATATGTAATAAAGCAGCATATGTTATGTTTAAAAGTATGCTATAACACTGTAATTCTTTGGTTTCTTTAAAACACATTTAGGCTTTGTTCGTTAGTCTGAGTTCGCAACGTCGCGGGGTGTTCCATATACTGGAAGCTGTTCCCGCACAGTAAATGGATGACCAGAGGTTGCAGCGTATGTAACGGTGTCTACGGACGTTGTGACCCGGCCATTTCACACTCGACTTTTTTCCGTCGACGCTGTCACGATGCGCATCCGAACTCTCTCGATCCCCTTTCTTCCTCATGGCGGTCTCGCGGACTCCGCATCAGCGGTCGTCGAGGCGAGCAGGCGGACCAGAGGAATCCCTTTTCCCCATCGATTCTCAGTCGCGCGTCGTCTTGCGGCAGCAGTCGGCTAAAGGTGGTGGCAGCTTGCGGCAACGGAGCTGTCATCAGTGCTCTCGAGCTATCCGCGTCGCCCTCGAGGACGGTAAAAGCCGGCCAGTGCGCTCGTTTTGGCGTTGTCAGTGGCACCCGTCCGGCCGGATAGCTTTTTCAGCCGCCCGACTCCATGAGCAGACTCTCGGGTGCCACAGCGCTGGCGAGTTCGGGCGCATCAAGGCGGCAAAGTTGGCGGAGTTATTTCGCCACCTCTATTTGAGGCTGAGCTCGTGCTTGGTCCGATGGACACGAGGGGGAAGAAGCGGAAGAGAGAGCTTGAGCTCTTGCGGACTGCATTGGAGGGGGCGATTGTTCAATCCCCTCCAGCCGTGTCAACCTCTGTTTGGGCCACCGATCTGGAGTTCGACGAGGGTTCTTCCGAGTCCGTCACCTCCAACGCGGGCAGTGCCAAGGCTGCAGCGGACGATGTGCTGCATATCGCCCACGCCCTATGCAAGGTCTGCGCCAAGTCTCCGAAAGCCATCATCGAGTTCGTTCGCAAAGTGAGCCCTGCCACTATCGGCCGTTCAATTGATTGGGACGTCATCCGTGACACCGACTCAACGAAGGTATTACTAGCATATCCATACATGAATTTTCCGATTCATTGTTGCTTGACTTGGCCATGCTAGATGTCGGAAGGGCATCACCGATGGACCGATATGGAGGTCCGTGTGTCTTGAGAGTTGCTTGGAGGAGATTGCTGCTTACAACATCATCTCCAACACCCCCAAGAACAAGCATGGGACAACTTGGAGAAGAAAATGTTTCAGAAGTGCAGGAAGATGGTGAATCAAGGTCAACTGCAGTACATTTGGTGTGACTGTAATAAACTGTTCCACATGTGGGTGTGGCTCGAATCGCAGGCCACCGGCCTTGGTCGTGATCCGGTTACTTCAGCCATTGTCGCCGACGATTCGTGGTGGAAAAGCCAAAATGGGGTATGTCAGTACATGCACAATTAATTTTGCAATCCATATTTTTGGCCTTAAATGTTATGAATTGCAATTTATATATGCATGTGAATTCACAGTACAATACAGTTGTTGATAATCTTGTTCTAATTGTGCAACCACATAAGTGAGTCCTCCCTATTGTCAACTAGTTCTGTTCCCATATACATGTCAGTGTGACAACAGCAGAATTTGAGACCAAAATTGTGCACATGCAGTACGTTTGTAGCTTTGCACATGCTCACATAATACACTAAACCATAAACCACAGACAAGCGCCGACCATATTTGCAAGCATGATAACAAAAACCTTGATCACCTACTTTGACATGGTCGTTATGTTTGCAATTGATTATTGTATTTCTAGTGCAATTTGCAACATGTAAATGACTAGTTTTGTGCTTCACAGATCACCCTTAAGAGAACATCACTTTGCGTATTCGCACACTCGCACTACATGGGTGGGATTCGAAGCAAGAGGAGGCTGTTTTAGTACTGTTCTTGCATGGTTCACAATTCCAGACTGAAAATCCTGAAATTTCATTGCCCCATGAAATGCTTTTGCTTTCTCAGATAGATAGATAGATAGATAGATACAGAGAGAGAGTATGCACTGCAAATTTAGAACTGTGTTCTTGATAACTTTGTACTGGACACCTAAGCATACTTGCAAGTGTTATAATAAATTAAAGTAGTATATAATTGTGGAACAAATATTACCAAATTTCGTGTTTTTACAATCATTTGTATGGTTGTATGTGGTAGTAGTTGCAGCACGATGTTGGCCTATTTCACAGCAACAATAGTTCCACTCATCATGCTAAATACAATGGTCTCAATAAGTACTTGGTAAATATTACGTCCCTGATAACATTCAGTTAACAGTGTGGTACCAGTAGGAAAACGATGTGAACGCAAATTAAGAAATAGTTCGATTCAGTTTTCATGCATCCTTTTAGAAAATTATGAACACTGCGATATGCGGACTCATTTCTCTGCGTCCAAATTTTGTCATTACTGAAATGCCTGTCATCTAACTGGTGCATGTATATGACTTTCACAACTGAAGAAAGGTGTGATCGTCTTTAGAAATGATCCTCTCAAGCACATTGACTTTCACCACGCGGTCTTCGGTGGGCGCACGGTTGTTGGCAACCACTCCGACGTCACGGGGATTGCCCAAGCCGCACCGCAAGGAGCAGTATAGTGGCAGACCATCGATGTTACACAGCTCACTGGCACTTATAGACCACCAGCACCATCTGCAGCACCACCATCGAGTGCAGATAGGGGTAAGGGAAAAAGGCCAGCAACGGAAAGTGGTGCCTCAGGGGGGGTCTTCGAAGAAGTCCCGCAGCGACTCCACTGGCCAGGCACTTGAAAGGCTTGCAGCCCTACGAATGGAGTCAATGGAGAGCCGCGCAAGGGAGGTAGCTGCAGCTAAGGCTACAGGTGTTGAGGCTTGCTTGCAGTTGGTGGAAAATTATGGGCACCGTATTGGAGGTCCGGTGTGGTATGCAGCTTGTCACCTATTCCACGATCCCCACCACTGCTTCTGCTTCGTTCGGCTCCCGGATGCAGCAACGTGGCTGAAATACATCTCTACTGGTGGAAAGGGAGGCGCCTCCTCTTCTGGTGTCACGCAATAGCTCCATGTTGTGGCATTCAGTATATTATTTTCCTTGCAGTTGAGTTGCTTCGTCAGTTCTGTAGTGGGTTGTTTTAAAAATAAACCTTATGTTTATTACTTTTCGCGTGCTAACATTTGCTACAAGCTGCTGAGTTTATACAACATTTGCGGATTAATATTTCATTTGCATGTGTTGCAGTACAGTTGTGTGAGTGAAATTTCATGCACTACATTGCTGCCGACGGACATTTTTATGTTGCACATTTCCTTCAATTGCATTACTGACTTTCACAACAAAACTGTTGCATGTTTATAATTACTAAATTTGATGGATACAAGTATGACACTGCTTGTCTTTTTCGGGTTGTCAAATGTCGAAGGAATACGGCTATGAGTACCGACGCTGGTGGATCGAACTGGACAAGAGGACACTCTAGCAGTGACGAGGACAATGCCATCATCGACATACTAGCTGCTACTCTGGAGATAAATGAGAGAGCACCCAGAAGAATACCGGTTCAAACCGGCATTAGTTGGATGGTGGAAACAATGGGAAATCGAAACCAATGTCGAGCAATGTTCCGGTTGACTGCAGAACAAATACACAGTTTACATGACCTCCTGATCAGTTCGTACGGCCTCGATGGAATAGCCGAGGTATGTGCATTGGAAAAACTTGGTATTTCTTGTACATTATGGGCAGAAATCATTCCAATAGAGACGCCAACAATTGGTGGGTCCGCTCTAGCTCAACAGTGTCTATGTACTTCCACCAAGTTTTGATGGCTATGAACGACCTGGCAGCGAATATTTTGAAACCTGTGAATCCCAACTTCACATAACCTCACCCAATGCTTCTAAATGAAGATTGGTTCAAACCCTTTTACCAGTCAGTGGGTGTTGTTGACGGCACACATGTGTCTGTCGTGACTTCTGCAGCCACGTCTATTCAACACCGGAACCAGCACCACGTAACGACGAAAAATGTTCTTGTCATTTGTGATCACGAGAGGAGAATTATTTTCTGCGATGCTGGATGGCTAGGATCGGTTCACGACCAAAGGATTCTGAACGAGGCAGTGCAGTATTACCCCGACAATTTCTCACGGGTACCGTTTGGTGAGTTAATTTTTGTGCTAACTTATTTGAAAGGCATATGTTAGTACATTTCAAGCTTGACCTTATCGACCAAAGCTTGAGCCAAGTGTTGACAGTTGGTGGTGAGGCCACAGGTCGATCCGCAGAAGACAAATCTTTCCAACCACAATGTCAGGAAGGCTACATGTTCTCGCTCTGAGACCGATCCCTGTTCCATGTGTTCAGAGATGTATCCGGACCAGCCTCTGATTTTCTTGGTCTTCAACTTGTGGCTGCTGTTTACCAGGAGGCCGAAGGGGTTGATCTCGGAGTTGATATTCAATCCTGTTAGTATCTTGACATCTATAAGGGTTGGGGTCATCGGACCCTGCTTGAATATGAAGGCATTCAAGGTACTGGACCAGAAGTAGCTAGCAGCCGACATGAGTGGCTCATTCTTCTTGGTATCGGCCAGGGACAGAGTTATGCATTGGCCGATCCCAATCTCGTCCCAGTGGACTTGCTTGGTGGCAGCAATCCTCTTATGCCAGGTTCTATATCCGTTCAGCTTCGACGGCCATGACCTGAAGGTATGTTTCCATGCAGAAACAGTGGGCTTGGCTTGCCTGAAGGGGATCCTGTCAGTCTCGGCGTTGATTAGCCAAGTTGGGTCGCAGTCGCCCATGGGGCCTAGCAGAAAGCGGTGAGATTTGTCGTTGGTGGGGATTAAGATTTGGTTTTTGAAGACCTAAATCATGAGAATGGCGACGAAGATATAAGACCCAGGGGGCAGAGAGTAAAAACCTTGACTTGGAGAAATCGGTGGAAAAAAGCGATAATGTGGACTTTGAAGGAATTGACTTACCGCAGGGATCTCGGAGGCGTAGAACGGGGCGGAGGCCATCGTTGTTGTCGGAGGGGTCGCTGTGAAGGGGGTCGATGTTGACGAGACGCCGAGGGGTCGCCGGAGTTGAAGAACACGAAGAGTTTGTTGAATCGGCGGCGAGAGGATTCGAGTCTGGATCTGCGCGGTTTTCAGGTTAGATCTAGCAAAGAAGTCGGTAAGTTCCTCGGAGCTAATTCCGCCACATTATATAATGAAGCGAAATTGGGGGGCATGTGTTAACGACGGATTTTGGTAATCGACTTGGAGAGAAAAGAGGAAACCGAAGCAGAGAGGAAGGATTGAGTTAGAGTCGGACCAGGCTTCGTATCGGACCCGGTAACCGTATCGGACTGGGGAGGTGTTGCTATAGAGAGCGTATCGGCCGATACGGATTCGGTTTGGTCGTGGGCCGATACGGGTTGTGAGTTGACAGCATCAATGTGGGCTTGGTCTGGGCTCGAAATAAGCTTCAAGGGAGTTGCCAAATAGAGGTAAAGCTCGGTTTTAGGCAATTAAGTAGTTTAGATCTAATCTGTGGCTTAAGTCTGCCGCAAGGACTTGTTTGTTAGTTGTAGATAAGATCGTGTCTTGCAAGGGTTCTGTTGTAACCTCGGGTATAAATATCCCGATAGTTTGTACATGTAAACGCTCTCTCAATCAATCACACAATCAAATTAATCTACTTTCGACGCATCGCCAACCCTCGCAAGAGGTTGACTCCTGACGAGTTCTTGCTTCCCTAGAGCAAGGTAAGAACTCGTACCCAACGATTTACATCGTCGGGGCTAGCGTGTCGCTTTAGGCACGTTAAGCCCTGATGATGTGATCGTCGTTTATCGTGTTTTAGCTAACCTAGATGTGGTTTGCTAATTCTATCTCGCCAGCGGTTAACTCGTTTTAGGGTTTGTTGCCGACGTTGATTGAATTGGTTTACTTGTTTAGGTTATCTAAGGCATTTACCATCCTCAAAAGCAGTCGACGGCTTGATTTTCTTTGTGTTAAGTCTCGATTCACACTTTGAGTTGCTATCGACCTTAGTCCTGTTTCGAGGTCTAACACGAAGTCTGTTTTCGATTGTAATTAAGGATAGCGTCGGGATTTCAGCCGGTCTTACCTAATGCATGTGATTATTTATGTTTTTGCATGTGTTTGCCAATTATACATGTGGATCGACGAATATAAACATATCGGTTGCAGGGTGTCTTCAAGATGTCTTTGTGATTGGTGTATTTATATTGGCCGATTGGCTTGTATAGGTTTGCACTAGGGTAATAGCTAGTGTGTTTATCTTTATGAAATCTTCATCGGCTGCTTCTAGTAATTTGCCTTAGACATGTTAAAATAGGCCGATGAGATTAGATCTGTTTCAATTTACCTATTATCTTGAGTAAGCCGATACAGCTTTGCCCTATCGGCTGGGCTACAACAATGTGACATCGGCTTATCGGCCGATCGACCATTGTTTTCTGATGCGGTTTACTTGTTTCTTGTTGATTGCAGATCAAATTAACTGGCACGCTCTGCGCACGACTAGGCAAGCCAATTTGGACCTGCACTGGAGTTAAGCAGATCTCCCAGGCCGCCGTGGTAACACGGAACCCGTTTTGTTGCTGGACGGGTCCAAATTCTGCGCCAACAGCATCGTCAAAAAACAGTGGAAAATCCTGAAAGAAATACCGTACTACCGAGATGAACGTGTTCCCACACGCATTATACATGCTACTTTTGCTCTGCACAATTTCAGGTTGGATAGTAGGTATCCGAATTACAGTCAAAATAATGCTCTTTACAATGGCTATCCCGTGCCCCCGCAGCACACATCTTTCGATCAGATGTACTACGCTACAAATAATGAGCATGCTATGAGCAGCTTGCGTGATTGCATTGCCGATGAGGTCTACTATTGCTACCAATAGTTGCTTAGCGGCTTAATAGTTATCTGAAATGCTGCTACTGCCCGTTTATATTTATGTTGGACATATTGTATGGTTTTTACCTATAGAGGTTTGTAGATTATTTTGTCAGTACTAATCCTAATATTATGAATTGGAATATATATTATATTTAATTATTATTTATGCAGTTTCCAAGTAAGTGCTGAGCTATCTAAAAAATTGGACTTTTTTTTTCTAACTACGTTTTACTTTTTTCATGTTACTCGTAATATTACAGATACGCGTCAATTTTGTGCTGTGGTTGTTATATACCAGCCGATGTACGTACAAATTTAAATCAGTAGTTTCGCAGAAAATTTTGTGCACTTCTTTTCCTCTCAACTATGGCTGACCATCTCTTCAAAATTGTCTGACTAGTTTTATTTTGGCCGACTATAAAAAATCTTGACTTCTCAACCTATTGGTACATCTCTTCAAATATTATTAAAACTACATTCGTACATAACACCGTAAATATATTTGTTCCTTGCTAATCACATGGTTTCCTGATCTTACTCCTGTTGTACACAGCAACATCACCTTCATTAAAATTAGTATCCAGCATGTGCGCATAGCAAATAACATCTTTGTTTTTTTAGTCCGCTGGCTGCCCAGAGCAGCGACCACGCCGGATCGACAACGTTTGCGCGTGGGCTGACAGTTTTTGTTGGCAGGAACACAGCGCCATCTTCTCTAGCGAACGGAGCGTCGTGCAGCTACAGTGCCAAACAGTAGATGAACAGTGCCCGTTTGGCCAACACCACAAATGCACTGCGAAGTACTACTAACGAACTGAGCCGTAGAAGCAGACACGATGTTCAAAAGGATGGTATTTAGGGCAATTGAACATCCTTCAAGAGTATAGGTGCAAGAAAATATGCAAAAGAGAAAGCGATTTTCTTTGATATAGGTGCACCTTCTTTAACTTTCCATGAAATTTAATTTAGATAAATCATAAAAACTATATGAAACCTGAAAAGTACGTAGTAAATAATCAATGAGAGTGACCTAGCTTGTGTTGGGCTCTAGGATTTGCTTGATGTCATGGACGGCCTAGCAATTGCTTTGTGCTAAGTTGAGAAAAGAAAAGCAACGGTTAAGCACACAACAAGAAGAAGAATCGTCAGCTGGATTGGAGTAGAGACCGACTGCTAACTTGGTTATTCGTGCACATGGGCAATCGCATACATGAATACTAAATATTTTCTTGATGAAGAAGTTTACGTGGATTGACCGGCGGATGGGCAGTGTGCGGAGTGCCAAAAGTAGATGCATGCTGTGTGAATGAGTGATATCTGGTGCAAATATATATAATGCAATAGAGTTAACTTAGGCATTGAAGAATTGTAAATTGTTCACGTCCTTTGACAGTTTGCTGTGCATCAATTGACACCATTAAGGCTGCGTTCGGATGTGAGTGTTGGGAACTTATCCCTCCAGTATGCAAAACAGAGCGACTCATTAGCACATGATTAATTAAGTATTAATTCATTTTTAAAAAATTAGATTAATATGATTTTTAAAACAACTTTCGTATAAAATTTTTTTTACAAAAAACACACTGTTTAATAGTTTGAAGAGTGTGCGCGTGAAAAAACAAGAAAAGTGAGTTGAAAAAGATGAGGAAAGAACACAACTTAATTACTAGGATAAAAAAAAATAACATCATTACTCAATAGAAGATGGCACACGAACGGGCTGCATGCAGGCACTAAACCCTCTGTATGCATGCGCTTATCAGCCATTTCGATGAAATCCAACGGTCAACAAAGAATAATGTGGTGACACTAATGGTTGATATACAATTTCCGAGAATCTATACAAGATGAGTTTCCCAGTTTCTGGTTTCTATTTTATTTTTTGAATTCTACAACTACAGGTTCTCAAAATCAGGACGAAAAACTAAACTGTTTGGAGAGCTTCTGATTCTGGGAGAAGTTGCTACGAGAAACTCCCCAACGACCATATATTGCTACTCCCTTCGGTATAAAAAATGTTGACGTTCTAGCCTTGTATCCAAAGTACAATAAATGTTGACGTTTGGAATTTATCAGGTTATTTTGAACTTGTTTGCCACTTCTGCATGCATCCCATTTAAAGCTCATTGCAGTCTACTGTGCCCACAGTGCAAGTGAGAAAAACACACTAGCCGCCTGAAAAAATAAAGAAAATCCACGAGTGGTAAAGAAAAGAGAAAAACAAAGCGATGCTAGGTGCTATGCATCCGGTCGTTGATTCGAATCATACTTCCGAATATTGATTAATTCAAGCACATGGCAGTATTTAATATGAATAAAACATAAAATAGGCATCTAATTTGGCATCTAATTAAATACTTTCGCATGCGAGATCATGTTCAAAATGCTAAAACTGGAGTGTATATTTTAGAACGAGCGAGAAAGTTATTGAGTGTTTGGTCAGAAAATTTCAGTTGGCAATCTGCTGGAAACTTGTGCATCGGTCTCCAAAGTTTCGGTTTCGTGGCAGCCAAGTTGCCATTATTTTAGACAAGAAAAAGAAAATATCGTAGAGGCACAAAAAAGGCTCTCTTCAAAATCAGCGTTAAATTATCATCCCCCGTGCCCAATCCGCCCCAAATCACATGCTCGTGGTACGCCGCGCGTGCAGCCTCCTCCGGCTCTCCTCCTCCTCCCACCCGCCCGCGACTAGGGTTTTGCCCGCCGCCATCTACCTCACATCCACCTCCACCTCCCCCGCATCCTCCCCCGCGCGACCGGCGATGGCGGCCTCGACGGAGTGGCCGGCGAGCCGGGTGCGGGAGACCTTCGTCTCCTTCTTCGAGTCCAAGTCCCACACGCGGTGGCCGTCAAGCCCCGTCGTCCCCGTCGACGACCCCACGCTGCTGTTCGCCAACGCCGGGATGAACCAGTTCAAGCCGGTGTTCCTCGGCACCGCCGCCCCGGACGCGCCGCTGGGCCGCCTCCGCCGCGCCTGCAACACCCAGAAGTGCATCCGCGCCGGGGGGAAGCACAACGACCTCGACGACGTCGGGAAAGACACATACCACCACACCTTCTTCGAGATGCTTGGGAACTGGTCCTTTGGGGACTACTTCAAGGAGGAGGCCATCGGATTTGCCTGGGAGCTCCTCACCCAGGTACCGGATCCTACTCTCTCGTAGATCCCCCTGTTTGTTCTCGTGCAGATGCTAATGTGCTGTGCGAATCTGATTCGATTCTATTTGGAATCATGAGTTTGGTTGGGTTGGCATGGAACTGTTTCGAGCAGCAGATTTAGGGGCTGTCCGGTGGGAGAATTGGGGGGCATATGGCTGGTCTGGGGTTTAGCGGTGTAGCCCTGGGTTTTTGGGATGGCATGACAGAAATTAAGCAGTTAAGAACACCTGAATAAACGAAATTTGAAAAATGCTGTGAAAATAATCGGATATATATGTAAATATTAGTGGCCTTCTTACCGATTGCTAAATGCAGGTGTACAAATTGCCCACTGATAGAATTTATGCGACTTACTTTGGTGGTGATGAGAAATCTGGACTTGCTCCTGATACTGAGTCGAAGAACATATGGTTGAAATACCTACCAAAAGAAAAAGTTCTACCTTTCGGTTGCAAGGTTAGTTCTTGTAGTTGGTGAAAGCTCTTGGCAGCGTAGATCATATGTTACCTTTACTTATATATGTGTTAATTTCTGTTGGGACATATTGTCTTTCGATTGATCATTGCCATCATCTTAATGTCATGTCATTATTTGCTTATTAGCAAAAAAATTTAACTTCAACAGGATAATTTCTGGGAGATGGGTGATACTGGTCCTTGTGGGCCATGTACTGAAATTCATTTTGATCGTGTTGGCAACCGTGATGCTGCTTCCCTAGTGAACAATGATGATCCCACTTGTATTGAGATATGGAATCTTGTGTTCATTCAGGTTAGCATGCTACTTTTTATTATTTCCCTTTTTGTGGATGAGAGCTTTACATTGTCAGCAATACTGTTATATTTGTACATGATGTCTTAAATTATCATTTTTTTTTCATATACTGACACATCCTTTATTCTATTTTTATCTTAGTTCAATAGGGAAGCAGATGGTACTTTGAGACCTTTACCAGCAAAACATGTTGACACAGGATTGGGATTTGAACGTTTGACTTCTATCCTTCAGAATAAAATGAGCAATTACGACACAGATGTATTCATGCCAATATTTGATGCTATCCACCAAGTAGGTTTGACTATATGCACACTCGCGGTTGCTTTCATGCTTTTCTCATCGAAATTATATTTGATTTACTTATCAATTATTCTTTAGTACATGATATATATTAATGATTTGATGTGCGTATATATAAATGCAGTTGGCTGGCAATGGAATTCAACCATACTCGGGTAAAGTAGGTCCTGAAGATGTTGACAAAGTTGATATGGCTTACAGAGTAGTTGCAGATCACATAAGAACCCTTTCGTTTGCTATTGCTGATGGTTCTCAACCTGGTAAGTGTGTATTGTTTAGTTCTCTAAAGGTAAATGCCTTGTTGAGGAATAAACATCTTGCTCCCTTGCATTCTACACTGTGATATTCCTCAAATTTCTACTACCTGTTATCAATACACCGTCTAGGTCAACCTTTGTGCTAAGGATGGTGAAGAACTAAAGAGAACATCAGTTCCAAACTGCCAAACCTATAACTTCTATATTCTTCTATGTATTTTTTTATTTCAACCATCACTTTGTTGCACAATTATATTTATTTGTTTCTAATATGATTACTTCTTCAGGAAATGAGGGCAGAGAATATGTTCTGAGGCGTATTCTTAGGCGCGCTGTTCACTTTGGTCATCAAAAGTTGAAGGCAAAGCAAGGGTTTTTTAGCTCGTAAGAACAATGATTTATCTGCGTTATGCACCATGCCTTTATGGTGAACAATATTCTTGCATAACCTTTTTTTAATATGGAGTGCTAGTAACATGATATAGGATTGTGTTGATAAGGCAAGATTGACATTTCCATCATATGATTTTTGCTAAAATTAGCTAGTTGGTTTTTTAGCTCGTAAGAACAATGATTTATCTGCGTTATGCACCATGCCTTTATGCTGAACAATATTCTTGCATAACCATGCCTTTATGGTGAACAATATTCTTGCATAACCTTTTTTTAATATGGAGTGCTAGTAACATGATATAGGATTGTGTTGATAAGGCAAGATTGACGTTTCCATCATATGATTTTTGCTAAAATTAGCTAGTTGGTATTAAGTCATTGAGATAATCGTTTCAGACTTCCTTTTCGGCTGGGTCTTAGGTCTTAATTCACAACTCAAACCACTTGCTTGTTTGTGGTCATACTAGTCTTATACATAATGAAAGGTCAATAACCCTGTTTAATTTTTAGAAACATATTTACATGAACATATGTGATTTATCACTTAGATTAAAATTTTCTCACTTGGACAGCCTTGTACATGTATTTGTCCAACTGATGGGTGATGTATTCCCTGAGCTGAAGGACAATGAAAAGAAGATCAAAGATATAATTAAAGATGAAGAGGAAAGCTTTGAGAACACTCTAGCAAAGGTAATGGTGGCAAAGTGTGGCTGGTGACCAAATAACCCCTCACTGAACTATAAATGCAGTCGGATCTGATTTCGTTGAAGCATTTTGTATTCACACTAAACAATGCCTTTGCTTGATCCCTGTTTATATTCATATTTCATAGTCTTAGGGCCAGGTAATATTCTTGTTTTAACTATGTTTTTTGCTTGTGCAAAAGCTGGAAGAGTTAAATATAGAATAATGTGACCTGCTTAGATCATGATTAATCTTATTCCAAAGGAACACATGGATTATACCTTCATGGGCAATAGGTTGATTACAATCAACTTCAACAAGCATTTGTTCGACCTTTTTGTGCCATTGTGACTGGCAGTTCAATTTGCTTTGGTTTGCACCATTCAAATTCCATTGTGCAGCCATGTCTCCAGTTTTTGTTGTCATATTGAAGGGTAGTTCCTACAGGGTGCATTACTGTTACAACTGATGTTACTTGTGTTCTTGGTAAAAAATTTCAGGGTTTTGAAAAATTTAAGAAAGCAGCAGATGCTGTTAAAGAGAGTGGAGGAACAGTACTTAGTGGACAGGCAAGTTCTTTTTTCTCTGAATTGCATGATATTTCATAGTTTTGTTTTCACTGGACGATATTTATTCTGTACTCCCAAGTAGTCAAAGCCATTTAAATGGGTTAATTTGTCGTCCTCTTTATCAAGCTCGCTCTAGTTTCACTGGAAGATGTTTGTTCCTTTTTCCCAAGTACTAAGTTATCTAGATGGGTTACTGTGCTACCATTTTTTCGTGTTGCAATGCTTGCTATATGAACATAACAAAGTTATCAGGCTCACTTTACTACTTTAAACTTGTTCAATAGAACTGCACTTTTGTATTGAATAGATGCCTTAAAGTGTGAACTAAAATGCTTTTGTTGGCTTTTCTTGGTGTGTTCACTATTCAGAACAGGTCCTTCAACTATAGTATATCCCTAATTAGCTTTCCTAATATTTGGGAAGTATGGGAAACCATGGGGTCCCTTAAAATAGCGATTCCAGACTTATTCTTCCTAGGCTCAGTTTGTGGTCACTGTGTTGTGCTTATTTTTGAAGTTGCTATAGAAATTCAAATTTGTAATTGTTATAGTTTGTTTTGCAAATCAAATTAAGGTTAGCACATCATGTTATCCAGCAGTCATGTCTCTCACTGCTACATATTTTCAAAATGCAATAATATTAACGTTTGCAGCTTAGATTAAAATAGAAGTTCTTTCCCAAACACCAAAATGTCTGAAAGCGGTTACACCAAATGAGGATTATTTTAATCCACCACAATGTCAAACAGCGCACTACTCAAATATGATAATGAAAACAAGAAAGGAAGGAATGCATTATCCATTTATTGCCCAGTTTGTGTTTGTTGTACAATACATAAATGATATACTTTCCTGTGACTTTTGGAGGATTTGCTTCCAGTTCCATGGTGTCAAATAAACTTGCTGAAGTTCACAAGTCTAACTGCCACATAACAAACTTGATATGTTTGTGCGCAATTTCCAGAAATTGTGCTTTTCCTCTTGACCTTATTTAAAGAATAAACATGCAGTTCTGTATGCACTTCCGTACTTTGCCTTTTTTCTGTTGAACTTTTCAAGCTTAATTATGATATTTTCTTTCATATGTTGCAAACATTGTTTATGTCAGGATGCATTTGTCCTGTGGGACACCTATGGCTATCCAGTTGACCTGACTGAGGTTAGTTGTCCATTTTCTGACCTGAAAGATCTATAAAGCTTCAATGTTCTATTTATACTGTTTCTTATTATTTCATATTGCATAGGTCATGGCAGTTGACTATGGCTTGAGTGTGGATCGGGAGGGTTTTGACGCTGCAATGGAAGAAGCGAGGCAGAAGGCTAGGAATGCACGCTTCAAGGTTGTCTTTTATTCTTATGAAGTGTAGAAGTTAATCCCGAATCTTGTTCTATTTGTTTGATATCTCTGATAGTCTGATATGCTGCTGGTATTTCATTATATTGGGCCAGCGTTCTGCTTAATTTATAAGAAATAATTTAGTTGCTACATTTTTTCCTTTTTATAATGTATATTTCTTTTTGCAGGCTGGGGGAAATTCCATAGTTATGGATGCGAATGCTACAGCACAGCTGCGCAACCAAGGGCTTGCTAGTACAGATGATAGCCTGAAGTATGGTGATAAGGTAAGTTGGCTTGCCAGATCCCCTTTTGTTCTGGTTTAGCTATATTACACTTCTATTAGGTGCGGTTCCTTACAATATTCAATGTAGTCATTTTACTTGGCCACTCTCTGGCTGTTCTCGCGTTGCTCTTAGAACACATTTGGATACTGATTATTATCAAACTTAAAAACATTTTTCCAGGACTATAACAGTGTGGTGAAGGCTATCTATACTGGTTCAGAATATGTAAGTGCCGCATCTGGCGATGATGACTTTGGCCTTGTCCTGGAAAGTACAAGCTTCTACGCTGAACAGGGTGGTCAGGTACAACATTCTCACTGTGGACTATAAAATGCTCATGTGGTTGAAATATGGTTCCTGGGTTGTTTATTTTACTTTATCATTGTAATCTTCAGTGTTTCTTC
The DNA here is from genome assembly GCA_008326285.1 of Oryza officinalis. NCBI lineage: Eukaryota > Viridiplantae > Streptophyta > Magnoliopsida > Poales > Poaceae > Oryza > Oryza officinalis. Next base: position 8,228,565 of record BDMV01000010.1, read on the forward strand.
ATTGGTATGTCAAATTAGCTGCAGTAGTCCTCTTGTAGTTAATCCCCACTTGTTTGTTCTACTTTGTCCCTTCAATCTGAAGCAGTCCAACTGTATGTCATCCTAACAATCTGCAGTGGTCCTTCACTTGTACATAACAGCAACCTGTACACCCTGTCCCAATTCTGCAATATTATTTTGCTTGTATTTGGTCCCAACTGGTTGGTTCCCAAATAAATTTCTAATTGAACATTAGTAATAATAAACAATACAGTGTACGCTAGAAGATCTTGAAAACAAATCTGTTTGTTTGCAAGTCACTGTGCCATACATTATAAATTCTTACTTGTCAAGATTTTTCTTGCATCAGATATATGACACTGGGATAATTGAAGGGCCTTTTGGATCTTTCAATGTAACTAATGTTCAAGTGTTTGCTGGGTATGTGCTGCATATGGGCTCATTTACAAAAGGTTCCAAGGCACTGTCTGTTGGTGATAAAGTGACATGCAAGGTGACACTTTTTTAGTAATACAATCTCCACATCAAATTAGTTGATTTCTGATATTCGCTTGATCAGATATGAATATTCATGCTGCCATTGGTAGGTTGATTATGCTCGCCGTACTCTCATTGCTCCAAACCATACATGTACCCATATGCTGAACTTTGCTCTACGGGTATGTTGAATTTAAGCTTATCGAAAATTTGCACGTTTATCTTCCACCCTCCTGATGATTCCACCATTTTAATGCAGGAAATACTTGGTGATCATGTTGACCAGAAAGGTTCAATTGTTCTCCCAGAGAAGCTACGGTTTGATTTCTCCCATGGTATTATATTGTTCTTATCTTATCCTTCTTCACATGTATTCCCTCAGCCGCACAACTCAAAAACTGTTTGTTTGTAACAGGGAAACCTGTTCAGCCAGAAGATTTGCGGAAAATTGAGTCTATAGTGAATCAACAAATAAAAGACAAACTGGAAGTATTTGCACGTGAAATAAAATTAGCAGAAGCGAAGCGCATAAATGGTCTACGAGCTGTGTTTGGTGAAGTAAGTTTTGTTAGTTGGCTTGAATACCATCCACTCGTCTTTTTTGCCTGTTGATTATTTCCTGTAATTTATTTCACATGTTGAATTTGTAGATCTATCCCGATCCAGTAAGAGTTGTATCAGTTGGCCGCAAAGTGGAAGATCTGCTTGCCAATCCTGAAAGCAAAGAATGGCTATCCATTTCAACGGAGCTGTGCGGCGGTATATTTTCTTCTGTCTGGAATGTATTTGCTCCCGTGGTTATGTTTACTAAAATTAACTGTATCAGGTACACATATTAAAAACACTAGTGAGGCAAAAGCATTTGCCCTCTTGTCCGAGGAGGGTATTGCTAAAGGTGTTAGGAGAATCACAGCTGTTACTGCTAAACATGCCTCTGACGCTATAAAGGATGCATCATCTATTGATTCTGAAATCAACGAAGCATCAAAATTGGATGGAGCTATATTGGAAAAGGTATTATATGCCTTTGTCTTGTGTTTGTATCTTTCAAATGTCAATTGCATTGTTGGTGCATAATGCACTAGATATTCATTAAATGTTCTCTGATGTCTTCTCCAGTAGAAATATTATTGTTCTACCCTTTACATGGATAAAGGGTAGTTAACATTGATTGCACTGGAGTTGTTTCTGTTGATCTATTTTATGTTGGATCACCATCTAAAAGTGATGTTTCTACCAGACGATTGCTTCCATCAAGAGCAAGCTTGATACAGCTTCAATTCCAGCTGCAAGAAAAGCTGATCTTAAAGGCCGGGTGTCGAAGTTGGAGGTCTGTACATGTTCTTTATGAACTGTTACCTTGAAAGAACAGAACAATATGTGCTATTCAGCTATTTGGTATTCCATTATTAGTTGATTTTGGAGCTTATTGTAGCTGTTGGATGTTATAGGATGAACTTAGGAAGGCCAAGAAGAAAAAGGGCGAGGAAAACATCCAAAAGGCTGTGAAGTTTGCAATAGATGCTGCTCAAACTGCTCTTTCTGAAGGAAAGCGCTTCTGTGTTGCTCATGTAGATGTGGGTCTTGATACAAGTGCTATTCGGGAAGCAGTTATCAAAGTCAAGGACCAGAAGGTCAGGACTTGTGTAGTTCCTGTTTTTCATCTGACTGTTGCAAGAAAATGCTTTATCCAACTATATACACACTTCCTAGTTCCTATTATATTTAATGGTCCTACAATGTGCCCACATGCTATTCTTTAAAATGCGTAGCAGAGACAGCCTTGAATTCAATGACTTTTTCTTCGTCTTGCCTTGTTTTATAGGAGAATTCTTTTCTACTCCTATGCAAGATACTGTTTCCTTCTTTCATGTCTCCCCAGCCAAAATCCATTTACTAGTTCGCTAAGGTGTCGACCACAAATTGGTGCTCATGTCAATATTATAGTTGTGAAGGTGTCATAGGGACCACAAATCCATAACTAGTTAGCTAAGGGGCTAACCACTTTGAAGTGGGAAAATGTGGTACTATAACAGAGTGAATTCCTAAGATTATTTATTTCCATTGTCAAGTGTAGGATGTGCTGTTGAACTTTTGGGTTTGTCTTGTCCAGGATTTGCCAATCATGCTATTCAGCACGGATGAAGCCACGAATAAGGCAGTCATTTATGCTGGTGTGCCTCCCAGTGCTGCTAACAGCTTGAAGGTGTTGGATTGGTTGACACCATCGATTGCGCCCCTCAAAGGAAAGGGAGGTGGCGGCAAGAACGGCATTGCCCAGGGCCAGGTGAGCAATCGTACCCTTCAAATCTTGAATTTTCCACGTAAGTTCCTCGGGTGAAATCCTTGTGATTATTATCACGCAATAAAATCTGTAAATTTATGCAATGCAGGGAAGTGAGGCCTCTCAACTAAAGGAAGCTATGGAGGTTGCTACCCAGATAGCTTCAATGAAGCTGGTCTAACTTTTGGATACCTAGTCTCCATCTGTTCTTTTTTTTTTTCCTGTTGATGCTTCTTTACAGCAGTTTTATATTATGTTGAAACGTGAAAGCAAAAAAAGTTAATTGATATTACCAAATTCCGATACGCTTCTGTACGGATTGTGTACGGGCTACATTTAATCATATTGGTCTATCAAAAAGGCAAATTTAACTCACTATTATACCGTATTCGTGTGCTCGTATCTTTCTGTTAATTATCTCTGTACAGTGGCTTAATTCGGTGATGTTCCATATGCTATATTGGTGTCGAGTGTGTCATGCTTCTTTGTGCTTTCTGTTGCGTGTCGTGGCAGCTCTCGCCCATAAAGATAAGCATACACATCGACATGGCATACACAAGCGCTGGCTAATGTGCTTGCATGCCCAGGCCGTATGCCCAGCATTTGAGCAATACATGTCCAGGTTGTGGCCAAATAACCAGTTGTGCCCAGGTTTTCGCAAAAATGCAAGCATACATACATTAATTCTCTCATCAAGACATATACGATCTCTGAATTTCTCAATACACACATGAGCTCTTCAATGCATAGCCACCACCATGAGAATTTTCGGAAGCCACATACAACTGAACTTTGTTCATTACATGGGCGCTGCTATCAATTCACATAACCTGATTCATACATACAGCTGAATTTTGTTCATTACATCAATATTACTCTGCGTTCCAGACCTCTGAACTCTCAAAAGAAAATATCCATGTACGTAAAGCTGAGTGGTACTCTTTCAGCCAAAAAGCCAGGCCCCAGAGCCATCGAGAAGCCACCTTGTAAGTATTTGGACAAACAAAACTAAATTATCCATCAGAGTAAATATAACTGAGACTCAACCTTTCCAAGGTAGAAATTAAGGGAAAATGCCATAAAATCCATAGGTTCATGAATAGTATCAGGTTGCCAAATGTGTCATCTTGTCTTGCAAACATACATTATATACCCAGGTGTTATGGCAAAATAGTTCAGGCCTGAAAATGCTCATGTTATGGCCAAAAAGAATAAAAGATAGACATACACGAGCTGTGGCTCGAAACTGGATGCGATAAGCTTCCATACTAATTTCTCGCATGTATGGTGAGGTGTAGGCGTGTAGCCACCTAACCATTTCGTCCCAATTCAAAAAATACCATATACAAACCCAACTTTCTAGAAATGCCATCGTACAAATACTTTTGTCTCAGAAATATCATCGCCGTTAAATTTTTGTTAGCATCCCTCCGTTAAGTGATATAAAAAGACCATTTTACCCCTATGAATTGTCAAAAGTTGACTAAAACTTTTACTCTTTTCATTAGCTTACACTAATTTGTAGTTTGCTCTTTACACTAAATTATTGTACGTTGACTGAAAGAGAATTTTAATCATCTTTCAACAATTCGTAGAGGTAAAATGGTCTTTTTATAGCACTTAACGAAGGGTTACTAATGAAAACCTAACGGGGATGACATTTTTGGGACAAAGACACTTGTACGATGACATTTTTAGAAAGTTGTATTTGTCAATGATATTTCTTAAAATAGAGCACTTGTTCTCTTTTTCTGAAACCACATACAACTGAACTTTGTTCATTACATCAGCATTGCTATTAAATTCATATAACCTGACATACAATTGAAATAATTACACCAACATCTATTATATACTAAAAAGTCCATTAAACTTTCTACAAACACTCCTGAACTATTACGTGGCATCCTACAAACGTTCCTAAGCATCCTATAAATGTTCCTAAGCTGTCACGTGGCACTCTAATATATTAGATAAATTCTTAAAAATTTTGAGAAAAAAATCTAATCATTGATTTTCATTAAATTTGGTAGACCGATTATTTAGAAGATCTATCTTAAAGAAAAAAAATCCTCCTCCCAAACCAGGACCCACCTGGGCCAATAGGAACGTACGTGCGTTATCAGTAACATAGCCCCCCTCTATTCCTTTCTCCTTTTTTTCACCTATTCCTTTTCCTATTTTCAAGTTTTATTAGATAGAAAAGAAAGAAAATGTGTTAAACGATTAAGCAACTATAACATCTAAATCATACAACTAATTTTTGATACTCTTATATCTTTCAATAATTTATGACTAAATTTATAGTTAAAGCCTAAATTTCATTATAATTCCACTTTGAAAAGAAATGTCATTTTGGGTTATATTTTCTGAATTTTGCATGTCATTCGAGCAATTGTAAAATATATAAAATAATATTAATATTATAGATTTTATTATCATACATAACTTCAAAATAATTAAATTAGATCTACAATTCATAAAATAAAATGAACATAACCATAAGTAATGATGTTCCCAAAATATAGTAGTTAGAAAGCAGAAGTTATACTAAAAAATAAGCAGCTATAACATCTAAATCATACAACAATAGTGATCCGCTTATTCTTTAGATTATTTTACATTTAAAGACCCATATTCACTATAATTCAACTTTGCAAAGAAATACATCACTTTGGGTTATATCTTCTGATTTTTGTGTGCCATTCAAACAATTATAAAATTATTAAAATAAATAATAATATAGATTTTATCATCGATACAACTTCACAGTAATTAAATTAGATCTATAACTAAAATGAACCTAACTCGGAGTAATGTTCTAAAAATTATTCCCCCAATTCTGTCATTATAATAAGTCAAAATTACATTTTTAGATTTGTAGTGTTCATATTTTTAATATCTACTACGAATATATTGTAGGAAAAATGAATAAAAAATGATGTTAACCAATCAATAAAGCTTTTATTCTATTTTTAATAAAGTAATAGTAACTAAAACACTATAATATGTAAAAAAATATGTTGTAATTATATGTACGCGTACTATCTCCCCTTCGACTCCCTCTCTTCCTCTGCTCTCTCATTCAGTTCATTTGAATTCTAATTTTTAACTAATTAAAAATTTAGTATAAAATGATTAGTAATTACAAAGCTAAATGATTCTCATTCTTAAGTTATACCTGATTTTTAGTTTATTTGAAAGGTTTCTTTTATTTATAATTAAATAAATAATTCAAGATACATATTACCCATATTTCACTGTATAAAAATAAAAATACATCATTTGAACATGGACACCTATACTTTTCATGGTAACCAAATAGCACAAATAACATAATATTATAAAAAATAACAATAAGGATTATATCACCTTAAATCATTGTATATCCTCTGTAGCACACTTAAGACATCACGTGTTACGTCTTAATAAAAAATAAAACCTTAGAAATTGTAAGAAAAGCCATCTAATCATCGGTTTCCACTTAAATAGGTGGATCCATTATTTTTAACTAATAGATATACTTTTATAAAAAATCTTAAGCCACCATGTGTCATGTCTTAAATTAGAAAAAAGGATATTAGAACTTTTGAGAAAAAAAAATCAGATCATTGGTTTTTACTTAAATCATTTAGAAAATAACAGGGAAAAATACCCTCCTACTTCGCCCTACCCTCACATGCGCACAGAAACACAGCACTACTAGTCTCCTTACCTTTCAAGCTACACATCTGATTTGTAATCCAACTATTATTGTATTCATAATTAAACCAATAATTTAAAGATTCATAACACCTATATTTTGAACTGGTGTAAAATAAAACAGAAAATAGAAAATGTGAATATGGACTAAATTGAACTGTTTGGAGAAAATCTAATAAGTTCGTAAAAAAATTGGTCCTTCTTTTTGCTAAAATTGAACCAACCATTGTATGTTCCATGTATCCTATATGTTAGTATTATAAGTTTCTCTGCATATTATTGGATATATAAGCCAAACTAAGGTAGCAGTATATAGTTGGTTTAAAAGTTCTATTTCTTACTATTAAATCTAAATTTTTGGACTCATTTCGATAAGGTATTTTCTTTTAAAAAGATACTATGGATCATGCATATCACAAGGAAGGAAGTGATGTCTTCGATATGTGTTTGCTAATTTATACATAAGTATATAACAACTTGGATCAATCTGAACCAACTAGAAGAGGACTAACTTGATGGTACAAATATATTAATAATAATAGTTTTTTAGGATTTGTTAAAAAAAGTCACTAAACATTCAATTAAACAAGACAAAACACTTTACTTTTAATTTATACTTAATTTGTTACCCACGTTTTCCAAACAAACTAAATCCAACTTTATAATGAAGAGATCATAGATAATTATTTATAGGGATATATTAAATATTATATATTTAAAAAGGTAACAAATAGTTTGAAAAAATTATCTAAGCAATGCTGATCAAGAAAATTTATGTAGAAATAAAACTTTTCAAACATGGCAGGTATCATCTAGTTGATATTCCGTCTATATATGTTTTTCAAATGCAATCTACAATACATGCCCAAGCAAATGAACAGGTTAGCTTTCTAGTTACTCTTAAAAATTCCAGTCAACAGATGAAAATTTTCATTTGCAAAATAAACTAACAGAAATACTATAGCACGGGATGCCATTCGGCACAGGATAACTTATGAACCATTATATTTCTCTCCCAGATCCGTTTTTCTCTCAAATTCATTTCTCCTCCTTTCTCTCCGACTCATTCTCCTCATCGTCCACATCGCTCCATCCTCCGACTCCTCTGCTCTAATCAATCTCGCCCCCCTTCGCCGGAGGACCGACCGCCATTGTCCCCAACACCGATGGCATCCCCTATCCTCTTCCCACTTCTCTATACCACATCAGTTGGCGAGGTTATATGGCCATTGAAATCGGTGAAATCGGCAAAGAAGGAGGCAACTGCGACAGCAAGGTCAGCATTTGTTGTGGTTGAGGAGGGAGAAGAGGGAGGAGGCAAGGCCGAGGGGAACGAGGTCAGGAGCACCGGTGATAAAGCGATTGTTCTCGGCATGAAGCCAATCTTGGAGTTCATGCGGGTCTCGAGGTTGTTGCATCATACTCCTCGCAAGCTCGTTGTGCTGCTCCTCTTCATTATGGGAAGGTAAGTCATCCTTGACTGGTATCAGGTATCAGTCGTGATACCTCGAGGCTGATACCAAGTATCAGGCCTGGTACCACGGGGAATCACGACTAATACCTATAAGTATCAGACATGGTACCTAGGTACCAAGGTCTGATACCTAGGTACCAGCCAATACTCATAGGTACCAGGTATTAGGTGCGAGGAGGAAGCGCACACCATCATTGCTAGGTTGGCCAATCAGCCTCCTGCTGCCATCTCCTATCCTCTTCTCCCTTCCTCTCCTCAACGTGCCCTCACCCTTCCTTTCTGTTGATGTGGCTTGCGAGACAAGGAGATGAGATGTACAACTGCTATTCGCTTGCACATGAAAGCTCAGCTAGATGGAGAAAAGGAAGGGGGAGGAGTATCTCGTTCTAATGGGATCCTGTCCTCTAGTCTCTCTCATAAATTAACCATGTACAGAGAGCTGAGTGCCCGAGTTCATCCAACAAGTAGACCACCGCCTACGTCCGGAGAGAAGAACGCACAGGAGCGCGATTCGCCATGGCGACCCCTGTGTCCCGGACCACGCGTCGCCGCTCGACGACAACGGGTCGCTGCTTCGCGTCCCCCGGCGTGTTGATCATCTGTATCTTCCTCTGCATCTTGGCGGTCTCTTCTTCTCTGTAACGCTCCCTCAGCTTCTTCCTCGTCGCCTCCAGCTTCGCCTCTTCTTGCGCCGGCGCCTCCTTTCGCTTGTTGCATGCTGTTGTCTTCGGCGCCGCCGCTGGCACCGGCTTGTCGGCAGCGGTCGTGTTCTTCTTGGAGTGATCAGCTGCGGCGCCGTACGCCGCGGTCTTGGTCGGCGCCGCAGCTGGCGCCGCCTTGTCAGCAGCCGCCGTGTTCTTCTTGGCGTGATCAGCCGAGGTGAGCGCAGGGGCTGTCTTGGCCGGAGCCGGCGGCTTGTTGCTGCTCCTGCTCAAGTGCTCGTCGACCAGAGCCTTCCAGTTCTTGTAGAGCGCGGCGGCGAGGCCGCGGACCTTCTCCGACGAATGCTTCCTTAGGCCGCTGATGGTCTTGCCAATGTTGGTCGCCTCCAGCGTCTCGAACGTCATCGGCACGGCCTGCAGCGCGCGGAGCAACTCGACCACGGCAACCTCCGACGAGTCGGAGCTCGTCCTGCCTCCGTCTTCCCCGCCCACGGCCACGAGCTTGATCTTGATCCTCTCAATCTCGCCCTCGCCGGACCCCGATCCATCGCTCACGAAAGGATTCTTGTATGCGGCGGCGCGGTCGCCGAGCCGCCGCCAAAGCTCGGGCGGGATCGTGTCGTGCTCGCGTGCGTTGAAGTCGTCGAGGGCGACGTAGATGGCGTCGACGAGCTGCTCGGTTCCCAGGGATCGAACCAGCTCCTTCCAAGCCTCCGGGATAGCCACACCGCCGGTGGCCATGGCAGCAACGCGACACGAGATCGAACGATCGATTCCTAGCTAAAATCTCTGCTTCCGCTCGTGGCTCTGTTTCTTGGGTGAGCAGGATCGAATTGGCGCCAAATTATAGGGGAGGAGGAATACTTCTCCTTCTCCGACGATTTCGAACTCCGCGTTTTCCAGCGTAATTGGAGTCGGATTCGGAGTCCACCCTCCCGCCATGAGTTCGAATCGGAGAAGGAGAGAAATCTCAGCGTTCTTCCTCTCATCCCCTATAAATTTGACGCCAATCATTCGCAATTCCACCAAAAGAAGCACTGATCCAACGCCAGGACAGAAATCTGAGTAATCTCGCGTGTTCTGCCATGGCCGGCGGAGAGGCACTGGCGGCGGTGAGGGAGATGGTTCTTGCCGAGCAGCTCGACCAATGGGAGCCAAGTAGCTCGACGAGGCCATCGGCTTTGCCACCTTCGAGCTCGTGGGGCGCGACATCTCGTTCGAGGAGACGTTCCGGCGGTGCGACGAGCAAGACCTCCGACGCGCCAAGAAAACTGCAATGGGTGAGGTCTCCGGCTCCAGTGAGAAGCTCGTGTGCGGGGAAGACGGCAGCCGAGCTCCGACTCGTCGGAGGAGACCGTGGTCGATTTTGTTGAGTTGTGATCCAAATTTATTTACACACATATAAAGGCCAACTTCGAACGGAGTGAAGTGAAGGCCGAAGTGGCCCATTGTGTTGGACCCCTGCACCCGGGGACGCCTGGGGGTGCGGGGGTGAAGCCCCTGCGGTATGGATCGTCATCTTTTAGGGTTTCACCTTTATATATATACTTTTTGTAAGCCGTCGTTTGACATTATTATTTGTAACCTCATTCGATATAGTGAAGATTTGCTGGCTGACGCCCGTGGTTTTTTCTCTCCTGTCTTAGGAGGGTTTTTCACTTTAAAATCTCATGTCTTCTGTGATTGATCTGTTGTTCTTCATTGTTTATATGCCAATCGTTTCCTAACAGACTTGCTCAGCGCTATGTGGTCCACGCCAATGACGTTCGAGGCGCTGGAAGGCGAGCAAGATCGGCAAGACCATCGGCGGCCTCGCCGCCGCGCTCTACAAGGACTGGAAGGCTCTTGTCGACGAGCACTTGAGCAGGACACGGGAAGAAAGCAAACATGGTTGCTGCTCACAAGCCGGCGCCAGCGGCAGCGGCGTCGCCGAAGAAGACAGCATCGAACAAGCACGAGGAGGCGCCGGCACACGTGGACGAGGCGAAGCTTGCGGCGGCGAAGCGCAAGCTCCAGGAGGGCTACAAGGAGGCGTCCGTCAAGAAGCAGAAGATGATGAAGGTGATCGACGCGCCGAACCGGCGCATCCGCATCCTCGTCGAGCGGCGGCACGCCGCTCCGGCGGCCGCCACGGTGCCTCCAATGCGGATGTGTAGAGCCGCATGAGCAGTACAGTGTGGTGCAGGGCCTCCATTTGTAGATGTATAATGTCATGCCAACAAGCGATGTCCTCTCGACAGTTTAGAATTTACACCCGTATGATGTGTATGTTGTGGTATTTGTATGGTGGACTTAAAGACCTGAGCAAGTTGGGCCAAGGTCCAGACCATGAGATGGACGGGCCATTGGACACTTTGAGTTTTCACCGCGTTAGCATTTGCTATGCCAAAACAACAAATGATGTGGTCGGCTTATATGTCTGTTATTTTGTTGGGTTTACGCGTGTGTTTGTCATGTAATGAAAAAAAAAATGTTCTGAGTGGCTGGGAGAGCGCTTGCTACTTATTAAGAACTACTCCCTTCGTTTCATATTATAAAATAATTTGATTTTTTATTTAAGTTTTTTTAAATTTGAGCAAGTTTATAAAAAACATTATAATATATGTGACATCAAATTAGTTTCATTAAATTTAATATTGAATATATTTTTATGTTTGTTTTGTGTTGAAAATATTTTTATGTTTTGGTATAGACTTTGCCAAAAACTTAAATAAGTTTGACTAGAAAGAAAAGTTAAAATGTTTTATAATATAAAACAGAGGAAATAATCCCTTAGCTAGCTTGCATATACTAAGAATACGGTATGCTTGTGAGGTAAAAGGAACTGATCGAGTCGTTCTCTGTGTACGGACAAATCCTTCCTTTGATAAAATAATGCAAATACATGGAACATGTTAGACTGACTAGAGATGTAATTTAGTGCAGAACTCTGGTTGGGCCTTTGTAACTAACGTCCGTTTTATCGTGGCGTTAGTAGAAAAACTTATTTATTAAAAATCTTAATTATGAAAACTTGCTCTTCGATTGTATTTCTTTGTGTGTGCCAAGGTCTCAGTCTCGCTCTCTATGCTCAGCTCAAATCCCGGAGAAATTCCAAAATCCAAATTCAAATTCAACTCCAAATTCCTCCAATTCAAATTTCTATGCAAAAGTCTAACATTCCTCCCTTCGTTTCCTTGGGCCATCTTCCACTCGGTCGGCCCATCCATTCCCACCTCTCCTTTCTTCCTCCTGGGCCGTGCCGTCCCGGCCCAGTCCGTGCTCGGCTCGTGCCTCGAGCACATGTGCCGCACGTGCCGCGGTAGAGCGTCGTCTCCACGCGCTACTCTCTCTTCCTCTCTCCCTCACTGTGCTCGCCCTCCTGCCAACGCTGTTCGAATCCATCGCCGCCTTTGTTTCCCGCACGCGCGCCTCCACCATGGCCGACCGGAAGGACGCCGCCTGTCATCTCCCCTGGCCCCCGACTACGCCGACGATTGGCATGTCCCCACTCTAAGCCAAACCGATCGCCGCCGCTTTTGCCGTCACCGCCACTATCACTCCTCGGGCCCGGTCCTCTGTGCCGCTAGCTTCCAAGCCGGTGAGGCAGCGTCCTTGCCCCTTCTATCTCTCTCTTCTCCCAAAACGGCTAGGACCGAGACCCCTTTCCCCCTTTTTTTCCTTTTTCCCGAGCTCCAGCATCACCCCATCCTCTGCCGTCGCTTGGCGCCTAGTGACAGAGACAGCCAGCCGTTGACATCGCCGCCAGCTCGCTGTCCTTGCCCTTGATCACGCCCGTGGTTCCTTCCCCTCAAAGACACGCCCATGCCCATAAATCCTCTCTTCCTCCTACATTCAGTTTCTCCCTTCCGCCGCCACTGCAAATCGAGCTCCCCACTTCGCCGCACCGTCATCTCGTTGCCATTCGTCCTCCGTCGAGCGCGCCGGTGAGCCAGTGCGTGTAGGGACACATGACGAGGACTCCCATCGGATGCCGTCCCCGGTCGTCATCTACCTCCCGCCGTCTGACGTGGCTGCCGTGTGGGCGCCGCGTCATCGTTGTCGCCTTTCCTCTGTGCGCGTTGTCCACGGAGAACCATGAGGATGTGTGTGGGCTCGCTGCACCTGTGTCCACATCGGCGCACCAAATCTGAGCCGCGTCCACCAAACCCTAGCATCGCGTCCTGTGTGCGCCCCTTTCATGTGAACCATGCTGCCGACAGGTGGGTCCTACCTGGGATCCCGCGTGGTGGACCGCCATCAACCGGCCTGCCTCGCCCGCGCGCTCGCGTGGGCTGCGCCCTGTCTGACCCACTCGGCCTCCCCTTCCCGCAGTCGCGTCGCCGCGTGGGCCGTGCCTCACCGCCGGCCCAATCACCCTTGCGCGCGTGCCCGCTCGGCCATGGGCCACTTCACCCGCGTGTCGGCCCGCTTTGCTCGGCCGCGCCCGCGCTTTGTTCTGGACCGCGCCTAGCGCTTGGCCTAGAAGTCTAAATCACATCCCTTGATTCTTTTTCTTTTATAGAGAATTCTATAATTTCTTTTCCTTTAGACAAAAAAAATTAATTAATCTTAGAAAATTCATATCGCCTCAACCGTTCGTCCGATTAACTCCGTGCAACTTCTAAAATTTCTCAAAAATCGAGATCTATCCAATGGAACACTTAGTGGTCTTTAATGGGATCTTTTCTTTGGTCGTTTTGTTGAGTTGTCTCATTTCACGTGTAGCTTCGGAGCTCAAGGAGTCCCAGTGCACGAAGTTCGAGGAAGAAGCTCAAGGTCTCGAGCAAGGCAAGTCACCTTTGATCAATTGAGCCTATAATTTGAAACTAAATATTTAATTTATCAAAAATATGCATCTCTAGAGGACACATGAAATGTTGGCCACTGTTTGCAATTTAGCCGGCAGGCCTTACCTAATTACTGTATTTATCTTCCTTGATAATTGAATTACCTGTATCTTTCTGGTCGCCTGTTATGTTAGGTCCTCGGGTATGAGTACTGAAGGCCCTCCCCAAATTTAAAATGAACAACTGGGTAAAACTTGGGTTTACAAAATTTTTGAAAAACCCGACACCTGGGTTGGTGCCTTGAAAATAAAATGAGTTTCCAAAACTCGCGGTGCGGGGAACGTACTGGTGGTACAAATTTTCCCATTCTCGCCCTTAAGGACCGATTCCTTCGGAATTTCATCCAAACATAACAAGTGTGACCACACGGGTGAGGTGGGACACCCCTCGCTAAGTAACTAGCTAGGCCAGGTAAATCTTGATGCCAAGGGACAAGTGGATTCGCCGGGGTGGTATCGGGGAGGACCCTTGGGCTTCTTGGCACAACATGATCTGGGACCTAACTTGGTGTTGGTCCGTGGGGCCCCTCCCATTGGCATAAGGCGACTCTGAGTCAGCTTTTGAAATGCCTTGTCATGAAAGCCTCAAGGTCATCAGAAGTGGTTGTTCTGCACGAGCTGGGTGACTCGAGTTAGTAACGTCGTGTGGGTAAACTGTACTCTCTCTGCAGAGGTTAACGAACTATTCGAACAGCCGTGCCCACGGTCATGGGTGGATATGAGGTGATTTCTTCCGTAGTTTTGCTTGACTATGGCTCTGTGAACCGCTCTTGATGTAAGGGAATCCTTTCAAATGCTTGTGTTGTGGTTGCCGGGAACAAACAGGCTTGGGAAGTCCATGTGTCTGTTAGTAGGGAGCCACTCATGCAGATGCAATCAATGAATACATTTCACTGCTCCGGCCGGATGAGACGCACTTTCTCATCCATGTCATTGAGAAGCACTCACTTAGTTGATTGTAAAAGCTTTTAAACTAAACTAAATGTGAAAATAACCAGCCTTTCTTTGAAGCTTGCATTAAACATTTAATTTTCTTGGCTTGCTGAGTACTCCCGCACTCACCATTGCTTTATATAAATAATCTCCCCCTAGTTCTCGAAGAAGAGAAGATGGATCTAGCTGACGAGGAGTTCTTCCAGGAGCAAGCAGGCTTCGAGCTGTAGTAGGGTTTCAGCTTAGTTCCCAAATCATTGTTGTGGCTTTAGGCTAGTCTCCACTTCCGCGTTTTTGTAATGCAGTTGTGAACTCGGGGTCTGTCCGCATTTCCAATGATAATCGTATCTCTAATAATAATGAAACCCCTATCACTATAATATTCAATCTTCCTATTGTACCAGCACTGTTTCCTGGGACCAGTATAGGCTCACAGGTTAATTTGGATCGCTTACCCTTGTTCCTGTTCGGAGCTAGTTTGGGGCGTGACAGGCCTTGTATACAATGCAAGATGGGCTAAATGTTGAGGTTGGCGCATGGTACATTTAAAGGAAAAATATCCTTGGAACTAACGCTGATTGGTATGTGATCGATGATGGATGGATGGGTTAATTCTGGTTTTGCGAAGCCAGATTTGGCGATGGCAGATGGTGATCTTGACGAGGCGCTCACCGTTGAGCACTAGCTGCACAAATGCCTTGCTCCGGAAGATGATCGGCCCGTACATTGGCTGTGAGCCCCCCGCCGTCTTCTCCATCAGGACGCGCACCACGCAGTTGCCCCACTTCCTATACATGTATATATAAGTCGTCATCAATGTCAATGCATCAATGCATCCTGCATGCTGCATGCTTTGCTATAGGAGCTAGCTGCGCTATAGGGTGTTGAAGACTCACTGCCTGAAGTAGTCAAAGATCTCTTCACGGTCGATTGGCGCCCCCCTGGAGAAGGTGATGAACATGGAGCGGCAGTCCTCCGGCACGGTGACGGAGAGGCAGCTATAGGCCGCCATCAGCTCCGGCGGGTTGCCGACCAGGCTGGTCTGGTAGCGGCGGAGCATCTTGTTGAGGTGGTTGTTGAAGATGAGCGAGCCAATACCGTCTAGGATGTCGGCGACACCATTCACCACCAGGTCCTGGTGGAAAGCAAAGAAGCGCGGGTCCACATCGCTCTCATGGCAGAGCGCGGAGATGAGCGGGATGGCTGGCACTATGGCCTCTGGCCCGCGGAGGCAGTCCAACACCGAATTAGCCTCCGCCGCAACAAGGCTGACAACGGCGGGGCTCAGCCCTGGGAGGTGCTGGATGGCTGGGACGTTGCATTGGTCCAGCCACACTAGCAGCGCCACCGTGTTGCGTGCCTACTCCGGGTTGCTGCCGATGCCGATGAAGCGGTCGTAGGCGGTGCGGGCGTCACTGTACATGTACAACATGTCACGGACAGTGAACATCTGGCCGGCCACGATCAGCGTCGCCTTCCAAAAGTTCTGAGACCTAGATAGCTAGCTTCTTGTACTGTGTGGTAGGCTGCTAGGTAGCAATAGCTCAGGACGATGGAGTGCCGAATGGGGCTAGCTGAGGCCTGTACTTGTAGCCGGTGGTCGCTGGCGAGCGGTTCAAGGAGGAGTTGAACAAATGGACATGTTCTCACTACCTGCCTCGCATGGCAACCTCTGGCCTAACCAAAATAAGGAGGAAACGAAACAGGTATGATGGTTTAAAACAGTTGCCGCGTTAGTCTCCTCTGCTTTACGATTCGTGCTTCTCTGGCCTGATGCCCATTTTGTTTCCTCTTTTTTCCTGTCCTTTTTACATGAGCTTCCTCTTTTATTTCCTAGTTGCGCTCAAACTAGCAGTTATGAATGGATCAATGGGATAGTGCTATCATATGTATATTTTGGCGGTTAATTATACCTTGATCATGCATTGTTGCTAACTATACCTTTATCCTATTTTTATCTATATAAGTTCCTATGTATATTTGTCTACAATCGATTTAATGATTATTACTTGCCTTTATCAAAGTCATGACAGGACTTCAATTTTGAAGGGCAATTCAATCATATTGTTTGCATGCATATACACATAGTCACGTACACATACATATATAGATCTAGCTAGCACGACAAACTTTCAAACTTCATTACATATATGTAAATCCATATGCTATGACCCATTACCAAATAAACAAATCAAATTCCAATTAAAAATAAATCTGTTAAATGCTCCACACACTACTAGAGAAACCCACATTACTAACAGTTGAAAATGGCAGTCTCTAACAATTTGTTGAACCGCTATATAGACATTTGGTTACAATTGGGTTGGCCTGAATAATCTCTAATTGTTCTTGAACTAGTACTGAACCAATGTTATCTAACTGTTCACAAGCTATAAAGTATTACATTACATATTGGGATAATTAAAAAAATGCAAAAATTACGAACCCATAAGATTTGCTTGTCGTCGTTTGTCGTGCCCAGCTGGCTGATCTTGACATTGCCATGCCAGAGGGGAGACACAAGGGCACTGAGCAAGGACTTCTTGACCCATGCAATGTCATAATCACCTCACCATACCTTCCTAGATCTAGGACCGTAGAGCTTGGAGTGGATCTAACATTACCATCTCACCATACCTTTCCAGATCTAGGATCCTAGAGCTTCGAGCTTGGAGCGGCCAGATCTGAAAGGCTTTGTCTTCTTGATCACATGAGAGCAATGAGGAGAGGAGGCCTCAATCCATGCTCTCTTGTTGCCATCATAGTGGCCCTCCAAAGATGTCATCATCGTCGTACGTACCGTGTTGGATCTGGTAGCCCAAGCTCTCGAAGCTCTAGACTGCATCGAAGCAAGGGGAGAAGAGGCGATAGTGCCATCGAAGCTCAAGGCATTTTAAGCTCGCCAACTGCATCGAAGCAAGGAAAGGGTAAGGTGGACTCTATCTCTCAGTGAACAAGGGGAGAAGAGGCAATAGTGCCTGACTGGCTTGGATTCGTTGACATCACCAAAGGAGGGAGCGCTAGGATGGCGATGGATTGGAGGCTGGCCTGAACCTAGATCTGGCAAGTGGAAAAGGGGTGGCGGATGAGAGGCAAATAATGTAAGAGATGGCAGAGCTAGGAGTGGAAGAGAGATGTCACCTCGGGAGCCCATGAAGTGGGAGAATAGAGGCGAAGTGTGGTAATATAGGTGGAGTGGTTGGAGTGGGAGCGCGTCGATCTTACCTAACATGTTGTTCTTGATATGAAGCCATGATAATATGATATGGTTTTTGATGAGGATTGTTTAAAGCTTGGATTCACATTTTTAACGGTTCTCAATTATAACCTGTTCCAGTTTGATCTGTAACAGTTCAACATTGAGAACGGTTAAAGATTAGCATATTTATTTGCTTAGTCCTCACTCACCATGTATGTACTAAGTTCAGTCATTTGGAAGGCATAGTAAATGTTTGTTATCGAAAGACATATCACCTGTCTATAAGTGTAGTAAAAAACAGTAAAGTAATATATTAAGTTTCAGAATCTCCTACAGCAATATCCCTGGGTTTATTTATAGCTTATAGGCATGGTACACGAACCCTAGGGTTTTGCTTACACAAGGTTTTATATAGTTAGCCCCCTGACAGGGAAAATTACAGCTGCATTCTTACCCTTTCCTGGCATATTTGGCATATTTGGTCCCTGTAGCCTACGTGGGCCAGTCTTGGGCCATGATTGGGTTGGTACTCCTCTAAAGGCCTATTTCTGGACCGTTCCCGTTCGCCTTGGCTACCCTTACAAGTTTATCATCGTGCATGCGGCTCCACCGCACTCATGGCCTTGTGACCTTTGCCACTTCGGTGGCCCTCCGCTGTCTGGCCACGCTTCGCTACTTACATGGCTTCGCTTACTTCATCACTCTTTCCATTTATGTAGGCTTGATTGCTTCGGCTGTTTCGGCCGAAGGCCTCACAACCTGCCTCAAACAATGTTGATGTAAGAAGCAAAATTCAGTTATATGTACTGAATCTGGTTATATGATTTAATAGTAATGTTGATGTAGTGAACAGAGTTCAGTTGTATGTCGTTTAAGTAAATGCTCGGGCAGCTATGCGTAAGGAAATAACTGTGGAACTTGTCGCACATTCTATTTTAGAAGCAGCTCATATTGTGTGTATTCAGATAATTTACATATGCCTTGATCAGTGAATGTATCCGTGGTTTTTTTCTTTTATCAAAATTTGGGCATATCTTCCGCAACTGGTTGTTTGGCCACGGCCTGAGCATGTAAATACATGAACTAATATAGTCCAAGAGCCAGAGCTTGTGTATGGCATGACTATTTTTTGGACCATAACATGAGTATGTTCATCTCTGAACCTTTTTTGCCATAACCTGGGTATAATGTATGTTTACATGACCAGATGAAAATTTTGACAAATATTGGAACACGAACCTAAGGATTTTATGGCATTTTCCACTTCTACCTTCAAATCTCAGTTATATTTCTCTAATAAGAAGGTAGCACGTGAAAACTTTAATGCCGTACTATGATTTTTACATATTTCTATTGCAAAATAATCTATTCATGACAATGACAATCAAATTAAGTAATTTCCTTTGAGCACACCATTTCTGGTAGAGCCTGTTTACTTATTAATTTTCTCATGTCATGCGTGATTCTTTGTTTGAGTACAAGTTGGACGCACACACTACATTCACACCAACACAAACCCACGTGAGTGTATTCTAGCAGATGTCTAAAGAGATCGGAGACCTAGCCTCATGTAGTGTGAGTACGCGCTTTACCACTAATTGCAGCCACCTGATGTGAAATTAAAACATGAAAAACTCCAATTTTAAAGGTGCTTAAAAAAATCAAGACTATTCATGAACATATGAGTTGTCATACTTTGTCTTTAAAATACTAGCACAATGCTGATGTGTTGCAACAGAAAAAAAAATATATATGAGCAAGTTAAGGAAGAAAGCGGTCAGCGAGAGTTAATTATTGGGGACAGACAAACCGGCAAAACAGCAGTAGCTACAGATACAATTCTCAATCAAAAAGAGCAAGATGTAATATGTGTTTATGTAGCTATCGGTCAAAGAGCATCCTCCGTAGCTCAAGTAGTAACTACTTTTCATGAAGAGGGGGCCATGGAATACACTATTGTAGTAGCTGAAATGGCGGATTCCCCTGCTACATTACAATACCTCGCTCCTTATACGGGAGCAGCCCTGGCTGAGTATTTTATGTACCGCGAACGGCATACTTTAATAATTTATGATGATCTCTCCAAACAGGCACAAGCTTATCGCCAAATGTCCCTTCTATTAAGAAGACCCCCCGGCCGCGAAGCTTACCCAGGGGATGTTTTTTATTTGCATTCACGCCTTTTAGAAAGAGCCGCTAAATTAAATTCTCTTTTTGGGGAAGGAAGTATGACTGCTTTACCAATAGTTGAGACTCAATCTGAAGACGTTTCCGCCTATATTCCTGTGGTCGGGAGAGGGCCAAGTGAGGCAGTGACGTGGGAGGAGTGATATACAAGCAAGTTGAGGAAGAGAGTATGGTTGGTAGAGGGCCGATTGAGACAGTGGCATGCAAGGAGAGAGGGGTGGGTCATTCAGCTGTAGAGGGAGGAAGCCGTGGCACAGTAAACCCTAGTGGGGAGAGTGAGGAGGAGGAGACGATTTCGATGGTAGAAGCCGAGCGGATCAAGGAGGCAGGTGTGGGTATTTTTTTATAGCTTCCAACAAACTTTCTTTTGCATTTAAAAAATAGTAAACCCCTGTGAATTTATTCAGTTTGTATCGATCATACGTTATTCATGATTATCCAAAACTACATCTGTGTGGTCGGGAGAGTGCTTGCTACATATTAATAAATAATCCTTAGCTAGCTTGCATATATATATATATATATATATATATATATATATGAGAACAAACTATGCTTGTGGGATAAAAGAGACTGATCGAGTTGTTTCCATGTGGACGGCTAAATCCATCCATTAATAAAACAATGCAAATTCATGGAGTATGTCAGACTGAGTAGAGATGTAATTTTGTGAAGAATTCCTGTTGGGCCTTGAGTACAATGCAATATGGGCCAATGTTGAAGTTGGCACATGGTACATTGAAAGGAAAAAGATCCATGGAAGCTAAAACTACTAGCTAGCTAGCTTGGTGCATGCCCTTGATTGGGAGATGGACAGATGTGATCAATGATGGATGGATGGGTTAATTCTGGTTCTGGGTGGCAGCCGGCCTCGGGACGTACTTGCGGAGCCAGATCTGGCGATGGCGGATGGTGATCTTGACGAGGCGCTCGCCGTTGAGCACCAGCTGCACAAATGCCTTGCTCCGGAATATGATCCGCCCGTACATTGGTTGCGAGACCCCTGCCGTCTTCTCCATCAGGACACGCACCACGCAGTCACCCCATTTCCTGCACGTATATATATATGTTGTCATCAATGTCAATGCATCCATGCATCCATGCATAGTGCTTGCTTTGCTATGGGAGCTAGCTGAGCTCTGGGGAATTGAAGACTCACTGCCTGAAGTAGTCAAAGATCTCCTCACGGTCTATGGGCGCACCCCTGGAGAAGGTGATGAACATGGAGCGGCAATCCTCTGGCACAGCGACGGGGAGGCAGCTATAGGTCGCCATCAGGTCCGGCGGGTTGCCGACCAGGCCAGTCTGGTAGCGGCGGAGCATTTTGTTGAGGTGGTTATCAAAGATGAGCAAGCCGACACCGTCGAGGATGTCGGCGACGCCGCGTACTACCAGGTCCTGGCGGAACGCGAAGAAGCGTGGGTCCACGTCGCCATCCTGGCAGAGCGCGGAGATGAGCGGGATGGCCGGCATGACGGGCTCTGGCCAACGGAGGTAGTCCAACACTGAGTTGGCCTCCGCTGCAACGAGGCTGATGGCGCCAGCGCTCAGCCCGGAGAGATGCTGGATGGCTGGGACATTGCACTGGTCCAGCCACACTAGCAGTGCTACTGCGTTGCGTGCCTGCTCTAGGTTGTTGCCGATGCCGACGAAGCGGTCGTAGGCGGTGCGGGCGTCACTGTACATGTACAGCACGTCGCGGACGGTGAACATCTGGCCGGCCATGATCGACATCGTCGTCTTCCTGCTCCGAGAGCACTAGCTAGCTAGCTTCTTGTGCTGTGTGGTAGGCAATAGCTCAGGAGGATGGAATGCCGAATAGGCTAGCTAAGGCCTGTATTTGTAGCCGGTGGTCGCCGGCGAGCCGTTACAAGGAGTTGAGCAAACATACGCGTTCTGCCTATACCTGACTCGCATGGCAACCTCTGGCCTAGCCAAAATAAGGAGGAAAACGGAACAGGTAAGATGGTTTGAAACGGTTGCCATGTCGGCCTCCTCTGGCCTGATGATGCCCATTTCTTTCCTCTTTTTTCCTTTCGAGTTTCCTCTTTATTTTATAGTTGTGCTCAAACTAGCAGCGATGAATAATGGATCAATGAGTGTTATCATATATGTATATTTTGGCTGTTAATTATATTTCATTCTTCGTTGCTAAATTTATCTTTACCCTATCTTTGTCTATCTAGTTCTTACATATGTTTGGCTACAATCGATTTAATCATTACTACTTGCCTTTATCAAGTCATGGCAGGATTTCAATTTAGAAGGGTAAGTTGGTCATATTGTTTGCATGCATATACACAGTCACATACACATACATATATAGATTTAGCTAGCACGGTACACGTTCAAACACCACATATATGTAAATTCATATGCTAAGACCCATCACAAAATAAATTAATCAAATTCCAATTAAAAATAAAACTGTTAAATGCTGCCACACATGTATAGAAAAAACCACATTACTAATAGCTGGAAATGATAGCCTCTAACGGTCTCTTGAACAATTATAAACATTTGGCTAACGATAGGGATGGCTAATCTCTAATTGTTCTTGTACTACTGAACCAACTATCTCTGTTCACAAACTATGAACTATTACATTACATATTGGGATAATTAAAAGAATGCAAAAAAAACCCGCACCGGTAAGATTTTTTTGTTGTCATTTGTCATGCCGAGCTAGTTGATCTTGTCATATCATCATGTTGGAGTGGCGACCAAGGGCGTTGAGGAAGGACTTCTTAAATCGTGCACTGTTATTGTTGTCCCGCCATACCTTGCTATATCTATGACCCTAGAGCTTGTAGTGGGTAGATCCAGCAGACACAGAGCTTGCAGCGGCTAGATCTGAAAGGCTTCGTCTTCCTGTCCAGAATAGAGCAAGAACTAGAGGAGGAGCCCTCAACCCGCTCTCTACTGTCGGCATTGTAGTGGCCAACCCAAAGATGTTACCATGCATTGACGTACCGTGTTGGATCTGATAGCCTAAGCTCGAAGCACTAGATCCGCATAGCATTTTAAAGCTCATCAACTGTGTCGAAGCAAGGAGGGGGTGCCTATGGAATTTGCGTCTCTCAATGCCTGACTAGCTTGGACTCATTCTCACCAGCAAAGGAGGCAGCGAAGGGGATGGCGATGGATGAGCAGCCGGTGTGAGCCTAGATCTGGCAAGTGGTATAGGGGCGGCGAAAGAGAGGCAAATAGTGCAAGAGATGGTGGAGCTAGTTAGGACCTAAGGTGAGAAAGAGAAAAGTCACCTCGGAAGCTCGTGGGGTGGGAGAACAGAGGCAGAGTGTGGTAATATAGGCAGAGTGGTTAGAGCAGGAGCACACTGATCCTGCCTAATCTATAAACGATTCTCGATTGGAAGCCACTACAGATAATAACTAATGGTTCTTGATCGGGAACTATTAAACATTGGATTCACATTTTTAACGGTTCTCAAATATAACCATTAAAGTTTGATCTGTAATGGTTAGGGGTGGACAAAAAACTCAAAACTCGTGTAAACCTAGCTCAACTCAACTCGAGCAGTTAATGAGTCGAGTTGAGTTTGAACTTTTACTTGTTTGTTTAATGAGCCAGCTCGAGCGAGCTTGTGAGTTACTCAGTTAGCACGTTTAGCTCATGATGCATTAAAATACAAGTTTATAATCCATAGTTTGTACACATAAATGCCATAAACTCACAGTTACTCATTGTAGCACAACCTTGTGAGTCATGATACATATAACATCAATTATAAGCCTTGGTCATAAGCTTGCAAATCATACCACATGTAGATTTTAAACTTTGTATTTTGGTGTAACGAGTTTAATGGGTTTAACATGTCAACTCGTTCTTTTTAATGAGTCGAGTCGAGTTAATAAGTCGAGCCGAGCTAGCTCGTTAACTTAACAAGTTTTTATGAGTCGAGTTGAGTTGGCTCATTAGCCACCCAACATTAATAACCATTAAAGATTAGCATATATTTGCTTAGTACATACTCACCATGTATATATGTACTAAGATCAGTCATCTGGAAAGGAAGTAATATTGATGTAGTGAATAAAATTCAGTTGTATGCACTAAATCTCATTATACGAATTAATATTAATATGTAGGACCGGCCCTTTACAATTCTATAATTGGTATCAAAGTTTGGCTAGTTCAATATCTTTGACCTGATAGACAGTGGGTGTCTATGGGCCCATAGAACAAAGGGACTGTCGGTGTACAGTGAATGAATGGTGAACGGCTGAGAGACACCTATGTGTGAAGGAAAAAAATATTAAATAGCTCCACAATGATTGTGGAAGGGGAGGGACCTAGTTTATAAGTGAGGAGCCACTCATTTTATGGGCTAGCTTTTGGAGTAGAAAAGACCTTTTACGATCCTATATATAATGATAAGAGTTCAGTTACGTTGTATGTGGTTTTAGAAAATGCTCGAGCGGCTATACGTAAAGAAATAACGGCGAAACTTGTCACACATCCTGTTTCAGAAGCAGCTTATGTTGCATGTATTCATATAATGTATATATGCCTTGATCAGTGAATGTATGCTTTGGTTTTTTTTTAAATCACAATCTGGGCATGTCTACTGTAACTAGTTATTTGGCTACGGCCTGAGCATGTAAATACATGTAATAATATAGTCCAAGAGCCAGAGCTTGTGCATGACATGTGTTTGACTAGTTTTTGGACCATAACATGAGAATGTTCATGCCTGAACTTTTTTGCCATAACCTGGGTATAATGTATGTTTGCATGAACAGATGACAAATTTGACAACGACCTATGGATTTTATGGCATTTTCCCTTTGTATCTTCAAATCTTAGTTATATTTATCACATAAGAAGGTAGCATATGAAAATTTTAATGTTGCACTATGATTTTTCCATATTTCTATTGTTCTATTGCAAAATAATCTATTGATGGCAATGACACTCGAATTAAGTAAGAACACCATCTTCAGTAGAGCCTGTTTACTTATTGATTTTCTCATGTCACGCTTGATTCTTTTTTCGAGTACAGGTTGGACGCACACCCTACATTCACACCAGCACAAACCCACGTGGGTGCGTCCTATTACATATCTAATAAGATTGGAGGGTTAACATCAACTAGCGTGGGAATGCGCTTTACCACAAAATGCAGCTTCCTCGGCGCGTTGATCACCTGGATCATCCTCTGCTTCTTGGCAGACGCGGCGTCCTTGTAGCCATCGTGGAGCTTCCGCTTCGCCGCCGCGAGCTTGGCATCGTCCACGAGCGCCGGTTCTTCCTCGCGCCTGTTCGATGCTGTCTTCTTCGTCGTCGCCGCTGTCATCGGCTTGTGAGCAGCCTCCATGTTTTCCTTCTTGGCGTGATCAGACGCGGCGAGAGCAGAGGGGGTCTTGGTCGGCGCCGGCGCCAGCGGCTTGCTCAAGTGCTCGTCGACAAGAGCCTTCCAGTCCTTGTAGAGCCCGGCGGCGAGGTCGCGCACCTGCTCCGACGAGTGCTTCCTCAGGCCGCTGATGGTCTTGCCGATCTTGCTCACCTCCAGCGTCTGGAACGTCATCGGCGTGGAGCAACTCGACCACGGTCTCCTCCGACGAGTCGGAGCTCGGCCTGCCGCGGTCTTCCGCACTGACGAGCTTGGTCTTGATCCTCTCGAGCTCCTCGCCGGAGCCGGAGACCTCGGCTGGCAGGTTTCTTGGCGCGTCGGAGTTGTTGCTCATCGCAGAGCCGAAACATATCCTCGAACGGAATGTCGCGGCCGCGTCGAGCTGCTCAGCTCCCATCTAGCGAACCATCTCCCTCACTGCCGCCTCTGCCTCTCCGTTAGCCATGGCAAAACACGCAAGATCGCTCAGACTTTGCTAAATATGTGATTCGAATTTAGACTTACAATATATTCGGATTAGTTTTCTAGTAGAATTCCTGGTCGTTTTCTATTAGGAATTAGTTTCCTAGTAGGATTCTTACTCGTTTTCTATTAGGAGTCTTTTATTTTATCTCTTATATATACTCTTGTAAGCCGTACGGGAAGGGAGAAATTCTCATTGTTATTTCCCTATGTTTGTAATCAATTTCTCAATAGTGATTATTACCAGTCGGCGTCCGTGGTTTTTTCCCGCAAGAGTTTTTCACGTAAAATTCGTGTCTCCGTTGTGCATCTATTTTCTTAACAAGTGGTATCAGAGCATTGAAGATTAATCTACCATTCCCAGCCACCGACGTGTTCATCGTCACCATCGAATCAATCTGTTCGGCACCCTACCCGTTGAGTCCGACGTTGTCCGTGCGAGAAGACAAGCAGGAGAAAATTCAGGATTAATTCCTATGGCGAGTTTGAAGTATGATCTACCGCTCCTGCACCGAGATATAAGATTCTTATTGTGGCAAATGAAGATGCGAGCCGTTCTTGCACAGCAAAATCTTGATGATGCGCTATCTGGATTTGACAAGAGGACTCAGGATTGATTCAACGATGACAAGAAAAGGGATCGTAAGGCTATGGCATATATTTATCTTCATCTATCTAATAATATTTTGCAGGAGATGCTTAAGCAGAAGACAGCCGCTAAGATGTGGTTGAAGCTGGAACAAATATACATGACAAAGGATCTGATCAGTAAGATGTAGCTGAAGTAAAAGCTATTTTTGCATAAGTTGCAAGATGATGAGTCTGTAATGGATCATCTCTCTACTTTCAAGAAAATTGTTGCTGACCTTTAGTCTATGGAGGTAAAGTACGATGAAGAGGATTTATGCCTTATTCTATTGTGTTCGTTGCCTAGCTCATATGCAAATTTCAGAGATACTATTCTTTATAGTTGTGATACTTTAACTTTGAAAGAAGTTTATGAAGCTTTGCATGTCAAAGAAAAAATGAAGAAGATGGTACCCTCTGAAAGTTCAAGTTCACAAGCAGAAGGCTTGACAGTTCGGGACAGGCAATAGGAGAAGAACATAAAGAATCAATCAAGAGATAAAAGTTCAAGTAACTACCGTGGAAGATCAAAATCCAAAGGCAGATATAAGTCATGCAAATACTGCAAGAGAGAAAGACATGATATCTCTGAGTGTTGGAAACTACAGAACAAAGATAAGAGAACCGGAAGTTATAGACCAAAAGATAATAAAGAAGAGGAAGGTAAAGCCGCAGTTGTTACTGATGATAAGTCTGGTGCAGAATTACTTGTTGCTTATGCTGGTTGTGCTCAAACTAGTGACCAGTGGATTCTTGATACTGCATGCACCTATCACATGTGCCCGAACAGGGATTGGTTTGCCACCTATGAATCTGTGCAAGGTGGTACTGTTTTATGGGTGATAATACTCCATGTAAGGTTGTAGGTATTGGAACAATTCAGATCAAGATGTTTGATGGCTGTGTTAGAACATTATCAGATGTGCGGCATATTCCAAATTTGAAGAGAAGTCTCATCTCTTCAAGTACTCTTGTTCGCAAAGGGTATAAATATTCCGGTGGAGACAGAATTTTGAAGGTAACCAAGGGCTCTCTTGTTGTGATGAAAGCTGATATTAAAACTGCCGACCTGTGCCATCTGCGAGGTACAACTATTAGGTAATGTTGTTGCAGTTTCAAAATCATTATCTAATTCCGATGCTACTAATCTTTGGCATATGCGTCTTGGACATATGAGTGAAATTGGTTTGGCAGAATTGAGCAAGCGAGGATTGCTAGACGGACAAGGCATCGGGAAACTCAAATTTTGTGAGCATTGCATCTTTGGCAAGCATAAGAGGGTGAAGTTCAATATATCTACACATACTACAGAAGGTATTCTTGATTATATGTATTTTGATTTATGGGGGCCTACTCGTAAGACATCCTTCGGAGGTGCTTGTTATATGATGACTATCGTTGATGATTATTCGTGAAAAGTTTGGTCTTATTTCTTGAAGCACAAATATCAAGCTTTTGATGCGTTTAAAGAGTGGAAGACTATGGTTGAAAGACAAACTGAAAGGAAGGTGAAAATACTTCGTACTGACAATGGGATGAAGTTCTGTTCTAAGATATTTAAGTCATATTGCAAGTCTGAAGGGATTGTGCGTCACTACACCGTTCCTCATATATCTCAACAAAACGGCAGAGCTGAGCGTATGAATAGGACAATTATATCAAAGGCCCGTTGTATGTTGTCTAATGCAGGTTTGTCTAAATAGTTTTGGGCGGAAGCCGTTTCCACTGCTTGTTATCTTATTAATCGGTCACCTAGTTATGCTATTGATAAGAAGACTCCAATTAAAGTATGGTCTGGTTCTCAGCAAATTATTCAGACTTAAGAGTATTTGGTTGTACTGCTTTTGCTCATGTTGATAATGGTAAATTGGAGCCTAGAGTTATTAAGTGCATTTTTCTTGGTTATCCGACTGGTGTGAAAGACTATAAGTTATGGTGTCCTGAAACTAGAAAGATTGTGATTAGTAGAAACGTTGTCTTCCATGAATCAGTTATGTTACATGATAAACCTTCTACTAATGTTCCTGTTGAGAGTCAGCAGAAAACAAGTGTGCAGGTGTAACACTTGATCAGTTCAAGGTATGTACCAGAAAAAGAAGATGTTGTTATTAATCAAGATGCACCTGTTAATGAAGATTCAGATTCTTCTACCGTTGAGCAGTCATCAAAACATTCTATTGCAAAAGATAAACCCAAAAGAATTATTAAACCCTCTCAAAGATATATTGAAGAAGCGAACATAGTTGCTTATGCTTTGAGTGTGACAGAGGAAATTGAAGGTAATGCAGAACCTTCTTCATATTTTGAGGCTATTGTTTCTGATGATTGCAATAGATGGATAACTGCTATGCATGATGAGATGGAGTCACTTGAAAAGAATCGTACTTGGGAATTGGTGAAATTGCCAAAGGAGAAGAAACATATCCGTTGCAAGTGGATCTTCAAAAGAAAGGAAGGTATATCTCCAACTGATAAGGCAAGGTACAAAGCAAGATTAGTTGCTAAAGGTTATAGCCAGATTTCAGGTATTGATTTCAATGATGTCTTTTCCCCTGTTGTGAAGTATAGTTCAATTCACACTTTACTTAGTATTGTTGCAATGCATGATTATGAACTAGAGCAAATGGATGTTAAAACTGTATTTTTACATGGGGAGTTAGAACAGGACATTTATATGGAGCAAATTGAAGGTTTTGTTGTTCCTGGAAAAGAGAACCTAGTCTGTAGGTTGAAGAAATCTCTTCATGGGTTGAAGTAGTCACCTAGACAATGGTATAAGAGATTTGACTCTTTCATGCTTTCTCAGAAGTTTAGAAAATCTAATTTTGATAGCTGTGTTTATCTCAAAGTTGTTGATGGTTCAGTTATATATTTGCTTCTTTATGTCGATGATATGTTAATTACTGCAAAAGACAAATTAGAGATAGCAAAATTGAAAGTACAATTGAGTAGTGAGTTTGAGATGAAGGATTTGGGTGCAGCGAAGAAAATTCTCAGTGTAGAAATTACTAGAGAAAGACAGTCTGACAAGTTATATCTTAGTCAGAAAGGTTATATTGAAAAAGTTCTTCGTCGTTTCAATATGCATGATGCAAAACTAGTAAGTACTCGTTTAACTGCACATTTCAGATTATTTTTAGATTTATGTCCACAGTCAGATTATGATGTTGAGTACATGTCTAGAGTTCCATATTCAAGTGTAGTTGGTTCACTTATGTATGCAATGATATGTTTTCGTCCTGACTTATCACATGCTTTGAGTGTTGTCAGTAGATACTGGCTAATCCTGGCAAAGAACATTGGAAAACAGTTCAATGGATTTTCATATACCTACGTGGTATTTATAGTGCTTGTTTGCAGTTTGGGAGATCTAGAGATGGACTTGTTGGTTATGTGGATTTAGATTTTGCTGGAGATTTGGATAGGAGAAGATCGCTCACAGGTTATGTTTTCACTATTGAAAGCTGTGCTGTTAGTTGAAAGGTAAGTTTGCAAGTAACTGTTGCCTTATTTACTACTGAAACAGAGTATATGGCTATTTTTGAAGTTTGTAAAGAAGCTATTTGGCTTAGAGGTTTGTACACTGAGTTTTGTGGAGTAACGTCTTGCATTAATATATTTTGTGATAGTCAAAGTGCAATATGCCTTACAAAGAATCAGATGTTCCATGAGAGAACAAAGCACATTGATGTGAGATATCACTTTATTCGAGGTGTGATTGTTGAAGGTGATGTCAAGGTATCCAAGATAAGTACTCATGATAACCCAGCTGATATGATGACAAAACCATTTCCTGCTACTAAGTTTGAGTTTTGCTTAAGCTTGGTTGGTGTTATAGTATAGTTCTAGAAACTATTTGACGCGCGATGATTTTATCTACATGAGGTATTCTTGGTGATTGATGTTTTCATGCTACAAGAGAAAATTCGTCTCAAGGTAAAGATTGTTAAATATGTGATCCGAATTTAGGTCTACAATATATTCGGATTAGTTCCTAGTAGGATTTTTAGTCGTTTCCTATTAAGAATTAGTTTCCTAGTAGGATTTCTAGTCATTTTCTATTAGGAGTCTTTCCTTTTATCTCTTATATATACTCTTATAAGCCGTACGGGAAGGAAGAAGTTCTTATTGTTATTCCCCTACGTTTGTAATCAATTCCTCAATAGTGATTATTGCCGGTCAGCGCCTGTGGTTTTTTTTCGCAAGGGTTTTTCACGTAAAATTTGTGTCTCCGTTGTGCATCTATTTTCTTAACAGATTTCGCTTATATTTCTATCCTGGCGTTGGAGCAATGATGCTTTTGGTGGAATTGCGAATGATTGGCGTCCAATTTATAGGGAATAAGAGGACGAACACCGAATCCTACTCCAATTACGCTGGAAAACGAGGAGTTCGAAATCGAATCGGACAAGGAGAAGTATTCCTTCCTCCATATAAATTTGGCGCCAATTCTTGATCTGCTCACCCAAGAAACAGAGCCACGAGCGGAAGCAGAGCTTTTGCTTGGAATCGATCGTTCGTTCTCGCATCGCGTTGGCGTTGCTGCCATGGCCGGCGGCGGCGAGGCGTTCCCGGAGGCGTGGAAGGATCTGGTTCGCTCCCTGGGAACCGAGCAGCTCGTCGACGCCATCTACGTCGCCCTCGACGACTTCAACGCTCGCGAGCGCGACACGATCCCGCCCGAGCTATGGCGGCGGCTCGGCGACCGCAGCGCCGCCTACAAGAATCCGTTCGTACGCGATGGATCGGGCTCCGGCTCCGAGTCCTCCGCCGGCGAGGTTGAGAGGATCAAGCTCAAGCTAGTGGCCATGGGCGGGGAAGGCAGAGGCAGGACGAGCTCCGACTCGTCGGAGGCGGCCGTGGTCGACTTGCTCCGCGCGCTGCAAACCGTGCCGATGACGTTCGCGACGCTGGATGCGACCAACATCGGCAAGACCATCAGCAGCCTGAGGAAGCACTCGTCGGAGAAGGTGCGCGACCTCGCCGCCGCGCTGTACAAGAACTGGAAGGCTCTGGTCGACGAGCACTTGAGCAGGAGCAGCAGCAAGCCACCGACGCCGACCAAGACCGCCTCTGCACCCGCCGCGGCTGAGCACGCCAAGAAGGCAAACACGGGGGCTGCTCCCAAGCCAGCGCCAGCGGCGGCGCCGACCAAAACCGCTTCTGCGCTGACCGCGGCTGGGCACGCCAAGAAGGCAAACACGGCGGCGCCGAAGAAGGCAGCGTGCAACAAGCGCAAGGAGGCGCCGGCGCAAACGGAGATGGACGAGGCGAAGCTGGAGGCGGCGAGGAAGAAGCTGAGGGAGCGTTACAGAGAAGAAGAGACCGCCAAGAAGCAGAGGAAGATACAGATGATCAACACGCCGACGCCGGGGAACGCGATGCAGCGCCCCGCCGTCGTAGAGCGGCGGGGCATGGTCCGGAGCACGGTGGTCTCCGCGGCGAGACACGCTCCGGTGGCTTCTTCTGTCCGGATATAGACGTGTTCTTGTAGTTCAGTCGTCTGAAACGCAGAGTAATTTTGATGTAACGAACGAAATTCAGTTGTACGCGTGTATGTACCAAGTCAGGTTATATGAACAAAGTTGTGTTGCATGTGGTTCGAGAAAATCCAGAAGCAGTCCGTGTTGTGTGTATATTAGTAATTCAGAGAATGTATATATATGACTTTGAGCAGATAATGTGTATCCTAACTGGTTATTTCACTTATTTAGCCACAACCTGAGAATATATTGCTGAAATGCAAATACATGAACTAATATCAGAGCTTTTGGCCATCACATGAGCGTGTTCATGCCTGAACGTTTGTGCACATAACCTGGGTATTGTGTATGTCTGCATGTTGTATGACCGGGTTATACATTTGTTGACAACCCGATACGATTCATGAAACCTACGGATTTTATGGCCCCTTGTACCTTCAAATCTCAGTTTTATTTACCCTGATGAAAATTCAGTTTTATTTTCTCGGTAATAAGAAGGTAGCTTCTGAAAATTATTTTGATACAGAGTGGATGCTCTATGAGCAGGTGGCACCATGGCAGTGGCAGTGATGGATTGCCAGCGTCTCGATGTGGCGATGTGGCAAAGGTGAGGTTGTGCTTGTGTATGCTGTAACGGCATTGGCACCATTTTGAGCTCGCTTCCAATTCTCTGATTCTACGCAATTTCATTTAGTCACTAAATAATTCACACTTTGGGCCTTTAACTATCTAAATTTCTGACGAAGACCTCTTCCATGATTTTACAGGAGTTTCCTGGCAGCATGCGAGTTGGTAAGCTCTTTCAGAAATCAGCATCTAGTGAGACTAGCATCATTTTATCAACAAATGTGGATCTTACTGTGCCGCCTCCTCCCTCTACTGTTGAACGACCCACCCCTCTCTCCATCCATGCCACTGCCTCAGTCGGCCCTCTACCGACCACATTCTCTTCCTCAGCTTGCTCATATATTTCTCCTTTCACATCACCACCTCACTCGGCCCTCTGTCGATCGCAATCTTTTAACTTGCTCATATTTTTTTTCCATTGTAACATATTAGCATTGCGCTAGTGTTTTAAAGATTTAATATGACTATCCATATGTAGCATACCAAAAATTTAAATTTCAAATTTTGTACCTAAAGATTTAAAAAGAGTTTTTCATAAATAGGAATCTTGAAATTTTGCACCAAAGACCTAAATGAGCCCATCATAGCTAGAATCCAAAAGAAAATTTTGAGGACAACTTAACACTTTTTCCTTCCTAATTTAATTTGACATGTAAAACATTTCATGTTTGCATCAACATAATGGGTGGTGTGTGATTAGAGTCTTTTTTAGTGTTTTTGGATCTTGTTTGCATCTCATGATAGGTCTCATGAATATGAAAGACGGATAAAATTCTCTCAACTCAATCATATTAAAATCCTACCTTAAGCTTTACTTAAATAAACACAAACATATATGTGCACAAGCCTACAAATACCTTTGGAAAGTATTTATAGGAACATGAAATTCAAGTCTAACAACATCATCTCAGATTAGGAACAAATCAAATATAATTTTACAATTATCTAATCATAAGTTTATATAGGAACTTATATGTAAAGTTAATGAATTTCTAAAAATAATTGGTGTAGTATTAAATCATGGGAAAATTCACACCAATACTACCTAAGTTGTTCAACACACAGTACTTTTGGTATGATTTTATAACATGAATTGAGAACCCAAATAAATCTCTTGATGAGGCAAAAACTGGAAAATTACAGATTTCATTTAATCATCTTTGCTACCCTCTCCAAATTCAACCATAATTTAATTTGAATTCAAACCTTGTCTAAGCTGTACACCCAACATCCCTCTGCTGACATCAGGCCAACCATTAAGGATTTCATCACAGCAAAACAAAGAAAAATGGAGTCAAAGATGGGATAGTGAAACTGCCCACAGACTTGGAAGAATTCCTAGTTTTCTCCACTTCTCTCTCACTCTCACTGCCAACGGGCCCCAGGGTAATGTGGGACCCACCTGTAAGTGTCACAACCTGAGCCAACTCCCACGTCCAGGAGCATGAGATGCGCCATCCCACACGTCAGAGCACCGGCGAGCGCCCTCTTCCTTGTCCTTCACGCCGGGCTTGCTATTTAAGCCAACCAAAGCCAACTCGAGCTCTTTCGCTTTCCCTAGTCCTATTTCACGGAGACGACAAGGTGTATCGCCTCGGAATCGCCGGGAACAGAGGCGTCAACCCCAACGCCGGCAAGCTTCCTTGCTGTCGCATTTCACCATCGGTGAGTACCTTTTGATCTAAAGCTGTGTTCCATTGTCGTCGTTCCATGCCGTCTCCATTTCATCTATTCTTGCCCTGTTCCGTGCAGCAGATTGGTCGGAACGTGGACCTCGCTTTGAGCACCGCCGCCAGGACCTCGTCGCCAGTTAAGCCGTTGTGGACCAATTCAAGCCAAGCCAGCGCGCCATCAGGATCATCTCGACCACCTCTTCAAGACGCCCCAAGAATCACGGCTAAAGACCAAGTGAACCCGGAGATCCACTTCGTCTTCCCTAAGCCCGGCCGCCGAGCTCCATCGTCGATTCCGACCAATCTGATGAGCGGCACTTCGATTCCTTATGTGTACGTCATTCTAGAGACCACACTAACGTTGTCCGACCGCATGCATGCCAGATCTTGTAGTGAATCAAGCTGTCGCTGTTCGTCCGGGGAGTTCCGAAAGCCACCATCGCTAACCGGGCCTCACCAACCCCTACCAACTACTCGGTGAGTCTCCTAATGACCAAAGATGCCACATGCATGCACCACACCGTATAGATCCGGCCTCTAGCCTCACATGCATCATCACCCTGGGAGCCACCGCCGCCTCCGCCGCTATCGCCAGTGATTCCGGCCATGACAGCTTGCAAGACCACCACTGATAGCTTTGCCATGAGTCCCTATACGTTTTTGCTTTTGGTGAGTCCCTTAGCCGAGCCACCGTTTGTCGCCGGCGCCGACGAGAACTTCGTCGTCGCGCCACTGCTCTACCTCCCAGCCGCCATCTTGCTGATGCGTGGGCCCTGTCTCATTAGCACGTAAGGATCTCGATTAGGTAATGTTTAAATCTTGCAAGGATCTAAGTGTAAAATATGTTAGACTTATATGTGGTATCAAGGACTAATTTGTAATAACTAAAGACAACGAGGAATCTTAATAAAATCTATTTATAACAAATGCCAAGGACCGTGGGTTGAATCTAGGAAAAATCAGGGGCCTTTGTGCAAATTAGCTTGAGACTGACCCATGGACCCATGTGTTTATAATCCGAAATATAAAAGAAAATGATTAAACCTTTATCTTTTCAACAGAAAAACATCCAAACTTACAGTATAAAATCAAATATAACTCATTTTGACAAGAAACCAATTTCTGCAGAGTCATACAAAGATAATATTTAATGTTATGAAATAGCACTTACAGTATACCAAATAACTCTAAAATTTTATATATGGAATAATAGACATAATACATGCTACAACTTTAAAAATTCATTTTAACTCCTCTTTAGATGAACTAAATTTTTGCAGAATCAGTAAAATGTGATTTTCACTTTAATAAAATGAAACTTGATGTCTTCTGTATCAGAAACAACACTAAAAGTTTGTTTAGCAAAATAAACACCAAATGTACAATTTAATTTCTAAGATTTATAGAAAATTCACCCCAACCCAAAATAAAGTGAACCAGGTCCTGATAGTTGCACAAACATGTATCTTTATGCACTGTAAAATAACATGTAGTACCCTTAATATGAAAAACAACTCTAAACTTTAATTGGTGGAATAGGTATTAAATCACAAAGTATAAATTAGGCAATTTATATAAAATGCACTCTGAGTCCAATTAAGCTAAAATAAAACATGGTTAGATCAGTAAGGTTGTAAACATATTCATGTTAACCAAAACCCAAAACACTTAATATATTTAGTGCCTTTCAAAATTAGTATCACAAATTAACAACCATAAATCATACTACAAATTGAATGATACATAAGAAATTTATTCAAAATTAAAAAAAAATATGAAACCAATTGGGTTGATCTTAGAGAACTATATGTTCCATCACTGTAAGATAGAATTTGACAAAACTACCTCTTAAACCTATTCCAAATATCTTCCTAAAGGATAAACACTATAATCTAGTGCAAAACTTGTAAAGTTCATAACGCTCAAAGAAATTGAGATAAAATAGAAATTCTTTCACCTAAATTCATCTTAGGACAGTAACTACTCACTGTGCACAAATCATGCATTTTAGAGCATTTTGGGATTTTTCGCATATTTCGGTATTTACTTACATATCGTGGCATTTGTGTAGATTATTTGTATTGATGGTGAAGGAGTGACTTAGGAGTTTTCCAAGTTGCACCAGATCAAGGAAAGTTCTTTCTGCCCCTTCCTTTGAACACTTTGAATCCTATGTTTTATGGGCAAATGTTTTATTTATAACTTTGCATGCACTATTTGGTAGAAAATTATACCTTATGGATGAAATGGTAGATACAACCTATTTGTTGCATGAACCTCCTTGAATAATTTCACTTTTTTCTATTTGTAATAATAGGAGTACATTGCTTGTACTCTAATGGGTCTAATTATGCTTATTATATGCCATATGCTTAGCCATGCCTAGCTCCAAACTTTAAAATGGTAATGGATCAAATCCCTGATATATTTTGGACTCATTTTGAACTCTTGAACAGAGGTGTAGCTCTGTATATTTCTGAACTAAAATGATGAAAATGATGAATTTTTAGACTCGGGCAGGAGGTGATACATATATGGTGTTTAGTTGTGTACCGATAGGGAGACTGTTTGCCTGAGACATTCTAAGGACCTAACTTAATGTTAGTTACCTATATTTATGTTTATAGTATGATCACATGTGCTAGTATGGGATAGTCATAGCTTACTAAGTTGCTCATTATTTCGCCTTGTATTTTGGTAGACTAGAGTAGTATGATTTAGTCTTAGCGATGATTCATAGGAACTACCTATTTACTCATCGTGGTAGTTTAGGTGTCTAAATATATCCAATACAATGGTATAGTGCCTTGTGGGGGAACGGTTGTGTTCGCCACCACGGTGTTAGGTTAAGACGAGGGCCCGCCACCTAATGACTCTAGGTCATATGCCTAGGGTGGATTCACACTTATCTTGCTGGTGCAAGCCTAAACCA
Source organism: Oryza officinalis (assembly GCA_008326285.1). Classification (NCBI taxonomy): domain Eukaryota; kingdom Viridiplantae; phylum Streptophyta; class Magnoliopsida; order Poales; family Poaceae; genus Oryza; species Oryza officinalis. The sequence continues at coordinate 8,265,489 of BDMV01000010.1, forward strand.
TGTGTAGTGTAACGGCTATGTTGTGAGTAATAAATCGGGTACTAAGGTATCACGTGCCATGCTGTGCATGATTATTATTTCGCATTATGTGGGTACAGTGTATGAACTCTATAGAGTAAAAACTCATCTATTAGTCGTGCCCATGATCATGAGCAATATAGGAACATGTATTTAGTATAGATTTATGATTTCTAAATGCTTTTGAACATGATTTATTTTGTTTTGAAATGATGATTTTGCTTGGTGTGGGCTAAAAATGATATATGTTTGTACGAAGCTTGCGCGCTCTACTCAGACCGCACCGAGCCACGCGAGTTGCTCTGCCACCCACGACTGAATTCGAGCACCATCCTCTCGCCTGTAGGACCCCTAGCCACCCCATAGTCGTCCCTAGCCCGCACGTCGCTGCATTTGCCCGGTCGCTGGTGCCTTGCATTCATCACCGTACCCAGGTAGAAGGCTGCCGATGACCTTGCCCCTCTACATCATCCCTAGCCACGTCAAGTGGGGAAATCCCTTCCCCTAGCACCGGTGATGCTCCCCGGAGCCACGAATGGACCGATTTCGCTTTGGCCTCGGCGAATTTCACTGGAGACCGACCTCCGGTTGCCACTCCCATGGCCGCTTCAAGCCCCCACCTCTGTCGCTCTTCTCAGCCGCCGACTGCCTTCGTGCAAGCTTCAGCGAGCCCAACCAGTGCCCTAAACCCTGCCACCGCACCCAAGCCCGAGGGCCCCCACACACCTCCCCAGCCGCTGCGCCGCCGACCGTGGGTGGAAAAGGTCCCCAAGGCCCTCCCCTCGCCGGTTGCACCGGCCTCGGGCCCTGCCAACCGCAGCGCGGGCCCACCCTAGCACCGGTGTGCTCATGCATGAGAGAGAGAGAGAGCAGTGAGAAGAGAAGACAAGAGAGGAAGAAAGAAGAGAGATAGAGAGACAGCAGGTCCCACCCAAAAATGATTTGTTTTAAAATTAATGAAGGTGATTAAGTTAATTAGTTGGTTAATGTGTTAGTATGACATGTGAGTCCCATCTACTAACAAAACTTGATTAAAATGATGTTTAAAACTAGTGCCATTGACATGTTGGCCCAAGGCCAGATTAATGGTCAATTTGACCAGGTCAAGATTGACCCTGGTCCCACTTGTCATTGACTCAGAGACTTTCCTTTTGAAAAATAAATGTTTTATAATAAAAAAAGATGTGGGTCCCACCTGTCTGTGAGATAAATTATCTTTTGTTATACAAAAATAACTCCAAGAATAGGAAAATGGCTGAACAGGAAATTTTCATAATTAATCTGATTTAACTCAAATTTGAAACTTTGGAAGGCCATAACTCTCCCATTTTAAATCAGATTTCGATGAAACTTTCACCAAAATTCTTCAAAAATCAAGACCTACCCAATGGCACTGGTTTTGCATTTTTATAACTTTTCTAGGGTTTTTCCCCTTTGCGTTAGACTAGGAAGGCTGATCGTTAATCTGACATTCGTTGAGCAGGTTATGTTTGTGACGAAGGAGAAGCCGCAATAGTCGACGTGGAGCTGTTGACTGAGCAAGGCAAGACACTACGCTCCCCTCCTTGAGCATGTTGATCCTAATTTTTATAAATGTGTTGATTGCAAATAAAATTGCATGCTAATTATAAAATGCTTACCCGAACTTGTTTGCGAGCCATCCTTGAAATTGTTATCCATATTCCTTGTTGCCTGAGTCTATTATTTTGTGTGGTCAATTATTGACATTGCTTAGCAATGCTTGTTTAGATGAACTTACACTCCATGTTGGCATATGGATGCGATTGCGATGATTACTCAGTGTGAGTAATTGTCGGAAGACAGGTGGAGATGTAACATACCAAAAATTCAAATTTCAAATTTTTACTTCAGATAAATAATAAAAATGTATTTTTGAATCCAAAATAGAAATGTAAATGAAAGTAAAGCCTAAACATAATATTTCTGGTTGAATATAAATTAAAATATAATTTTTCTACCATTTAAATATACATTTAAAATAATAATACTTAAGGGTAGGTGAAGCCATTGAATTGTTAAAAATAATTGGTGCAATATAAAATCATGAGGAAATTCATGAAGGTACTATTTAATATATATAACTCACTGGAATTTTGGTATAAATTAATATGTACATTTGATACCCCAAATAATTAGGTCAAAACAGTCAACCCATAGGTTAATACTAAACCCTAATCGGCAAAAACGACACCCATCTCATAAATGTATTTTATCACATGAAAAGGTATATGGAACATAATTTATTAAAATACTACCTTATTTATCATGAATTGATATAATTTTTCCAGAATTTATTTTATTAGTTTTGACCTCCTAAAAATTCAATCTATTTTCAGCCAGGCCTATTTTCTTTATTTTCCTGGGAATAAAATATAGAATATTTTTGTGTGCAACCAAGGAAAATGGAATCTAGATAGTTTTATCTACTACCAGTAAAATCCACACTAATTTATCATGCACAAAAACTAAGTTATAGCATTAAAAGAGAAGGGAGGAAGAAATATATATGGAAAATCTTTTGTAAATCATCTGTGCAGTAGATCACCAAGAAACCTACCCATTTCTCTCTCTGCCATGTGGGGCCCAGCCCTGATGGACCCACCAGTCAATCACTCAAGCTTGCCACCTTTTTCTCCAAGCCAGGAACGGCTGCCACGTCGCAGACACGCGCCAGCACGCCAGAGCGCCGCCTCACCATCCACCGCAATTCCGATCTCCTCTATAAATAGCACCGCTTTGCCCACCGAAGAAGCCTTCCATCCTCGCCGCGTTCCACCCAAAACCCTAGCAAGATCGTCTCGGGAGCTTCGGGAGAGAACTCATCTTCTCCGGCACTGTCAAGATCCACCACCGTCGCCGTCCTTCTCCGGTGAGCCTCGCCGCAAACCAACCGTGGGAACATGATCCTCTATCCATGCCTAAACCCTCTGTACCTTCTTCCTTGTTTTGGCGCAGGTCGAGCACCTTGTGCTGAGCTCATCGGCGTTCTTGGTGTCCAGAGCGCCGTCGCGGTTCGCATCGCCGTTCCCGCCGACCCGGTGGAACCCTAACCAAGCCACTACGCCGGGGTCATCGTCTAGATCCCAGGTGCAAGAAGCCCCAATTAATTCAAGCCAAGACGTTGCCGTTGCAGAGATCCCCTTCATCTTCTCCAAGTCCGGCCGCCGGCCATCGCCGTCGATTTCTCGTCCTCGGGTGAGTTCCGGCGCAATTCCTCTCGCGGATAGCAACCCTAGGGCATCTCTAACCTTGCGCAAGTGTCACTTTGACAGGAGATTGGCTGCTCCTTGCTGTCACTGTCGCCCTGCCTGTTTCTGCTGCCGCCGGAGTTGTCTTCACATCGCCGCCGCTGTCCAAGCTTCGCCGAGCCCAAAGCGACCTTAAGTGAGCATCCACGATCTCCGTAGGTTCGATTGCATGCATGATTTTGCACCGAGCCGAGCTAGAACCCGACATGACCTAGCTAGCCGAAGCACTCCGCCGCTCACACCGTCGTCGGCTTTGATCCCGAACCCCATAGCCAGCGCCACGACCACCGACGGGTTCGCCAGCCTCTCCTGCACCTTTTCTCTTTTGGCCGTACCTCGTGAAAACCCGCCGTTTGCCGCCGGCGTCGACGACAAACTCGTCGGCCACCGCCTCCGGCCGCTGCCCTCGGCCTCTCCCTCACTGAGCCACTGACCCGCGGGCCCTACTGCATCTAAGTAGCCGAGCTTCGATCTGTAAAGAAGATAAACCCTCTGTGCCAATGTGTAAACATGCATCCTATGACATGTGGGACCAAGGACCTACTAGTAATAACCCATAAACTTGAGTACTCTTAATGAAAATGCTTTTAAACATGTGCTAGGGACTTCGGGTTGAAACCTTGGAAACCCAGGGACTTTTCTGCAAAAGTACAGAGGCTGACCAGTGGACCCTTATCTTTAAAATTTAGAAATATTAAAGGAAATATTCAAAACAATAATTTTACAATAGGAAAATGAGAGAAACTTGTAAAATGCATATAAAATTCATTTTAACTCCATTTGAGGTGAATCAAATTTCTATGGATTCACAAAATTGTAAACTTTAATAGGGTAAGATTAAACATGATGCCCACAGTAGAAGAGATGTCTCTAAAAATTAATATATGGAATACCTAACATATAGCATACACTAATTTTTAAAATTCATACAAAATTCATTCTAACTCCAAATAATATAATTCCAGATGTGTTAGGTTGTTAATCTTATAGACTTGGTTTTTATAAATTTAAATGTAGTACATATAGTAGTAGAAACATATTTAAAATTTGTATAATAAGCAAGACTTATAATATGTGATATAACTTGTAAAATTCATAATAAATTCATACTAGCTTTAAATATTGTGAACTAAATTTTGTTGAACTTTGGAGAAAATACTCTCTGCTGCAGTAACCTAAGATTTTACCAATGCTGAACCCAAAATGCACTTAGAGCTAAATAGAGCCTAGTTAATTCATTACTAGTGTTGGACTTTAAAAATTTATAATTCACAAATGCAATATGATAAAATAGAAATTCCTTCATCACACATTATAAAACCACAGCATCTAACCACACTAGTGAATCCATGCATTTTAGAGCATTTTGAATACTTGTATGTTTCGGTATTTATTCGATTATCGATATTTCTTTTAGAAGACGATTACGTTGTTGGTGAGAAGGTTTAACTTTTCGCTGACTCCAGTAAGGACATCCATCAAGGCAAGTTATGCCCTCCTCCTTTGAACACTTTGATCCTATGTTTTTATTGGGCAAACATTTTCTATTGCAAAGTTGCACGCGTTAGATAGTTATGTTTGGAAATTTTTTTTTAAAGTGATGAAAAGGTAGTTATAACCTATTTGTTGCATAATCCTCCTTGAGAATTGTTATCCATGATATTTGTAACCTTAGAATGATTTAGAGTACTCTATTTGTACTCAAATGGAAACCCCTACGCTTTTATAAAATGCAAATGCTTAGCCTTGCTTAGTAATAGATAAATCATGGTTATGGATCACTTATTATGTTATTTGAATCATTTCAAAACTTATGAACAGAGATGTTTTCTCTGCTTATTTGCGAACTAAAATAAAAGGAATGTAAATTTCAGACTTAGGCGGCAAGTGATATGCATACGGTGGTAGTTGCATATCGATAGGGGGAGTGTCCGCCTGAGTTGTTTAAGGACTGAACTACATATCACCCACTTATGTTTACCGTACGTCCACATGTGTTATTTATGGGGATAACCTTGGCCTATTAAGTTAAGCATTTGTCTGACCTTGCATTCGGGAGGCCGTTGTAGTAGAGATAGTGGCCACGAGTGTACTGTGGGCTATCTATAGGAACTACCCATGTATGTGTTAATGATTGTGTTGAGTTTATTGCTAGCAACAAGTCTAGCTGGATGTGATTACCGTGAGGGGACGGATGGTCAGCCTCACGGCATGGGTGTCTAAGTCTGTCCAATACAGATAACGTGCCTCGTGAGGGAACGGATGTGTTCGCCGTTACGGCGTTGGTTTAAGGCGTGGGCCCACCACCTAACGACTCTAGGACTTAAGCCTAGGGTGGATTCACACTTATCGTGCTCATGCAAGGTTAGACAATACTTAATGTAAAAGCCTCGTTATGACCTCTAGACCGCACTCAACATATAGAGTGTGGTAGTGCTTGGCCGGCACAAGACAAACTAGAGAGTTCATACCATGTGGGTAAAGCTGTACAAGCTCTGCAGAGTTATAAAAACTAATCGATTAGCCGTGATCACGGTCATGAGCGGCATAGTGATGTGATGTGGGTATACTTTTATGTTTTCCTAAATGCCTTTGAAACTAAATGTTTTGGAATGATAATGAGATTGATATGAGTGATGTGATTGCCCTATTTCCGGATTGGATTGTGATAAAATGCTACTATCTATTTATGTTGATATCATACCATGAATATTACGCTTTACCTTATTGTTGAAATGTTTTGTTCAAATTGAGTTGCAAATGAATTGTGAACTAAAATTAGCTTTCTGCTGAAAACCCCGACCATATATAAGCCTCTCTTTGAATATAGCCTTCATGTATGTAGGTTTGACTGTGCGCTTGCCAGTACATTAACTTATTTAATGTACTGACACTTGTTAGACTGGAATATCCATTTTTGCAGGTATTTGAGTGTTGCGGGAATCGTTGTTTCTCTTAGGATTGGTCCTATCAAGGGGTTTACCCTAGTTGGAATGCTTGTGGGAATTTGGGTAGACATGCTTCCGAAGGACTTTAACTAATTAGCCGAATGGCTATATGTAAGTAACTCTGATATTTGCCTCTAGTTATGTCTAAGTCACCTTACATGTATTTGAGTTAATACCATGGCTTAGATGAAAGTGCGAAGCTAGCATCTTCCTGGGGCTAGCTAAGCATGAGTAAGGAATTTTGAGCAATTGAGATGTTGTAGAGCTCAGCAATTTGAGTCAAGTCTCCTGAGATGTGTAACACATCTGTTCGCCATCTTCGAATGGTTTGACGGGCATGTCTCAGGCTGAAGTTGACTGGCACGCTGAGTCCCAGCAATATCTCTTTTGCTCATTATTCGGCATCGCGGAATTCATATCGAATGGTGTTATGTTGTGGTCATGGACACATTGAGGTTTGAGTGGCTATTTATGCGTGTATGGATCCCACTCAGCCAAGATCATGTAGTGACCACAAATATCACTGGACAATATGAATTTTGGGTGCTCGACAGGAGACATGAGTGCCACCCGCAAATCAAAAACCTTTGCAAAAACCAAAAACTTAATGAAACCAAATAATTTCGACTAGGGCGGCACGAATAGAATATGGGTGGTTCTATGAAAAGGCAAATCGCCGACCTTGGTCAGTTAAGGACCGAGTCTAGAAGCTATGAAGGAAACAAACAGAGTATGACTGCACTTCTCGAAGTGGGTATAAACCTGGTGGATTAGGTAACCCAAGTGGGGCGACACCCCAGTCATGGTGGTTCTGTATGTGAATGGTTGTGATGATTGTGATGAAGTGTTGTGGTGATTGATGACACGCGAAACCTAAAATGCACCCTAATTATATATATAATATAATTGCTTGGATACCTCGGGAGCGCTAGGACTCCTCTCACTGTCGGCTCAAGGTAGGATTGGGCGCCGGGGTACATGAGGGTTCATAGTCCTTGGTGCGGGTGCCGCAATGCAAGGGGAACCAAAAAACCATGCCATGACAAGTCTCATGTGTTGGGTGTGTCACGGAGTGCGGGATTAAAAGCGTACATCCACTGCAGTGTGAGTAAATAAATCTATTCGAATAGCCGTGCTCGCGGTTAATTGAGCGCCGAGACTTGTACTACTCTTGACTAGCCTTTGAAGTTTTAATATTGCTTAGAATAGGATTTGGAAGGAAATGTGTGACCTTGCCCGATGTGCGGAAAGGTCGAAATGGTTAAGAATGTGGAAAACTAGATGCGAGGGGAAACCGAAACAAGCGAGGCTTGGGGAAGGTGGATGAACCCTCGTTGATAAACGACAACTTCAACTTAACGTTGTTTTCAGTTAAAACTGCTAAGTCATAGGTTTGTGAAATGAATTATGAAATCTAGCTTTATGCCAATAAACCAAGCCTTCCTTGAACCCCTGTGTGCATTAAATGCATTCTGTAGTAGTGGCTTGCTGAGTACAGTTGGTACTCACCCTTGCTTAATTAAATCTTTTAGAAGAAGGTGTTGGAGCCGACCCGCACATGTGCTATGCTGACGAGGAGGTGCCAAAGATGGTAGAGTAGGGACCTAGGTTCACTAGTCGCTGTCTGTGGAATAAGATAGACCACCACTGCTTCGCTTTCGCTATCTTATCTAGCTTTTTTGGTATTGGTATTGTAATTGACCATGCTTGGTCTATTTGGGTCCCATTCGGGCAACCCATATATTACTAATGTATTGTAAAACCTTTATAACAAGGTCAGCTATGTGATATGTAACTTTGCCATGTGTGTACCATCTACTGATCCAGGGAATGGTACGGTAAGCACATGAGGTTTTCGTTGTACAAAGCTGGGGGCTGACACCTACTCATCCAAAATCATATGGTGGATGGTATAATTTTCGGGTGCTCTACATGATATGATCATTTATGGTCTTGGTTTTTTTAATGCACCTTTAAAATTATAGTTTCCCTATTTTAATTTCACATTAGGTGGGTGCATTTAGAGGTAAAGCACATGAGGCTAGGCCTCCAATCTCTTTAGACATGTAATAGGACGTACCCATGTGGGCTTGTGTGGGTGTGAATGTATTGTGTTAGAATAGGTGGTGAATATATCAGTCTTATTTAGTTATTGTTGGACTTCGAGTTGGAATAGGTGTAGGATAAAGTTAGAGTCAGACTCTGTCATAGGCTCTCTATTAAATAGAGAGGGGAACACCACAAGATAACCATAGCAACTACAATGTAGTGTAGACATGTAGGAAGATGATGGCGACGAGGCCATGGACTTATAACGGCTAGGTGTTATATTAATTGGAGAGGAGCATCCATATTCAGAGCCTCGGGGATACTTCAGCTAAAACTCGTTAACAAATATCGTGTATTTATGTGTCATCATCTGACATGTCTTGGTGATCAATGACTGAAATGATTGAGCAAGTTAGTCGTTGTGTGTGTCCTTTTATAACATACTATGTGCGTCCAACCTATACTCGAAAAAGAAATCACGAATGACAAGAGAAAATAAATAAGTAAACAGGCTCTAGTGTAGTCTGTGGAAATTACTTATTTCGATTGTCACCGTCATGAATAGACTATTTTGCTATAGAAAAATGGAAAAATCATAGTGCAACATTAAAATTTCCATATTCTACCTTCTTATTAGATGAATATAACCGAGATTTGAAGGTAGAAAGGGAAAATGGCATAAAATCCTTAGGTTCATGAATAGTTATGATCGTTATCAAAATGTTCAGCTGGTCATGCAAACATACATTATACCCAGGTTATGGCAAAAAAGTTCAGGCATGAACATACGCTTGTTATGGACCAAAAAATGGTCAAACACATGGCATACACAAGCTTTGGCTCTTGGACTATATTAGTTCATTGTATTTACATGCTCAGGCCGTGGCCAAATAACCAGTTGCAGTAGATATGCCCAGATTTTAATTAAGAAAAAAGAAGAAAGGATACATGTTGGTGATATACCCTAGAGGCAATCATAGAGATGGTTGTATCATATACTATGTTTACATCTTTATTATACGTCGTTCCTTCAAATAGATAACTCATTATTGATTAATGAATATGTGATTTGTTCATGAGACCATTTATGTTGTATGTTACTATTTCTAAATGATCCCTGATCAAATATCATATATGGAACAAATATGGTTCAATGATCATCACATGCATTGATTGATGATCATGTCTTATGGATCGTGGTATGAAGATACCAAATTAATAATGTGGACACATGTTGTTGGATAGACCCAACATGAGACATTGTGAGAGCTATATGTGATGTGCCATCAGTGGTCTCATATTAGTATTGGTGTAGAATCCTTAGACCTGAGACTATCATGATTCCCAACATGTGTAGTAGCTTGCTTAGGGGCTGCCAAACACTATTCCGTAACTGGATAGTTATAAAAGTGTCTTCGGACATGCTATGAAACATGTAGTGAGATATGAATAATCAAGATGAGATTTGCCTCTCCCTTGGAGAGATATCTCTGGGCCCCTCGGGCATGCTATGAAACATGTAGTGAGATATGAATAATCAAAATGAGATTTGCCCCTCCCTTGGAGAGATATCTCTCGGCCCCTCGATGGTATAGATTATGGAAGTGCATGGCCATGCCAAAAGTGATTGAAAAGTCAATCGCATGTTAAATAATCTATTACATGATCGAGTGAATGATTGAGCTATGGCACATATCTAGTCTTGAGCTTAATCGATATCGTGAGGCAAATGTGTTCATACAAGTATACACTAGAGGTTCAGCCGATATGATCTTTATGTATGCCCGGTGGGTCAACATGTTTTGTTAGGAGCCGCTGTTGACACGTGGACCGAAAAGGAGTTTTCGGGTTGCAGCTGAGTGTACATGAAGCTACAGGGTCGCACACTTAATGGGCCAGAATAAACGGATTGGATGAAGATCCAATATATGCTCAATTCAAATAGAGATCCGAGTAGGACTCCTATGGGCCTCGGAGGCCTAGTTATGGATCCTATATATTCTTTGGGTGATGAGGTTGGTGTCCCGTGAGAAACCCTAGCTGTCACTCCCTTCCTGAGCAAAACCCTAGCCGCGCACGGGCGCTAGCATGTCTGTGCAACGTGTTTCATCCCTGGACCCGTGGATACTAGTAGAGGCACCGCTGGTCTGCGGCGCTGATCGGCGTGATAGCACGACGAGGCATATGCATGAGGAGGAAAAGGTCGGGCTGCTGCAATCTACTACTTTCTCTACATCGACGTGCACTACATCGTCAACGTTCCTTTGGCTTCTTAGCATCTACTTCTACTGCATAGCGCGTCGAGTGGTAATGATCTATGATCTCATACTTGCATGGTTCCTAGTTTACGTGATAAATTTTTTTTATTTATGCTATCGTAGCCTATGCGTAATCTAACAATACATTCATTGATCAAGGCGTATGTACATTATTTGAATAGACACAACATGAGCTGCTTCTGAAACAGGACATGTGACAAGTTCCACGGTTATCTCCTTACACATAGTCTCCCAAGCATTTTCTGAAACCACATACAACTGAAGTTCATTACATCAATATCATGTATGATCCTAGAGGGCATTTCCCACTCTAAAAGCTAGCTAATAAGGTGAGATATTCTCCCACTTATAGAATAGGTCCCTCCACTTCTACCATTAACATGAGACTATTCAGCAATCTCTCCCTTCTCACATTGGTCTTTCTCAGAAGTTCATCACCCCTTCACCGTACACCAAAAATCCCTTGGGTCGATCCCTCGGGTTTATGGGCCCCGCAGACACCAATGGTCCATCAGGCTTTCGCACTTTATTGTCCATCAAGTCAAAGATGTTGAACTAGTCGGGCTCTAATACCAATAGAAGGATCATAAAGGGCTGATCCTACATATTACTATTAATTCTTATAACGAGATTTAGTACATACAACTGAATTTTTTTCACTACATCAATATTACTCTCCCTTCCGGATGACAACTGACCTTAGTACATACATGGTTAGTGAGGACTAAGCAAATATATGCTAATCTTTAACGGTTCTTAATGTTAAACCGTTAAAGATCAAACTGGAATGGTTATAATTGAGAACCGTTAAAAATGTGAATCCAATGTTTAATAGTTCCTGATCAAGAACCATTAGTTATTATCTGTAACGGCTTCCAATCGAGAACCATTTACAGATTTGGTAGGATCAATGCGCTATCGTTCCAACATTTCGCATATATTACCACACTCCACCTCTATTCGCCCACCCCGCGGGCTTCCGAGGCGGCTTTTTCTTCCTCACCTGAGATCCTAGCTAGCTTCGCCATCTCGTGCACTATTTACCTCCACCCCTTTTCCACTATCCAGATCTAGGCTTGCACCGGCCGGTTATCCATCACCATCCCCTTCACTCCCTCCTTTGGTGCCGTGAATGAGTCCAAGCCAGTCAGGCACTGAGAGACTCAGTCCACCGGCACCCCCTTTTTGCTTCGACACAGTTGGTGAGCTTTAAAATGCCATGCGAATCTAGTGCTTCGAGCTTAGGTTATCAGATCCAACATGGTACGGTGATGCATGGTAACAGCTTTGGATGGGGCCACTATGATAGCGATAACAGAGAGCCGATTGAGGCCTCCTCCTTTCCTTCTTGTTCTAAGCCTTTCAGATCTGACCGCTCCAAGCTTGGTGCTTGCTGGATCTAGCCACTACAAGCTCTAGGGTTGGTGGGACAACAATGACAGTGCACGACTCAAGAGCTAGTGTCGCCGCTCCAGTATGGTGATATGACGAGATCAACTAGCTGGGCACGACAAACGACAACAAGCAAATCTTACCGGTGCGTATTTTTTGCTTTTTTTTGAATTATCCCAATATGTAATATAATAGTTCATAGTTTGCAAACAGAGATAATTGATGCAGTAGTAGTTCAAGAACAATTAGAGATTAGCCATCCCAATCGTTAACCAAATGTTTATAATTCTTCAAGAAACTGTTAGAGGCTATCATTTTCAAATATTAGTAATGCGGTTTTCTCTATTAGTGTGTGGCAGCATTTAACAGGTTTATTTTTAATTCGAATTTGATTTTTATTTTTAATAGCATACGAATTTACATATATGTGTTGTTTGAACGTGTACCATGCTAGCTATATCTATATATGTATGTGGATGTGACTGTGTATATGCATGCAAACAATATGACCGAATTACCCTTCTAAATTGTAGTAATGACTTGATAAAGGCAAGTAGTAATTATTATTGATTGTAGCCAAACATATGTAGGAACTAGATAGACAAAGATGGGGTAAAGATAAATTTAGCAACAATAAATGAAATAATTAACAGCCAAAATATACATATATGATAGCGCTATCTCATTCATCCATTATTCATCTCTGCTAGTTTGAGCACAACTAGGAAATAAAGAGGAAACTCGAAAGGAAAGAGGAGGAAAGAAATGAGCATCAGGCCAGAGGAGGTTGACGCGGCAACCGTTTCAAACCATCAAACCTGTTTTGTTTCCCTCCTAATTTTGGCTAGGTCAGAGGTTTCCATTTGAGGCAGGTAATGAGAACGCGTCCCATTGCTCAACTCCTTGTAACGGCTCGCCGGCAACCACAGGCTACAAATACAGGCCTCAGCTCGCCCATTCGGCACTCCATCCTCCTGAGCAATTGCTACCTATAAGCCTACCACACAGTGCAAGAAGCTAAGCTAGCTAGTGCTTTCGGAACAAGAAGACGACGACGTCTATCATGGCCGGCCAGATGTTCACCGTCCGCGACGTGCTGTACATGTACAGTGACGCCCGCACCGCCTACGACCGCTTCGTAGGCATCGGTAGCAACCCGGAGCAGGCGCGCAACGCGGTGGCGCTGCTGGTGTGGTTGGACCAGTGCAACGTCCCAGCCATCCAGCACCTGCCCGGGCTGAGCCCCACCGCCGTCAGCCTCGTTGCTGCAGAGGCCAACTCGGTGTTGGACTGCCTCCGCAGGCCGGAGCCTGTGGTGCCGGCCATCCCGCTCATCTCTGCACTCTGCCAGGATGGCGACGTGGACCCGCGCTTCTTTGCATTCCACCAAGATCTGGTGGTGCGAGGTGTCACCGACATCCTCGATGGCGTCGGCTCGCTCATCTTCGATGACCACCTCAACAAGATGCTGCGCCGCTACCAGACCGGCCTGGTCGGCAACCCACCAGAGCTGATGGCGACCTACAGCTGCCTCCCCGTGGCCGTGCCAGAGGACTGCCGCTCCATGTTCATCACCTTTTCCAGGGGGGCGGCCATTGACCGTGAGGAGATCTTCGACTACTTCAGGCAGTGAGTCTTCAATCCCCATAGCTCAGCTACCTCCCATAGCAAAGCAAGCACCATGCATGTATGCATTGACCTTGACAATGACGTATATATGTGTGCAGGAAGTGGGGTGACTGTGTGGTGCGCGTCCTGATGGAGAAGACCGCAGGAGGCTCACAGCCGATGTACGGGCGGATCATCTTCCGGAGCGAAGCGTTTGTGCAGCTGGTGCTCAACGGTGAGCGCCTTGTCAAGGTCACCATCCGCCACCGTCAGATCTGGCTCCGCAAGTATGTTCCAAGGCCGGGTGTCACCGAGAACCAGAATTAAAACATTGATCCTGTCCATCGTCGGTCACAGCCGTCCATCTATCAATCAAGGGCATGAATAAGCTAGCTGGTAGCTTCTATGGTGCCAACCTCAACATTTGGCCAATCTTGCATTTTACACAAGGTTAATCCTTCACCAAATTACACCTCAGTCAAGTCTGACATACTCCATGTATTACCGTACTTTTATCAATGGATGGATTTTTCCATACACAGGGGAAGAACCCAACCTGTCTCTTTTATCATACGCAAGCATACTTTGTTGTCGTATGTTCAAGCTAGCTAATTTCTTAATAAGTAGCTAGTGCTCTCTAAGACACTCAGATGTTGTTTTGAATAATCTTGAAGAGGGACGACCAAAATGATTTTTTTGGATTACATGAAAGACACATGAACACACAACCAAAGATAGATCTAGAAATGGGCCAAGTCCTAGACCCATTGTAGTTCTTATCCTAGCAAATGCTAACACAGTGGAAACTTGAAATGTCCAATTAGTGGGCCTTCTACATATGGCTAGGAAAGAAACAGATGTTCCATTAGAGAACAACACATATTTATATAAGATATCATTTTATTCGAGGTGTTATTGCTGATGATGATGTCAAAGTATGCAAGATAAATACTCATGATAACCCAACTGATATAATGATAAAACCAGTTCTTGCTACTAAGTTTGATCATTGCTCAAGTTTTGTGGGTGTTTACAGTTTAATCCTATTGATTGTTTGGCGTGCAGTGATTTTACCTACAAGAGGTGTTTTTCAGTGATCGATCATTTTTATGCTACATTAGGAAATTCATCTCAAGATGTAGATTGTTAAATATGTGATCCGAATTTTATCTAGTAATATATGTGGACTAGTTTCGTAGTAGGAGTTGAGGTCTTTCCATATTAGGGGTCCTTTTTTTAATCCCCTATATATATCTCTTGTAAGGCACATGGAAAGAGGTGATGTGCCATTGTTATTCCCTAACATTTGTAAGTGACTCCTCGATAGTGATTATTGCTGGTAGGTGCCTGTGTTTTTTCCCGCAAGGTTTTTACACCGTTGCACATCTATTTTCATAACATTAACAAACAATCCGGATCAATAGCGAGCGAGAAGAGCACTGGGAACCTATTGATGAAGCGGTAAGCTCTCCATTGATCCTTCCAAAACAGAGTTGTGGAGCCACTTCCTAGTTTTGAAGTTGTCATCTGTATTAGAGGATGGAAGGTAGTAGATGATATGTCTCTTGACTGGCGTATCCATTTGTTTTGGTGCAAGAGTAGTCACTAGCACGAGATCGGCTATCTCTAACGGGCATTAACCCTCATCACTATCGGGTAGGGCCCCCGTAATTGACCAAAGGTCAGTGATGTGAGAAACTATCTCAATCGGGCACAAGGCCGTCACGGATGGACGTTATCTCAATCGGACCTAATAATGTAGCCCGTCACAGATAAGATTGACCAAGCAATACAAGTCAAACCAGATTGGGTAGGAGCCCGTCACAGATGACTAATCTCAATCGGGCAAACTACTTAGCCCGTCACCGATGACTACCCATCCCTAACGGGCTTTTCGAAAGAGCCCGTCACCGATAGGTTTGACCCCACCTGTTGAGTCAAAATAGTCCTGGTTCGGATGACTTATCTCTATCGGGCTTAGATTAGAAGCCCATCAGGGATGTCTATATCCCTATCGGGCTTTGTTTGGAGCCCGTCACGGATGAGTATCTCTTTCGGGCATTATTAAAATGCCCGTCAGGGATGAGTAAGTCAGCAAAAAAAATAAAATTTGTTTTTTTGGCTAGCCTCAGGCCTTTGCTAGCCATGCCCGCTGCAAAAAATGACAGTCCCAACAACCATATTCCCAGCAACCATATTCAGTGCATATTCCAGCATTTCATCAGATATTCACAGCCAATTCACAAAATCAAACCCAATTCACAGCCAATTCACAGCCAATTCATATATATACATTAACATCGACAGACCCATTCACATGTATATGTCATTCACATCCATTTTTTGCTCTCCAAACCGCCGACATGTATCAAAACCTGTAAAACTGAGTTATAAATTGAAACAAGGTTATATGTAATTAAGAAATGCAAATATATACAGAAGAACGTGCAGAATTGTATTACAAAGAATATTTACAAAAATCAAATGTTTGTCGCAAAAGCATTTCTTTCGGCTAGAACTTTACTCTAAACATTCCTTTCGGCAACAAGAGATCATCTAGTATGAATTGTG
Source organism: Oryza officinalis (assembly GCA_008326285.1). NCBI lineage: Eukaryota > Viridiplantae > Streptophyta > Magnoliopsida > Poales > Poaceae > Oryza > Oryza officinalis. The sequence continues at coordinate 8,281,623 of BDMV01000010.1, forward strand.
CTATCTCCTCTCTAATGATATTGAAGTTGTTTTCCGGAATCGCCAAAAGTTTTTCCTGCATGTGAGGCGCCAAGTTAGTCTACATACTTGGAAAGTTAGTATGAATCATGCTATCTCCTCTCTAATGTATATAAACAACTGAAGAACACACATCAAGGTTGAGCAATGTCACCTTGTCTGCGAGGCTCCTCATGTTATGGCAGACGTGAAACCCACACTGGTCGCCAACTTGTTGATGTATTGGAAAGTCCTTTTTATGACCGAGTGTGGGATGCCCTTCCTTATGCCTCCCGCCTTTTGCCACGTATTGGTCCCAGGCATAGTTCAAGGCAGCTTTGATCGCCGACCAATTGTATATTTCTTTTTTGATATTGGAGTTAAGGTAGTATACCAAACTCCACTTTAGCACTATGACCAGGAGAATCCAATGACGACTACGACATTAATAAATTGCAAGTTAAATACTAAAGCTATATGCGTCGCAGGTTTGATTCTAAGTAGGGTACACGCTTACTGTTCAGAGTAGACACACATAATGAAGTCTTTGTCTTGACGGGATCATAAGCAGTCCTTGATATATTCTACCATGCTGGCTCGATCGTAGTTCATAGTTGTCTCGTTGACGACAGTTGGATCGAGTAAGGCAACATGGGGAGCATTATGATGGACATGCTTTCAAGTTAACCTAGAAGCAAGACAAGAATCCAGGTAAGCGTAATACAAGGATAGTTATTACCATATCTCGTACGCAAGAATACTTACAAGGAGTAGCACTTAAGGAGGTTGGTGTCGACCACTCGCACCCTGTAGAGGTCCCATAGATCTTTAAAGTCTACGGCGATAAAGCCTTCAGGGCCGAGGAACGACTGTCTATCGTGTTGGCCCGTCATGGAGGTCTCTCTATGCTTCCTACTTGCGTTGGACCTCTCCATGTAGTACCCGTGCAACTCCTTGCATGCAGGGCCCATCTTCAATAAGGCGTCGTCTTCGACCAATGGCATGCCTAATGTGAATTCTTTAGGAGGAGCTGATGGCGCCTTGCCAAGATCTAGCTTCTTTGGAGCCAGAAGCAGCCCTTTCACATTTCCTCTTCCTCTCCCCCTTCCAGCAACTCTTTTGCATGATCCAAGCTTGGGTGGAGAAGATGCCGCCCTTTTTCTTTTTTTCAAGACTTGGGGGAGGTGCGCTCTGTTGCTGACCTCTTGTCCGTCATCCCCAAAATTTGTATCATACTGCAATTGGAGATCTTGATCTCCTTTTTCAACGGCAGGAGGGGTAGATACAAGAGCTAGAGGGGGACGCGGCGGCGACGCCAGACGAGCACTTGGTGCTGGCCTAGGAGTTATATTTATCTGAATGTTCTACTTGGGCCATTGGATAAAGGTCCCACGTGCAGCTCCAAGGGTCAGAACCTCGTCATTTGGTGGGAGCGGGAGAGTGAAGCCAACCCAATCAGGCTTCACCATGTCCACTTGAACTTTGGCATGGCCGGCTAGCAGCTGCCCTCCATGCACTCGGGTCTCCGGCGTGGGCTTGAACGCAAGACCCTCTATGGCAGGAATTGCAGTCTTTTGTCACCTAACGACTAGGGTGCACGATGTGGGTCCCTGCAATAGATTTATACGTGTCTTTATAATATGTTATAATGTACTGTGGTGCTAAGAGAACATATACGTTTTGTGTTGGTTTTACCGTTATGTGGTCCACCGCAGTGCGGGCTGGTGTTTCTTGTGTCGCCGCCCCAGTAGATGCGCAGCTGCTACGTCTCTGCGTGGGGCTCATTTCTACTATGGGAGCGGCAGCAGGCTCGCTTTCCCTGAGGCGTGCCTCCACCCGAGCCTCCACTTGTAACAACTTCGAATCGAACTCTTCTCGGAGCTCGTTTCTAATCTCGTCCCAAAGTTGTTCCTTAAGGCGTGCATCTTTCTGCGCCTTTGAAAGCCTTTGCTTCCTGTACTGCCACGCGTATTGGGGAAACCCAAGCTTCCATGGAACATTGGAGCCAATGCCCCTTGTCCGTCCATGGTGTTCTTCGCTTCCCAACGCTTTCGTGAGGATGTCATCCTTGCGTCTTTGTGAGCAGACCTCTTCGGAGGCCTGTTTTTCAGCAGTCATCTCGACCTGCGATACAGTTAGGAAGAATTTAATCAAGAGTACGATACAACCTAACGAAACATACTCCACTGTTCGATTCAGCTTGATCCTGATATGTATCTATACGGACTCCACTGTTCTTCACTGTGCTTTTGTCATCTTGTTTGACGGTGTAGAATGTGTATCCACTGATATCGTACCCTTGCCATGTGTCGACATCCCAGCTTTGGCTCCTTGCCAACCTTCGTATTATCTCACTTGGGCCATCGGTCGACCGTGCGATACGATTCTTGAACCATTCGTTGAAGCGAGTACTATGTCCTTTGTTGATCCACATATCTGATCGACCCATGTTCTCCTGTCGGACCTTCGCTAGATACTCCTCAAAGTATGGAGTTACTTCGGCCATATGCTGTAGCACAGCGAAATGAGCCTGCGCATAGGATGTCTGATTGGGTACAATTCTTTTTCTACCTGTTGTGCCAAGGCCTGCCAACCTTCCTTCATAGCGAGACGCAGGAACTCCGATCGGATCAGTCTCAGCCATGTAATCGATGCAGAACTCAATAACCTCCTCCGTCGTGTACCCTTCAATGATGCTTTCCTCCGGTTTTGCTCTATTTCGAACGTACGACTTAAGAACTCCCATATACCTCTCAAACGGGTACATCTCTCTTAGAAAAGCTGGACCACATAGTTTTGTTTGCTTTACTAGATGAACAGGGAGATGAACCATGATATCGAAGAAAGACAGTGGAAAATACATCTCCAAGTGACACAGGGTATTGACAATACCAGCCTGCATCTTATCTAGATCTTCGGGATCTATAATCTTCTGACCGATTGCATTGAAGAAGGCACAAAGCCGTTGGATTGTGTGACGGACTTTGGGTGGTAGAATGCATCTAATAGCAACTGGTAAGATCTGTGTGATCAGGACGTGGCAACCGTGAGACTTCATTCCAACCAGTTTTAGATCCTCCAATTTAACGTACTTACTGACCCTTGTTGAATAGCCCGAAGGAACCTTAATATCAGCCAGGCATGATAGCATTGCGATCTTCTCATCCTTCGATAATGTGTGACAAGCTGGTGGGAGATACACTCTTCCTGTCTTTTCGTCCGTAACAGGCTGAAGCTCACTGCGAATGTTCAATTCCTGCAGATCTAGGCGAGCATTCAACCCGTCCTTTTTCTTTCCAGGCATATTAAGCAGTAGCCCGAGCAAACTATCGCAGCAGTTCTTCTCTAAGTGCATTAGATCAATGCAATGCCGGACCTCAAGGTCTTTCCAGTATGGTAGCCGCCAAAATATAGATTTTTTCTTCCACATACCCTTATAATTTGCCTTGCCACGCTTTCTTTTCTTCCCAAACTCATTAGTTATGTCTTTGACCATGTCGTGGACTTCGTCTTCAGACAAATCCTTGGGAGCAGTTCCAAGTTCTCTCCGACCGTTGAAAATTTTCTTCTTTCTTCTAAAGGCGTGGCGTAGCGGGAGCCATCTACTATGACCCATGTAAACCATCTTTCTTGATTTTTTTAGCCACCTACTGCGTGTATGTTCCATACAGTAAGAGCAAGCCTTCTTTTCTTTCACGGTTTGTCCAGAAAGATTACCTAGTGCAGGATAGTCGTTAATGGTGCAGAACAATAGAACTCGTAGCTTGAAATTATCCGGATCATATGCATCCTAGGTTTCCACACGTTCTTTCCAAAGAATCTCAAGATCATCGATAACAGGCTCCAAGAACACATCGATATCATTGCCCGGATGTTTCGGACCTTGGATTAACAAGCACAACATAATATATTTCCTTTTGAAGCACAACCATGGTGGGAGGTTATAGTTCGCAATAAGAACTGGCCAAGTGCTGTGAGAACTGCTCATATCTCTGAAAGTATTGATGCCATCCGTACACAGACATATTCTCATGTTTCTGGGATCGGCATAAAAGTCTTTGTGCATTCAATCGATATTCCTCCATTGAATCGAATCCGCAGGGTGCCTTAGCAAACCGTCATTCCTTCTATCTTCGGCATGCCAATGCACTAACTTTGCTTCCTTGGGGTTGGCAAATATTCTCTTGAAGCGATCAATGATAGGTAGATACCACACAACCTTCGCCGGACCACCCCGCTCTGACTTCTTTCCCTCCCCCGCACATTTCTTTCGCTTGTATCGAGAAGCCTTGCATATAGGACAAGCATCTAGGTCCGCATATTGCTTGTGGTACAATATGCAATCATTTGGATAAGCGTGAATTCTACGGACCTCTAATCCCAAGGGACACAGAACCTGTTTTGCTTCATATGTCATCTCGGGCAATGTGTTCTCTTCAGGAAGCATGGCCTTCAATATTCCCAAAAGTTCCGTAAAACTCTTGTTTGTCCATCCACTACTTGCCTTCAGCTTCATTAGGTCCAAGGTAGCTAACAATTTGGTATGCTTTGCCTTGCATCCGGCGTATAGAGGTGTCTCGGAGTCACTGACCAACCTGTTGAACTTCATGGAATCTCTCTCATTGTGAGCTTGCTCCTCAACGTCATGTAACATCTCTTGCAGCATATCAGGATCCACATCAACCATTTCACCGCCCAATGGAGATGGTATAAACATGTCATGCTCATCTTCATCTTCATGATTGTCTGCACCACTTCTGTCTGTAGCTGCACCACTACCCGATTCTTGCTCTCCATGCTTCACCCAACATGTGTAGCCCTTCATGAATCCCCGTTGTATCAAGTGAGAGTGTACCTCCTCTCCGCTAAACATAATATCATTCTTGCAATCTCTACATGGACAACACATGTATTTGCTATTTCTTCTTCTCCTATCCTCCTCCGCAACGTTCATAAAACTTAAAACGCCATCTCTATACTCCTTGCAATGACGTTTCAAAGCTGTTGCATTCATCCAACTTCGATCCATCGCTGCAAAATTTAATAAAATATTAGTTAACATACTACTAAATTAAAAAAAATTATTACTACCTTTTTACTTACTTCTAAGATTTTTCTGTTTTTCTTTGGAAAAAAATAACAAAAATTCGCCCCCTTCAACCTCCCACTAAAATAGTGAATAGTGGGATAACTTCAGACAACAGTCGGGTGGTCTCTTTATAGTGTGCAAAATATATCTCAATCGGGCCAATGAACCGACATCTCTAACGGGCGCATAGTTATCTCTAACGGGCATCAATGAAAGCCCGACACAGATATGAGTTATCGGTGATGGGCTTTAAAGCCATCTCAATCGGGCCATCTTTGGAGCCCGTCAACGATGACACTTATCTCTGACGGGCTCTGTAGACGGGCCCGATTGAGATATCCTAGGTCATCTCAATCGGGCCTAGATCTGTGCCCGTCACAGATGAGTGTCATCGGTGACGGGCTATATGTACTTGGGCCTAGAGTATGACTGTACGAGTACATCTACAACGGTGCAAATTTAGGCCCGATTGAGATGACTTCGTTCTGATGGCCTAAGTAGTCCAGGCATAATTGAGCCTGTCACAGATGATAGGATCTGTACTAGTGAGTACGGTTATTTAGGTATTAGGTTCTAAGCCTCACATAGGTTGGCTCTTGAACTTCTGTTAGCACTTTATTGGCAAATTTCAGGAGGAGAGCAGTGCTGTATGCTCCTAAATCTGAAATACCCAGACCTCCCTATTGATCTTGTGAAATGCAAGTATGCTAAGATACAATTCAATGTCCTTGTTGGAATATGATCCGAATTATAACGTTGGTCTTGTGGGGACGCCTGGAGGGTCCGCGGTTCGGGTTATGTTTATTAGCGGATTTGTTTCCGTTTTGGACTGCAGTCAGTCCGTCCTATAAATACATCTTGTAAGTCGCACGGGAAGAGTTGAGACGACTAATTGTATTCTCTGCGTTCTGTAAACTCTCTCCTCATATAGTGAAGATCGCCGATTGGCGCCCGTGGTTTTTTCCCGCAAGGGTTTTCCACGTAAAAATCCTGTGTCTCGTGTTCGATCTTATTCGCATTATTTGCTAACAAGTGGTATCAGAGCAAGACACAAGATTAAAAAAATTAGGGTTTCAATCCTGTTTGTGCGCCGCTGCCAGAATCCGTCGCGGTGTTTCCTTCCGCACCGGTGCAAATCGGCGACTCAACATCCTGTCAGAGTCCAAGGCGGAGTTTGATTCGCGGCCAAGTTCCGTCGCGTGGTTGTCAGTGCAAAACTGGTCCATGCGATTTCCGTCCGCCGGCCAAGTTCGTTTCGAAGTCGGCGTATTGACCTGCATCTATAAAAGTTGCTAGTTTCTTGGTTGTCGTCGCTGAGTTTCAAAGTGCTGTGTTCGTCATCGTGGAGAAATTTTCCGCTGTGCTGCTGCCGATCTGTCGTTTTGGGCGGTGGTAATTAACGCCGCCGTTGCTGTCCTATCAAGAGGAGACCAATCCATCTGCTGCCGCTCTACAAGTTCAGCTTGCTGTGTTCACGCGGATCGAAGCCAAGGCTGTTTCCCGTTCGTGTGAGGTGAAAGTAAAATTGGTGATTTTTTTTTTGCTACGTGCACACAGAAAGAGTACCAGAGGATTTCTTTTGCAACTATTTTTTGCTATTCGTACACATCAGGTGTACCAGGCTGCAGGTTCTGCTAGGGTTACACCTATATTTCTGCAGATTATTATTCTTCTGGTTATTGCTATTATTGATTCACCATGTCTTCAGTGAAATATGATATTCCTCAACTGGATCGTGATACGAGGTTCGCTCTATGGCAAGTCAAGATGCGAGCAATTCTTACGCAGGCTGATGTTGATGATGCTCTTGATAAATTCGGTAACAAAGATTCCAAATCTTGGACCGATGATGAGAAAAGGAAAGATCGTAAGGCCTTGACCCAAATTCAGCTTCATCTTTCAAATAATATTTTGCAAGATTGTCTGCAGGAGAAAACTGCAGCTGCTCTATGGCTCAAATTGGAGTCAATTTGCATGTCTAAAGATTTGACAAGCAAGATGCACATGAAGATGAAGTTATATTCGCACAAGTTGCAAGAGGGTGGTTCTGTTATTAACCATCTGACGGTCTTCAAGGAGATCGTTTCTGACCTACAGGCTATGGAGGTAGAATATGATGATGAGGATTTGGGTCTAATTCTTTTGTGCTCTTTGCCTAGTTCTTTTTCAAACTTCAGAGATACATTATTATATAGCCATGATACACTAACTCTTGATGAGGTTTGTGAGGCGTTGCATGCTAAGGAAAAGATGAAATTGATGGTGTCTTCTGAAGGTTCTGCTTCCAAAGGAGAAGCGTTGTCTGTTCGTGGGAGGACAGAAAATAAATCAAACAATGGCAATAGAGGCAAAAGTTCTAATCGTTACAAAGGCCGATCGAAGTCTCGAGGTAGAGATGAAAAATTCTGCAAGTATTGCAAGAAGAATAATCATTTTATTGAGGATTGTTTGAAATTGAAGAATAAAGAGAAGAGAACTGGCACATATAGAGAGAAAGGTAAACCCAATGATGAAGGTAATGCTTCTGTTGCCTCTAAGGCAGATTATTCCGATGGTGATTCGCTTGTTGCTTTTGCTGGATGTGCTAATAGTGATGATGAATGGATTCTTGATTCCGCTGCTTCATTTCATATATGCTCTAAAAGAGATTGGTTTGTCACCTATGATTCTCTCCAAGGTGGAGGTTCTGTTAGATTGGGTGATAATAGTCCACTTAAAATTGTTGGTAAAGGATCTATTCAGATTAAGATGCATGATGGCATTGTCAGAACATTGGCTGACGTGAGGCATATTCCTAGCATGAGCAAGAATCTTATTTCTCTCAGTACTCTTGATGCTAAAGGGTACAAGTACTCCGGTGCAAATGGAGTTTTAAAGGTGTCTAAAGGTTCTCTTATTGTGATGAAAGGTGAATTGAAATCTCCCAATTTGTACCGTCTTCGTGGTACTACAATTACAGGTGATGCCGCTGTAATTTCCAATTCATCCTCTAATTCTGATGCTACTGATCTTTGGCATAAGCGTCTTGGACATATGAGTGAACAAGGCTTGCATGAATTGTGCAAGAGAGGACTTCTTGATGAACATAGCATCAGTAAGTTGAAGTTTTGTGAGCATTGTGTGTTTGGCAAACACAAGAGGGTGTCATTTAATATCTCTACTCATAAAAGTAAAGGTATTCTTGATTATGTGCATTCTGATTTATGGGGACCATCTCGCAAGCATTCTTTTGGTGGTTCTCGTTATATGTTGACAATCATTGATGATTATTCTCGTAAGGTATGGCCTTATTTCTTGAAGCATAAATCAGAAGCATTTTCAGCATTTAAAGAGTGGAAGATTATGATTGAAAATCAAACTGAGAAGAAGGTTAAAAAGCTTCGCACTGATAATGGGATGGAATTCTGTTCTAATGAATTTAATGCATATTGCAAGTCTCAAGGCATTGTTAGACACTACACTATTCCTTATACGCCTCAACAGAATGGTGTAGCTGAGCGTATGAACAGAACTATCATCTCCAGGGCCCGTTGCATGTTGTCTAATGCTGGTTTGAATAGGCGCTTTTGGGCTGAAGCTGCTTCCACTGCTTGCTATCTTATTAATCGTTCACCCTCTATTCCTCTTGATAAGAAAACTCCAATTGAGGTATGGTCTGGTTCTCCAGCTGATTATTCACAATTGAGAGTTTTTGGTTGTACTGCTTATGCTCATGTTGATAATGGTAAATTGGAGCCTAGAGCTGTTAAATGCATTTTTATTGGTTATCAATCTGGTGTTAAAGGTTATAAATTGTGGAATCGCCAGACTCAGAAGGTTATGCTTAGCAGGAATGTTATCTTTAATGAAACTGTTATGTTTGTTGATAATCCTTCTGTTGATGCTCCTATTGAGAGAGAGAAAATAAGTGTGCAGGTGGAGCACTTAATTGATTCACCAGATATTGATAATGTTGCTGAGCAAGATGCACCTATTGCTGAAATTTCTCCAATTGTTGATGATTCATCTATTGTTGAGCATTCTTCTCCAGTTGTGCAGTCTCCACAACATTCCATTGCTGCAAATAGGTCCAGAAGGCAGCCAAAGCCTGTTAAAAGGTTGATTGAAGAATGCAATGTTGCTTATGCTATGAGTGTTGCAGAAGAGATTGAAGGTAATTCAGAACCTTCTAATTATTCTGAGGCTATTACTTCTGCTGATCGCAACAATTGGATGACCGCTATGCAAGATGAGATGGAGTCACTTGAAAAGAATGGTACATGGGATTTAGTGAAATTGCCCAAGAATAAAAGGCCTATCCGTTGCAAATGGATTTATAAAAGAAAGGAGGGTATTTCTCCTAGTGAGCCAGCAAGGTACAAAGCAAGGTTGGTTGCTAAAGCCTATAGCCAGATTTCAGGTATTGATTATAATGATGTCTTTTCCCCAGTTGTTAAGCATAGTTCAATTCGCACTTTGCTTAGTATTGTTGCCATGCATGATTATGAACTTGAGCAACTTGATGTCAAAACTGCATTTTTACATGGAGACTTAGAAGAAGACATTTATATGAACCAACCTGAAGGTTTTATTATTCCTGGAAAAGAAAACCTTGTGTGTAGACTAAAGAAGTCTCTTTATGGTTTAAAGCAATCTCCTAGGCAATGGTATAAGAGGTTTGACTCATTTATGCTCTCTCGTGGCTTTAAGCGGTCTGATTATGATAGCTGTGTTTACTTGAAGATTGTTAATAGCTCAGCTATTTATTTGCTTCTTTACGTTGACGATATGTTGATTGCTGCTAAAGATAAATCAGAAATTGCTAAATTAAAGGCACAATTAAGTAAAGAATTTGAGATGAAGGACTTGGGTGTAGCTAAGAAAATTCTTGGAATGGAAATTACTAGAGATAGAAAATCTGGTAAATTATATCTC